>CM067329.1:89055000-89655000 GCA_034376525.1 Nicotiana benthamiana | reverse complement strand
TCTTACATTAATTTTCAAATTTATTAAATAATCGATTGTTACATTGGACAATCGATTGTCAAAGAGACAATGTCTAAAATATTTTTCAAAAACTGATAAGTAATCGATTGTTGACTTTGTGCAATCGATTGTGAAGCTGACCGTTGTCGTAAAGTTTTCAAATACCGTCAGGTAATCGATTATTGATTCTGTACAATCGATTGTTTTGATTAAAATCTGGAAAAGATTTTTTGAACGTTATTGGGTAATCGATTATTGATTCTGTATAATCAATTGTTTTGATTAAAATCCGGAAAAGATTTTTTGAACGTTGCTGAGTAATCGATTGTTGATTCTGGACAATCGATTGTTTGTGGTAAAATCTGGAAAGGATTTTTTGAATGTTGCCAGTAATCGATTATGGATTGTAAGTAATCGATTATCAAGCGTATAATCTGGGATTGAATTTTGATCTGACTGGCAGGCAATCGATTGTTGGGGTTTGACAATCGATTGTCAGTGAGTAAAATCAGCAACTCTTAATTGGCAATTAGGCAACGGTAATGCCAAGTTTTTCAACTATAAATACAGCTTCATTTCAGTGTTTTAAACACAACAACATACTACAACTGATCATTACATTGCTATAAGCTTGCATACTTTTTTTTATCATTTTATATTCAATTTCATAAAGCTTTTGAGAGCCATATTCTTGTCCAAAGTTGTTGTGATCTAGAGCTTATTTCTTTTACTCATACCTACTCATAAAGGAGTATTTTGTTTGAGTGTTTAGTGTTTTATACACTTGTAAGAGAATTGTGATTCTCTTGTTGTAAGGAACTTGTGTTTCCTTGGTTGAAGTCTTGGAGCGTTGTATCTCCGAGCAAAGGTGTTAAGGCTTGTGTCCTTAAGTTGTAAAGGTTTGTTGAGCACCCGTAAGCTTAACAAGTTAGTGGAAAATCTCGAGAGAGTCTCTCGGGGACTGGACTAGCCACGTGTTGTGGTGAACCAGAATATATCGGTGCGTTCTTTCCTTTTTGTTTATTTAACGCTCTTATTTATTTCCTGCAAATTTTAATTTCCGCAAGTTTACGCTAAATTTTATTATAACGCTATTCACCCCCCTCTAGCGTTAAGCGTATTTTCTAACAGTTTCCCTACCGTGTTCTTGTTAAATTTAATCTATCATGTTCTTGTCAGTTTCTTCTACTGTGTTCTTGTTAAGTTGTTCACCGTGTTCTTATTTGTTTATTCTACTAGTTCTTCTACTGATTTCGCATGTTGTTCTTTCACTATGCTTATCATGAAATACTACTACTAAAATATCATGCTAAAGGTCTCAGTTCCTTTCGGAGACCTCTGAACCTGTTTCAATTAGTATCTTTTCCATTAATCACTTGTCATTTCATCTTTGCACGCGGTTAATAGAAGAACCCTAAATTTAGGGGTTCATTCGAGTTTGGAGACTATTGACTGTGTGACTTGCTTGTGCTTCATCTGTGAACTTTATTTATTTCAAAAAACCTTAATCTTTTGGACCTATTCGATTACCTAGAGTTGTTTCGTCTACTGCTTCATTATGTTTCAAAATCATTGCTTCAATTTTGTTTCTTCATAGGATTCTAACTTTTGCTAAAATTTATAAGACCTTTACTTGACCCCTTTTTTTGCATGCTATCGCTAAATTACCCTATTCCTATAGTCTACTACTTACTTATTTTGCAATTGCACGACACTTTCACTTTGTTCTAAATTCAGCCTTGCATGCCTAATACTTGTGTACTCTTTATATATGCTGAACTTCTCTTCTAAATGGCTTTTAATTGTGATTGGTTTTAGGCTTCCTTTGTATAAGTTTGATTGATTTTCTTTCCATGTTTGGTGACTTATCTGTTACTCGATTTGTGTCAAAAGTTTTCCTTAGTTTTTATGACTCGGTTCATTCACTGACCAATGCTAACAAAATCTCTACCCCCTTGATTTACTGTATACTGATGGATCTTATGCATTTACCCCTAATTGCCTACTTTGCACAAGATATTTATCTGATTTCTTTTCTTAAATATTTTTTATCGTTTGAGTCTAAATTCCTTAATTAAAGGAAGTCTTGCATTGATTGATATTAATTGATACTCCAGTTCCCTAATTATTTTCTTACCTTATTTCAACATGTTTTTCATTCGATAAATACACAATTCTTTCATTATCGCAAGGACATCCCTCACTCATAGTCTTTCTAAAAATACACTCACACACAACAGTATTATCTCTTATTTGCTTGTGCTATGGCCTGTTTACATGACCTACTGCCTTTCTTTATTGTGTTTCTTTGAAACTTGTATGTCCTGATTTAAGTTTCAGCACCACAACAATATGTTTACTGCTTTTGTATCCCTGTATACTACTTATGCATAGTTCAATACTCATTCTAGCGTGTTGATTTCTTTCTGCCTGTGTAATATGAATCACAATCCGTACCCCTATGTGTTAAGCTATGCTTTTGAGACATGGCAATTCAACAAGAAACTGTCCATGGAGCAAACCAGATCACCTGGATCCTAGCTTATAATAGTGTCAGTTTCTGGCAGGCTTACACGCGTGCTAGCACTCCCCATTGCTGGGCACGCCTAAAGCCTGCCTTTGCTTAAGGAACATGATCTTTGTAATTTCCCAATTCCCCTGAACCCCCTTTATGTGTGCTTATCTGAAACTAGTTCCTCTCCTTTTCCCTTACTAGTGTCCTGTTCTGCACTTGCACATTTTCTTAGTCTTAAGTTCTGCCCCTTTTTGTGAGCCTTGCCTTGGGACCCTTTGAGTTCCCTCTGAACTTGCACACTTGAGGGCTGGCCTTTCCACATTGCACTTGTCCCAATCTGATAACTCATTTGCATTTGAGCATTGCCCCGGGTTCATTTGAGACTCTTAGGGAACTTTGACACACTCAAATGGGAGAAAGGCTTTGGATCATGATCTCATGGAGTTTTTTTACCTCATATTTAAGATATGAAGTCTGAATCAGGCTCTCCCTGGTTGTACTTTTATTTTTCTGATGTAGTTTTACATTATTCTGGACTGTAATAATTTGTAATAAACTCTTAGGGATGGTTAGTGAAAAGCGTGGGTGATTATGTATGCAAAAGTGGTAGATACCATGCCTATATGTATTTCAAATCTGCATATGATAGATACCATGCCTATAGGTCATTCTAAGTTCTGCAACTCTCACATAGAAATCATGAGTATAAGTCATTCTGAATTCTGCAACTCTCATGTAGAAATCATGTCTATGAGTCATTCTGAAATCTGCACACATATAGAAATCATGCCTATAGGTGTATGCAAATATGCATATGCTGATGCATATAGAAATCATGCTTATAGTACCTTCTGAATTCTTTACATCCATCATTCATATATAAATCATGATCATAGGACTACCATATTCATATAAAAATCATGCCTATAGGCTCTTTAAGTTTGTACATTCAATGGCACCTGGACATCACGTTCATAGGTCTTAAACAAAGTTCAACACCTAGATATCATGTTCATATGTCTTAAATATTCAATCACACCTAGATATCATGTCCATAGGTCTTAAACAAAGTTCAGCACCTAGATATCAATTTCATAGGTCTTAAACAAAGTTCAACATTTAGATATCATGTTCATAGGTTTAAAAACAAGTCTTTTGCATTTTTATGCCATGTCTACGAGGTTCAAAAATCAACTACGCATAGAAAGCATGTCTATTGGAAATCTAATCGAATATGAGCCGCTTCATTCACGTATAGAGCTGGAATTAGTAATAACATGTACTATTAGTTGTAGAACTTACAACCTTTGTTAAAAACTGGATTTCCTTTTAATGGTCTAACTATCCTTTTTAACCACTACATATTTAGTTTATTTAGACCTTGTTATTTCCTTGCTTTCTGAACCCAGTAGATACCATGCGTATAGGATCCTTGTCCAAAACTTAGGCAAACCTTAGTATAAAAGTTATAAACTGAATCTGTTCCATTAACTACAACCAGCAGGCAGGCCTGATTGGGGCTTCTTATCTGAATTATGTAATAAAATCGGTCTTCCTCAACCTTTAAGTTCTTTCCCTAATTTGCTATACATGAATTTTTGAGTAAAATTGTTTTCTGAAAAAATGTTAATGGAAATTTGAAATGAAATCCGATTTGAAAGCGATGGTATCGGGCCAGTATTTTGGTTCCGGCACCCGATAAAAGTCTTATATATGGTTTAAGTCCTTTACGTAAAATTTGGTTAAAATCGGACATCATTTGACGTGATTTGGACCTGAATTACTAAATTTAAAACTTGATGAAGCTTGAGGATAAGTTCTTGATTTTGAGGTTTGATTCAATGTTCTTGATGTTATTTATGCGATTTGATCACACGGATAAATTTGTATGATGTTGTTGAGTTAGTACCTATGTTTGATTAGGAGTCCCGAGGGCTCGGGTGTGTTCCGGATGTGTTTCGGAATGGTTTTAGACTTATAAAAGTTGCAGGTTTTCCACTTCTGATATGTCCTTCTTCGCGTTCGTAGGAGGACCCTAGCGAACGCGATGTGTAAAATGTCACTGAAGGAACTTCCTTCCACACAAATGCATAGACCAGGTCACTAACGTGAGGCAGAGGGGGGCTATACCTTCGCGAAACGCGTCCCTAGCCTTGTAAACGTGTAAGGTTTAGGGAGAGGGGTCACCAAATTGTCCATCACGAACTCGACCAACGGTCTGCAATGGCGTAGGCTCGAGGAGCCAAGCTCCGTGAACATGAGCCATCCTCAGCGAGCACGAAGGTCTACCCAACAAACTAATCACGAATACGATAAGCTTATCGCAAACACGATGGACAAATTTGCCCAGTTATTTTAAGTTTTGAAAATAGAACCCATAATGGGATTTTATCAAAATTTCACGGGCACTTTCTTCTTTAAAGTTCTTAGGCAATTTTGAAGCATTCTTTCACCACAATCTCTTGGGTTAAGTAATCTTTAGCTAATTTCTTCAATTTTCATCAACATTTATTAGATTTCTAGGCTTAAAACATCTGATTAAGGGTAGAAAATTAGGGATTTGGGTTGAGTTAGGGATTTTTAATTAATTTCAGTTTCGACCTCGTTTTGGGGCCGAATTCTAGAAATAATTATATATTTGGGCTCATGGGTGAATGGGTGATTTGATTTTGGTCAGAACCTTGTGTTTTGACCAAGCGAGCCCTAGGTCGATTTTTGGGTTTTTGGGAAGAATGATTGGAAAGGTATAATTAGGCATTGAATTCGAATTGTTTAGCATTTATTGATGTTGTGAAGTCATTTATGTATATATAAAACTGATTTGGATCCGAATCTGAAATGGAAGGCGGTAATTGAGATTGAGTCGGCTGTGGAAGTTTGAGGTAAATGTTCGGTCTAACTTTAGCTTGAGAGATTAGGAGTTGAGTCATATTTGCTACTTGTTTCTTGTTCAGTACAACATATAGGCATGGTGACGAGTATC
Organism: Nicotiana benthamiana; assembly: GCA_034376525.1. Lineage (NCBI taxonomy): Eukaryota > Viridiplantae > Streptophyta > Magnoliopsida > Solanales > Solanaceae > Nicotiana > Nicotiana benthamiana. The sequence goes on along the minus strand of CM067329.1, from coordinate 89,649,502 downwards.
TATGCATTGGTGTCGAGCATGATCGTGGGTCTTAAATTGATGCTTGTTGCTTTTCTTGAATGATACTTTTGTTGCAATAGTGAGTAAATCTGTAATATTGGGCAAAGGCTTTGTTTATTTTCGTGGAAGTTGCTTATGAGTTACAAATTATGATAGTAGAGATGATTGGAAGTCGAGTTGAGATTTGTTATTGCTGATTCTACCTTGCCGAGACGTATATTCTTGTATTGTTGAGTTTCCTTGGTGGAATAGTGCAACTTATGGTTAATCCCTTGCCGGGATTGTTTTTATGATTAATATGAGTTGTATATTCTTGTATATTTTATTAATATATATATATATATATATATATATATATATAGGATCGAGTTGCATGTTGAAACATATATTATATTGGATCGGGTTGCATGCCACAACGGATATTATATTGGATTGGGTTGCACGACGCAACAATTATTATATTGGATCGGGTTGTACGCTGCAACAACTATTATATTGGATCGGGTTGCACGCCGCAAAAATTACTATATTGGATTGGGTTGCATACCGCAACATCTATATACATTTATGTGGAACGGGTTTCGCACTGCAACAGTAGTATTATTATGTTAATGTAGATACTGTAGTGATCTTTCATATTTATTATGTTTCTGCTAGGTTGAGTTGTTTCCCTGAAGCATGTACCCCCTCCCTCTTTAACTGCTTATTACCTATTAATTTTTCAGCCATATATTATATAACTGCATAGGTTTATCTGGAGCCTGGTTTTAGACTCGTCACTACCTCGCGGGGTTTAGGCCAGACACTTACCAGCACATGGGGTCGGTTGTGCTAATACTACACTCTGCACTCTATGCAGATATCAGAGCAGCATTTGGCGCGCAACAATAGTTCGGGAGCCATCCTTCAGTCCATCGAGGCACCGAGGTATCCTTACAAAACATTCACATGCCCAACATCTCCTCTATCTTATTTTTATATCCTGCTATCTCATGTATTCGAGTCAAAGAACTTTACTTTCCTTCAAACTAATGTATGTAGTATTCGTAGTAGTCCGTGGATGTTGTAACTTTAGGTTCTGAGTATAGACTTGTATTAATTTTCTAGACATTTTGGTTTATATTTATCTGAGACTTTTGCTAAATTTTACATATCGTTGTTATTTAACTGTTTCTTTTCTTGTTAACATAATTGGCATAGAGTTTTAAAACGAAAGGGTTAATGGTTTCAAAGATTCATGGCTTGCCTAGCTTCCACGAGTAGATGCCATCACGAACCCCAAAGATGAAAATTCTGGGTTGTGACAAGTTGGTATCCGAGCTCTAGGTTACATAGGTCTCACAACTCACAGACAAGCTTAGTAAAGTCTGAGGGATCAGTATATAGAGATCTGTATTTATCCCTTAGAGGCTACATAGTTCGGAAAACTTCACATTTGTTCTTTCTTGTCGTGCAATTTTGTTTTCAAATGCTAATTGACTTTCTACTCTGTTCTTTCTTAGATGGAGAGAACACGTGCTTTTTCATCTACCTCTTAGTAGCCCAAACCCCCAGCAGTAGCTCCCATGAGGGGCAGAGGCCGAGGTCGCGCTAGAGTCCGAGATAAGGGCTGAGCTTAGCCCCGAGCAGCCGCACCAGTGGTAGAGCTTCAGGTTGATTTTGACGAAAAGATTCCGGCCCCAGTAGTTCTGGTGAGCCTAGCTCAGGTCCTAGAAGGGTTTATTGCTACCCAATTCTTCAGGATGCTCTGGTCCGATTGGTGGGCATCATGGAGCGTGTTACCCTAGCAGGTTCACTTCCCATAACACTAGATATCTCTCAGGCTGGTGGAGGGGCTCAGACTCCTACTACTTGCACTTTGGAGCAGGTAGCTCCCCAGATTCAAACTCCAGATGTTCATCCTGTTAGAGCAGTTCGGCCGGTGTAGTAGCTCAGACCGGCGATGGAGCAACCATATCTGCCGATGCTTTGTGGAGGTTGGATAGGTTCACCAAGCTCTTCACTTCAACTTTCAGCACTTCATCTACTAAGGATCCCTAGGATTATCTAGATAGCTGCCATGAGGTTCTACAGAACATGGGTATTGCTGAGGTTAATGGGGTTGATTTTGCAACATTTCGCCTATCTTGATCCGTCAAGACTTGATGGAGGTATTATTGCTTATCTAGGCCACCCGGGCCGCTATCTTTGTCTTGGGAGCAGTTTACCATGTTTTTTCTGGAGAAGTTTCTCCCCATTACTCAGAGAAAGGCTTATCCGAGGAAGTTTAAGTGCCTCTAGCAGGGTTCCATAACGGTCACCTAGTATGAGACCAGGTTCATCGACTTAGCTCGCCATGCTCTTGTGATACTTCCTACTGAGAGAGAGAGAGAGAGAGAGTGTGAGGAGGTTTATTGATGGAATCATCCAGCCGATTCGTCTTTAGATGGCTAGAGAGGCTGGGAGTGAGATATCTTTCTAGGAGGCCGCCAATGTGTCCCAGAGGGTTGAGATGGTATTATCGCAGGGGGCTGGTCACAGGGCAGACAAGAGACCCTGTCAGTCAGGCAGATTTAGTGGCGCTTCTTCTGGAGGAAGAGATTCATATGATAGGGGTCATCCCCCCAGGCCCTTTTAGTGAGCTCTATTGGTTTCTCATGGTGCTTCCGGTGGCTGTGGTTCTCGCATGTAATAATTTGATCAGTAGCCCTACAGTGCGCCACCAGCTCCTATCAGTGCACCACCGCTCTAGAGTTTTCGGGGTTGTAATTCAGGTCGCCAGGGTCAGTCTTAGTTTCCTCAGCCACAACATTCAGGTAGATAGATGTTATGAGTGTAACGAGTATGGTCGTATATGGAGGGATTGTCTGAGGTTAGTGGGAACTCAATCATAGCAGTAGGGTTTTCGAGCTATAATTCAGGCACCAAATGTTCCACAGACCACCTAGCCAACTAGGGGTGGGGATAAAGGTGCTAGAGGTGAAGGTAGAGGATTATAGGTGGAGCTCAGGCCGCTAGAGGTGGAGGCCAGCCAGCTACATGCCGTACCAGAGATATAGCCTAGGGTGGTAGGGCCCAACCCCGATGTTATGCTCTTCCACCAGGTTTGAGGCTGAGGCTTCAGATGCGGTGATCACAGGTACTACTCTGGTTTGTGATAGAGGTGCTTCAGTGTTATTTGATCCAGGGTCTACATACTCATATGTGTCATCTTATCTGCCTCGCATTTGGTCATGCCTAGTGATTTATTGGGTGTTCCTGTGTATGTGTCTACAGCGGTGGGTAATTCTATCGTGGTATATCGAGTCCATCGTTCTTGTGTAGTTGTGATTGAGGGTCTGGAGACTCCTGTGGATTTGTTGTTCTAGACATAGTTGATTTTGATGTTATATTGGGGATGGACTGGTTATCACCTTACCACACTATCTTGGACTGTCATGCCAAGACTATGATCTTAGCTTTATCGGGTATGCCTCGTTTAGAGTGGAGAGGAACATTTGGTCTTTCTACCCATAATGTTATCTCATATGTGAAGGCTCAGCGTATGTTGGAATATATTCGTGATTCTAGTGCAGAGGTTTATGCCCGTTGTTTGTGAGTTTCCTGAGCTCTTTCCTTCAGACCTGCTGGGTATGCCGCCCGATAGGGATATTGACTATTGCATTGATGTGGTTCCGGGCATCCATCCCATTTCTATCCTGCCATATCGTATGGTCCCACCTGAATTGAAATAGTTAAAGGAACAGTTGCAAGACTTGCTTGAGAAGGGTTTCATTAGACCCAATGTATCACCTTGGGGTGTGCCACTGTTGTTTGTTAAGAATAAGGATGGGTCAATGAGAATGTGTATTGATTACCGGCAACTGAACAAGGTTACAATCAATAATAAGTATCCATAGTCGAGGATTGATGATTTTTTCGATCAGCTTCAGGGTCCAACGTATTTTCAACGATCGACTTGAGATCTAGCTACCATCAGTTGAGGATTAGGGCATTCGATGTCCCTAACAGCTTTTTGCACTCGGTACGGGCATTGTGAGTTCTTGGTTATGTCATCCGGGTTGACAAATGACCCAACAACTTTTATGGATTTGATGAACCGAGTGTTCAGGCCTTATTTAGACTCGTTCGTGATAGTATTCATTGATGATATTTTGATATATTCCCGTAGCTAGGAGGAGCACGAGCAACATCTCAGAGTGGTTCTTCAGACTTTGAAGGATAGTCAGTTATATGCTCTCAAAGTGTGAGTTCTGGTTGAGTTCAGTTGCACTCCTGGGACATATTGAATTGATAGAGGGTATTCAGGTTGATTCAAAGAAGATTGGGTCAGTTAACAATTGCCCTAGACCAACATCAACTACAGAGATTCAGAGTTTCTTGGGGTTGGTAGGCTATTATCGTCGGTTCATGGAGGGGTTTTCATCTATTGCAGCCCCGATGACTAGGTTGACCTATAAGGGTGCCCGTTCAGATGGTCGGACGAGTGCGAGGCGAGCTTTCAGAAGCTCAAGACAGCTCTGGCTACAACACCAGTGTTGGTTTTGCCCATAGGTTCAGGGCCTCATATAGTTTATTGCGATGCTTCCTGTATTGGGCTTGGTGCAGTGTTGGTGCAGTATGTCAAGGTCATTGCCTATGCTTCAAGGCCGTTGAAGATTCATGAGAAGAACTATCTGGTGCATGATTTAGACTTGGAACCCATTTTTCATGCATTGATGATTTGGAGGCACTATCTGTATGGCATGGCATGTGAGGTGTTCACTGACCACAAGAGTTTTCAGTATTTGTTCAAGCAAAAGGAGTTGAATTAGAGGTAGAGGAGGTGGTTGGAGTTGTTGAAGGATTATGATATCACTATCTTATAGCACCCGGGAAAGGCAAATATGATGGCCGATACTTTTAGTAGAAAGTCCACAATATGGGCAGTCTTGCTTATATTCCGATCGGTAAAAGATCGCTTACTTTGAATGTTCAAGCTTCGGCCAATCAGTTTGTGAGGTTGGATATTTCTGAGCCTAGTCGGGTATTAGCTTACACGGTCGCTCGTTCTTAATTATTGGAGCGTATCGGTGATTTGTAGTTTGATGATCCCCATTTGTGTGTCCTTAGAGACACGGTGCAGCGCGGAGGTGCCAGGCAGGTAACCTTAGATGATGGTGGAGTTTTGAGATCGCAGGTTTGAGTTTCTGTGCCAATATGGATGGGCTTCGAGAGTTTATTTTGGAGGAGGCCCATAGCTCCCGGTACTCTATTCATCCGGTCACCGCGAAGATTTATCAGGACTTGTGGCAGCATTATTGGTGGCGTATAGTGAAGAAAGATATTGTTGCATATATGGCTCGTTGTTTAAATTGTCAGTAGGTTAAGTATGAGCATTAGAGCCCGGGTATTTTACTTCAGAGGATCTAACTTCCCGAGTGGAAGTGGGAGTAGATCACTATGGACTTTGTTACTGGGCTTTCATAGACTCGGAAGAAGTTCGACGTAGTGTGGGTCATAGTAGACAGGCTGACCAAGTTAGCGCATTTCATTCTTGTGGTAGTGTCTTATTCATCCGAGAGGTTAGCTGAGATCTATATTCCGGAGATTGTTCGCCTTCATGGTGTTCCCCTATCTATCATTTCGGATCGGGGAACGTAATTTACATTGTGCTTCTAGAGAGAAGTTCAGCGAGAGTTGGGCACATGGGTTGAGTTGAGCACAACATTTCATTCCAGACGGACGGTCGGTCTAAGTGGACTATTCAGATTTTGGAGGATATGCTCCGAGCTTGTGTCATTGTCTTTGGCGGCTCGTGGGATCAGTTTTTGCCATTAGTAGAGTTCGCATACAACAACAACAACCAGTCGAGTATCAAGATGGCCCCTTTTGAGGCTTTATTTTGTAGGTGGTGTCGATCTCCGGTTGGATGGTCTGAGCGAGGAGAGGCTAGGTTGTTGGATACAGATCTGGTTCAGGAGGCCTTGGACAAGGTCAGAATCATTCAGGATAGGCTTCGTACAACTCATTCTAGGAAAAAAAGTTATGCATACCGCAAGGTTCGAGATATGTCTTTTTTGGTTGGTGAGCGGGTATTGCTCCGAGTGTCGCCTATGAAGGGCGTGATGAGATTTGGGAAGAAGGGCAAAGTTATCCCTAGGTTCATTGGTCCATTTGATATTCTTGATTGAGTGCGAGCGGTGGATTATTGACTTATATTTCCTCTCAGCTTATCAGCCATGCATCTAGTGTTTCATATGTCCATACTTCGGAGGTATCACAATGATCCATCCCACGTGTTAGATTTCAAAAACTATCAAGTTGGACAAGGACTCTTCTTATGAGAAGGAGCTGGTAGTTATTCTAGACCAGTAGGTTTGTCAGTTGAGGTTGAAGAGTTTCCCTTCTGATCGTGTTCAGTGGAGAGGTGAGCCTGCTGAGGCATTAACCTGGGAGACCGAGTTCGATATGAGGAGCTGTTATCCTCATCTTTTCCCCGACTCAAGTACTTTCTTCTTCTGTCTGTTCGAGGACGCACAGTTGTTTTAGATATGGAGAATGTGATGACCCTTTGGGTCATCACTTGTTTTAATCAAATTCTATGACTTCAAGGCCTTGAAAACCTCATTTAAAGTCGTCTCGATTTGCATGCGCAGTCCGAACGCATAGCTGGAAAGCTTAAATATGAAATTTTGTGAAAATGCTAAGTTTTGATGTTAGAATGAATAAATTTGACTTCGGTCAATATTTTGGGTAAACGGACCTGGACCCGTGATTTGACTGTCCTGGAGGGTTAATAGGAAAATATGGGACTTGCGCGTACGCTCAGAATGAAATTCCGAGGTCCCAAGCTCGAGAAATGAATTTTTGAGTAAAATTATTTTCTGAAAATGTTTAAGGAAATTTGAAATGAAATCTGATTAGAAAGCGATGGTATCAGGCCCATATTTTGATTTCGGTGCCCTGTACAGGTCTTATGCATGGTTTAAGTCCTTGTTGTAAAATTTGGTTAAAATCGGATGTCATTTGGCGCGATTCATACTTGAATTGCTAAATTTGAAACTTGATGAAGTTTGAGGAAAAGTTCTTGATATTGAGGTCTGATTCATTGTTCTTGAGGTTATTTAGGCAATTTGATCGCACAGATAAGTTCGTATGATGTTTTTGAGTTAGTACGTATGTCTTGTTAGTAGCCTCGAGGGCTTGGGTGTGTTTTGGATGTGTTTCGGAATGGTTGTAGACTTAAAAAAGTTGTAGGTTTTCTAGTTCTGATATGTCCTTCTTCGCATTCGCGGGAAAACCCTCGCGAACCCAATTTGTAAAATGTCGATGAAGGATCTTCCTTCTACGCAAACACATAGACTAGGTCACGAACGCAAGGAATCATGGGGCTATATCTTTGCGAACACGTCCCTAGCCTCGTGAACGCGTAAGGTTGAGAGGGAGGGGTCACCAAACTGTCCATCGCCTACGCGACCAACGGTCCGCGAACGCATAGGCTTGAGGAGCCAAGCTCCACGAACACGAGTCGTCCTCTACGAACACGAAGGTCTTCCTGACCTAACTCATCACGAACCGATGAGCTTATCATGCACGCGATGAACAAATCCGCCCAGTTATTTTATGTCCCAAAAATAGAACCCTTTACGGGATTTTTCCTAAATTTCACAAAATCTTTCTTCTCCAAAGTTCTTAGGTGATTTGAAGCATTCTTTCACCACAATCTCTTGGGATAAGTAATCTTTAGCTAATTTATTCAATTTTCATCAACATTTATTAGATTTCTAGGCCTAAAACATGTGATTAAGGGTAGAAAATTAGGGATTTGGGTAGAGTTAGGGCTTTTCAATTAATTGCGATTTCGATCTCAATTTGGGGTCGAATTCTAGAAATAATTATATATTTGAGCTCGTGGGTGAATGAGTGATTTGATTTTGGTCTGAACCTCGTGTTTTGACCAAGCGGGCCCGAGGTCGATTTTTAGGTTTTTGGGAAGAATGATTGGAAAGCTATAATTAGGCATTGAATTCGAATTGTTTAGCATTTATTGATGTTATGAAGTCATTTATGTATAGATACAATTGATTTGGAGCCGAATTCGAAAGGGAAGGCACTAATTGAGGATTGAGTTGGCCGTGGAAGTTTGAGGTAAGTGTTCGGTCTAACTTTAGCTTGAGGGATTAGGAGTTGAGTCATATTTGCTAATTGTTTCATGTTGAGTATGGCGTATAGGCTTAGTGACGAGTATCTATTTGTTGGTGTCGGGCATGACCGTGTGCCATAAAATGATACTTGTTGCTTTTCTTGAATGATAGTATGGTTACAATAGTGAGTAAATCTATGATATTGGGCAAAGGCTTAGTTTATTTTCATGGAAGTTACTTATGAGTTAGAAATGGTGATAATAGAGATGATTGGAAGTTGAGTTGAGATATGTTATACCCGATTCTCCCTTATCGGGACGTATATTCTTGTACTGTTGAGTCCTTGCTAGAATAGTGTAACATATGGTTAATACCTTGCCGGGACTATTGTTCTGATTACTATGAGTTGTTTATTTGGAACGGGTTAAGCGCCGCAATTTTTTCATCAAAATATATATATATGTATATATATATTGGAACGGGTTGCACGCCACAATAGATACTATATTATATCGGCTTGCATGTAGCAACATATATTATATTTGATCGGATTGTACGCCGCAATAATTATTATATTGGATCGGGTTGCACGCCACAATAACTATTATATTGGATCGGATTGCATGCTGCAACAACTATTATATTGGATCGGGTCGCATGCTGCAACAATTACTATATTGGATCAACTTGCACGCCGCAACAACTATATGCATATATATCGATTAGGTTGCACGCTGCACTATTAGTATTATTACGTTGATGTAAATATTGTACTGCTCGTTCCTATTCAAACCCTCTTGGTGTCCTAATGCACCATAATCATTAGGTGGTGACTCTTCAATTCAAACCCAAATTCCCTAAAGGGAATGAGTTGTCCCCCCAAATGTCACTCGATTTCGCTTTAGAAAAAGGGGGCCCACAGCGGAACTAGTGTCGGCTATGAGGAACATTAAGGAAGCCTGGTTCCTGAGACTAATAAGATCCAATCCCAGCTTGAGGGATCCTATTTTATGGTGTAGTACTATAGGACCAACAACCACCGGACCGCGGACTGCCAACATTTGCGCGAGGAAGTGGTGATATTGCTAAAAAATTGACCTCTCAGATAACTCTTAAGTGAACAGGCTAAAAATATCTATGGTTGCAACAAAGATAATGCGGAACCCTCGAAAGCAAGAGAAGATCCCCCTCATTAGACGATCAACATGATTTTCGGTGGGAGCGAGATTAATGGTGTAATTTTCTAGGCAGTAAAAAGACAAATGTATCGGTGACACATAGCAAGCAACTATGGGAAGTCATTGAGGGTGACATTACCTTTATAGAAGAAGATACAGATGGACTCCTACTACCACATCAATGCCCTGGTAATTTCATGTCATGCCACAAACTTGGGCCTAGACGTAATACGACACTCGGTGCCTAACTACATATGACCGAGCAAACCAACTGGTTGGTTGAATCAATATGTGATATCATAACTTACTGAATACGGAAGATAAACTAACACATGCTAATATACTGAAAGTCTGAATGATATAAATTAATGTGCGGAAATACCAATACAACTCTGAAGCATATTTGTAGCAACATAGCTTAACATGAAAAGCCTGAGACTGTCTAAATATTACTCTAGTCTATGAAGCCTCTAATGTAGTACTGAAAACATTGACTATCTGAAAATACAGAAGACTATAATAATGACAATGCCCCGAAAGAACTGAGGATCACCAAATAGCTAGTACGAGAATCCTAGCACTCTGAATCATCAACCTGTAAATCATTACCTACATTGTGAGATGCAGACCTCGGGAAAAAGGGACATCAGTACATTGGAATTGTAATGGTATGTAAAGTAACTGAAAGAAAGACTTATAAATGCTGAATTGAAACTAAGATGATAACTGAGAATTGATAATTTATCACTAAAATGATAACTAATAAATGAAATGATAACTAATAACTGATAACTGGACTGAAAACTATGACTAAACTAATAATTGATAACTAACATGATAACTAAAAATTAAAACAGTAACTAATAATTGAACTGAAAGGAAGTAAGGATATGAATACTCCCTCTTCTGAATGATGAACAACCTGTTTATCTAAATATTAAACTGCATCCCCAAGCCCTATATATATATATATATATATATATATATATATATGTGCACAACTGCGGCCAGGGGCCCAAGTATATGAATACATAATTACGACCTTACACCCAAAATGCATAAAGCATAAGCTGCTACCTTAGGCCCAAAGATACATAAAGTATAAACTGCGACATCAGGCCCAAATATAAGTGTTCAACATTCAGGAATTTAAAATCTGGAATTGAGAATCATACTGCGATACACGATAGTGAAATACTGAATCACACTGAGTTACATGATACTGGATTATACTGAGTTACATAATGTTGGAATACTGAATAGGACTAGACTCAGACATATATTCTTGAACTAATTATGAACATTAAAACTTTAAATGTTTATGACCTGCTGAGTAAGCAATATCGAGACTCAGGGACATCAAACCCAAGTCTATATTGAATAAGAACTAAGCTCATAATGTTCATAATGAGAATCATGAACAAGTTATGAAGCTAGAGCATAAAAGTTCTGCAACCATTCAAGGAACTAGGTTAACTTTATTTATGAGGCAATTTGTAACGTCGTAAAAGAAACGTAATGTAGGGAGAATTATTAAAATTCCCAAACATAGAGATTTAGCCTCACATACCTTAACTTCTTGTTCTTGAACATAATACAACATTCGCCAACCCTTTCAACTTTAATCTATATCAACACAAGTCAAAGGGATTCCAAATTAGCAACAATAGTCATGTTTTGGTCACTTAGGCATTTTGTCAAATACTCGTAGGCATAAAGCTTCATAGCCTTTATTAATGGTGTCTCTACAGCTAATAACACTTTATCTTGCTCCTAGATAAATTCTAAAGTCTCGAATGGTTATAATCAACATTATTCTTTATCACCCATAAGGTAATCAACACCCATAATCAATAATAACCAATCAACAATCCAAACCTATAACCGTTCATGCTTTTCTATCAAACCCGTCAACTTATATCTCATGAATAGAGTTTATAATCATTAATTCAATGATATACCCAATTAGAGGGTGAAGATATTACCTTTTTGACGTCCAGTCTTCTTGAATTTGAGTTCTAGAGTTTCTTCTCTTAACAATGGTATCCCAATCAACTATCTAATGATATGGAGGGTTTACCCATGTTAATAAGATGTTGGGAAATAGAAATTAACTTAGAATCACCATTAGAACTTACCTTGTGTGGTGGAGGGACCCTTAACAAGTTAGGTTTTTGAGAGTTTTCCTTTCTAGAGCAAGTTTTTATGTTTTGGGGCTGCGGAGGATGAAATATGGCTAAAAAATGATTTTCCAAGTTGGCCACCGCGTTCCAGTAGGTCTGTCTTCAATCCTGACCGCAGTAAATCGTTGGAGCACTGCCTCACGACCGTAGTCGCGGTCAAACGCAGTAGTTTCGCACCATTCTGTAAAATGAGAATAACATTTTGCACAGAGTTCTGTTTGGGATCCACAATATACCGTTGTAAATCTATTTCAAAAGCCTACAACTTTCATACTTTGAATTTTCACAAATTTCTTGCACATGTTCAATAAATTCTGATGGAAACCTTCGACAAACTTAGTCAATTTTGTCGAATCTTATGCACCTCATTTTCCATTTTGATTTTGAAACAACTATTTTCACCCATAATCATACCGATAGGATTTTATATGTCCGAAAAATAACCTTACTAATCCTTTAACTCATTCATACCTAATCCAAATGTGCGGGGTGTTACATTATCTCCCTGTTGGAATCATTCGTCCTCGAATGATTGTCTTGACTGTAACTTCTGCCAACTCCGGACCTTAAACGAGTCTGGTGAAAACATGAAATTTCATTAACACATACATACTAAACTAAAATGAATACATGATAACTAAACTGTTGTTATACTAAACTTAATGACTACCGCATTGACTGAATATTGGTCAGCCATGGACACATGAATACAGAACTGTCATACCTTATTTTTTACACACTTGTAGGTATATATAGGAAATTTTTCCAATTAAAGTAACATTATTCGAAATGGGATTAATTATTTATTTTATAGAGTCGCCACTTGGGATGGTTTGTTTCTAGTTTCCTAAGTCACCGGTTTGTTTTAAATCTCAAAACCAGGAAGATTCAACTTTTCATGTGAAGTCTGTGAGCCAGACATTCTGGATAAGGAATTCGATTAACCCGAGGGAAGGCGTTAGGCACCCCCGGATTCCGTAGTTCTAGCACAATCGCTTAAACTATTACAATTGACATATTACCTGATTTTAATACATGTTTTAGCCTATGGTATGATTTTAAAATTAATAACCGCTTTTAATAAATTTTAGGAAGATTAAACGTTATCTAAAGCACGTCTTTGAACCGCGTCACATGAAATGCATCCACGATCCACGATGCATTTTATTTAACAGTGTTGAGATTTGGATTTGGGTCACATGAAATGTACAACCGAGTTTAGGAAGGTAATTTTAAATTACGCGCCTAAAGCAACTATGAATGTTCATTTTCAAAATGGTAATTATATCACGCAACCGTGTACATAATCACGATAATAATATTCAAACCCTTGTCATGTTTGGAGCTGCCTAGTTGTCAAAATGCTCACTTAAAGCCTTTTATACATTCGACATGCATGCAACACACGAATTAAAGATCTACATGGGAAAAGGTTCAAAGTCATGTGATATAAATACATTAGTAATTAAGGGAGCAAGCTTAACAAGAAAAGAGAATAGAACAACAAACCATTTAATTTCGAAACTAGAGAGGTTTAATGATATGAGCTTCACAATAAGCAGTAAGCAATTAATATTATAAAAATAGAGTGCCATAATCTTTCAACTATTTATTTTCAACAATACATGGAATATCAGCTTTTCTAGACAGGATGGCAACTTAAAATAATCAAAAGACCATAGTACAACTTATGAAACCATTCACCCAATTAACTAGAAGCATCAGACATTGAACAACACTTCATTGTGTATTAACTTAATATATTTATGCATACGGCCATGACTTTCGCTGGATATAACAGTTACAAAGCTTGAGAGTAGATGTTAGCATGAAGGATAAAATATTTGGTTACCACTCAAACCCAGGAAGCAAAGATGAGAATAAAAGTCAAGGAAGCTACTACATGTAAGATCCAAATTTACATACAACCATTTAGTGGAGGCTAGAAACACACATACATCTCCATTAGAACAATCAAAGCACGTATGCATTAAGAGTCAGAACCTCAAAACGGCTAAATATTTTGATTAAATAATAAGGAATAAAGGACTCTATTGTTTAATCATTTACTAAAAATGTAGTACAGAGAAATTCCACACTAACCTTGGGAACAAGGAAAAAACTTGAATAAGTCCACTAAAGGCAGTAGCCAGTTCCAAACGAGCTCAGCAATTCCAGAACACCAGTAAGAAAATCAGTGAACAACAATACTTTTATTGAAGCTTGGTTAAGCAAATCGATCTATTACCAAAGGTAAAACTCCATAAAAAAAACTTGGAACAGAAATTTCGTCGTTAACTTGAACGGCAAGCTCGAACGCCTCTCTCGAAACTCTTCTTCATTTTAGTAGAGAGAACAAGTTTTTACATGATTTCTGTGACTATTTTAAGATTGTTTCATGGCTGAAGTTTGGACAGATCTTTCAGCTATGATTTTGGGGGGTTTTGGAGCTAGAATTTAGGTATTTACATGGCAGATCTCTGGTAGTTTAAGCAATTGATTATGAGGATGATTCACGGTGAAAGAAGATGGCATTTCAGCAGTTTTTAGCTTTATTTGGGTTGGATTTAGTGTGACTTTAGGCGTTGCTTCTCTTATTCCTTAGGTCTTCTATATCTAGGTTTTATTAAAGGGTAAGGGGTTTGGGTAGGCTAGAGTGATAGGATTGTGCTAAAGGGTTGGACTTGGGTTAATTAATTAGAGCTAATTTTAAGAATTGGCCCAATTTTGAATAAACAAGACCAAACATTTTCTTATTTTCTTCTATTTATTTATTTTTCCTTTTTTTTTAATTAGTTAAAAACCTAAATTAATCTATTTTAGTAGAAATTAATTTTTTTTATTTATTAAAACAACTAATTAATCTTGTAACTAAGTAAAAACACTAATTTCTAAAGACTAAAAGTTAAACACGTAAAACTGATAATTTTATGATTTTTTCTATGATTTTAAAATATTAAAATGCATGAAGTGCAACTAAATAAAGAAAAACTCCTAAAAATAAATTAAAATTATTTTGGTCTATTTTTTTAGGAGTTATTTTTATGTAGGGAAAAAATAACGTGCTTACAAGAACTAACATGGATATTCAAATATTGAATTGGCACGAATATTTGAGAATTGAACTAACATCAATATCAGAGTACTAAGCTGGCATGAATATCTAAGTATTGGACTGACTTGAGTAGCTGAGTATAGAATTGACTTGAATATCTGAGTATTGAACTGACATGAGTATCTGAGTATTGAGCTGGCATGAGTATCTGAGTACTGAACTAACATGAGTATTTGAGTACTGAACCGACATGAGTATCTGAGTACTGAACTGACATGAGTATTTGAGTGCTAGAACCTTGAATATTATAACATGACACGTGAAATATTGGTTGTATTACCACTAATTATGGTGGTAACTCCAACTCATAAGCTAATTCACCGATGCTTCGTAAGATTCTATATGGCCCAATATAGTAGGGACTATGATTCCCCTTTTTCCAAATCTCATAATACCTTTCATAGGCAAAACTTTCAGAAACTCCCAATCACTAACTTGAACCAATCAATTGGCGCACCTTCTCCCATACGGAGTCTCGCACAGTGCGGTCTTGGTACTGAAATGGTAGGTGTTATTATTGGCAAGGTCAATGAGAGGTATGTGATCATCCCAATTACTTTTAACATCAAGGACATATCCTCAACTGTTTAAATAAAATGCTCTTCATTGCCATAAAGTTTATGACGTTCTTTTTCATGTCGTTCAACCCATAAATATCCTTGGTCATGATGCATATTTGGAACTTGGATGGAAAGAATACCTAAAATTATGGGAATTTAACATGATCTTCCCTCTTTAAGTCCATCTATGTCAGGGACACATAATCTGTCTTAGTACCTCAAAGTACCATCATCTCCCCCTTATTTAAAAGCCATCGTCTTATACTTGTGAATCTCCTATTTCAACTACAACACGTAGGGATCATCAAATTGTTTTTCCTTCTTAATGGCTACCGAGGGGGAACAAGTCCTATTCTAGACAACAACTCCGTCATCTTTAGAGTCTAATGTTGAACTCCTATCTTGGCTGGTGAACTTCTTTTACTAGAGTTCTCTTATCTACCTCAATCATGAGTCATACTTCCCACACTTTATCTTCTTAAGAACTTCCTGAAAACACTTATAGAATTTTTGTGAGCTAAGTCTTTAACCAGCACTCCGTAGACTAGAGTCTCGTGCAATGGCACTACCCTCGTGATACATAACTAGGCATGATTTTATAGCTTTATGTGATCACTTTATCAATAACTAAACTCGGTGATCATTCTACTCACTTTGTTTTTCTTACACATGCTGGACATAATTCGTGGTAATTATACAATTTTCCCTCATTACCGAGCTAATTTTCTTTTTCATATCCTATGCTACTATTCGAGTTTCAGATCTCCAACTGGACTTACTGAAAATTTTCACATCACCCCTTAGACCAAAGGTCTTATACTTGTAGATCCTTCTCTTTTTGCTGGGATCCAAATAACTTTCCTTATTCTCTGGAATTCTTTGCACTCTACGTCAATGACAACTCATCTTCCAACTTACTTCTAAGAATTTCTTGTTACTAGGAAAAACTAAATTATTCACTTAATGGAAAGCTAATGTATTCAAAACTACCATATACAATTTCAATAATTTAACTCTGCTTACACTGTCAATCTTGGAGAAACCACATTATGATAATTCCTAAAGGCTATTCTTCTATAGTTTGTGGTCTCACTGCTAGTTTATTTCCCCCACTATCATTGTAATTTGGGTTTAACTTAAACTCTTTGGGTTCTAACACGTGTTTTCAACCACTCTCTAGGTTTAACCTGGCTAAGTGAATTCTTACCTCTACTAGCCATGTCGAGCTAATTCACAATATCTACTCAAAACTTACTTACTATTCTGTCACTAACCACCTGCTAGTGTCATGTGTTCATGATCTGCTTTGAATAACTAAAGTGAAGCATAAGGTTATTTCTAACTTGCCTAATCATCCGACCCTATTATGAGGTCGTATATATTTTTTTCCAACAATGTACATATATCACACTTAGGGAAAGTTCATATATCTTAAACGAAATTGGAATATCTAACCCCCAAACTTTCTATTTTCTTCAAAATCACTTCGGCCTAAACACATATTAACATCATTTGAACGGGAGCTATCATACCTTTTATCTCACAATAATATCCACTTCTTAATGTAACTAACTAATGTGGTACTTCTAGACCTGATTTGTATTCATCTAAACAACTTAAAATCGTTCCCCAAAATTCACTATTGGCTGCTCTTTGTTCTCACTGCATATATCATATCTTCTAGTCATTTGCATGAGTTCTACGAAAAATACATCTCTAATAACAATCAGTTTTGACTCCTAGGTATTTTACCCTTAGGCTATTTTCTATCCAAACAATAGTGACCAATGTTAGGGCCTGACATCTGAACTATTATCATCCAATTTGTGGCTCCATTTCCAAATATTAAATGAAGTTGTTTCATGAGGGAAAACACATATGAATACAATGCTATACACAAACTTGTCCTTCAGAGTATACCATCATTAAATAACTTCAAGTAACGGCCGGTGAGCCTTCGGTCTTAATCTAGACCTAAAATATGCGAAGGTTTCTCTATAATCACTGTTACTTATATTTCCTTTGAGAACCCATATGCATCACTGTATACTCACATATCACCAAAAATTTTGATACACTGAAATATTTGGTAAACATATAACTGAATACTTGCATACTGAATAACCATATTGCTAACTGGAAGATTGTATAAGTAGTAACTGAGGTAAACTGATAACCATAAGACATGATAACTGCTTTTGTACTTTCTGATAAGGGTATGCTCTAATATGTACTACTATCTATTGCATCACACTTTTAACGTCTCTCAAGTCTCATATTTTCCAACATGTACTCCATAATTAAACACCAATGGGCAATTATCTTCTCTAGGACCTTATTTTTCTCCCGCGCGTCGCTTGGGCATCCGATATGTCTGGAATTCAATAGAAAAAGTTACCTATTGCAAGATTCATGACACGATCTAGAGTAGAATGAAATGAGACAATCATGGATGTCTTGGTAGTTAACTATTTATATGAGTGGCCGAGACACATATATAAAGGAAAGTCCACTAGACACAACTTCATATACTCCCTAGGACTCTTGAACCTTTCTACGCCACCAAGATTTGTCACGCCCCGAACCTGGGCTTGGACGTATCATGACACTCAGTACCCGACTACGTATGACCGAGCGAACCAACAGGCTGGCTGAATCAACATGTGTTATAATAACATACTGATTGCGGAAGATAAACTAACACATGCTGATATACTGAAAATCTGAATGATATAAATCAAAGTACGAAAATACCAATACAACTCAGAAGCATATTTTTAGCCAACATAGCTTATCATGAAAAGCCCGAGACTTTGGCTAATTGTTACTCTAGTCTATGAAGCCTCTAATGAAGTACTGAAAACACTAACTGTTTGAAAATACTGAAGTCTATAGTAATGATAATGCCCCGAAAGAACTGAAGATCACCAAATAGCTAATACGACAATAATCATTAACCTGTAAATCATTACCTGTATTGGGAGATATGGGCCCCGGGCAAAAGGGACGTTAATATACTTGAATTAAACTGGTATGTAAAGTAACTGAAAGAAAGACTTATAAATGTTGAAACTGAAACTAAAGTGATAACTGAGAATTGATAATTGATCACTAAGATGATAACAAATAACTGATAACTGGACTGATAACTAATAACTAAACTGATAAGTGAAAACTAAAATATTAACTGATAATTGAACTGAAAGGAAGTAAGGATATGAATACTCCCTCTTTTGAATGATGAACAACCTATTTATCTAAATATTAAAGTGCTGCCTCAGGCCCAATATATATATGTTCACAACTGTGGCCTTGAGCCCAAGTATACGTATACATAACTGCAGCCTCAGGTTCAAAATGCATAAAGCATAAACTTCCACCTCAGGCCCAAAAAGGCATAAAGTATAAACTGCAGCCTTACAGGTGTTCAACATTCAGGAATTTAAAATTTGGAACTGAGAATCATGTTGCGATACACGGTAGTGAAATACCGAATACATTAAGTTACATGATACTGGAATATTGAATCACATCGAGTTACATAGTGTTGGAATACTGAATAGGACTAGACTGAGACATGCATTCTTGAACTAATTATGAATACTGAAACTTTAACTGTTTATGACTTGCTGAGTAAGTTATATCGTGACTCAGGTACATCATACCCAAGTCTATATTGAATACGAACTGAGCTCACAACGTTCAGAATGAATGTCATGAACGAGTTACGAAGCTAGAGCATAGACGTTCTACAACTATTCAAGGAACTAGGCTTAACTATATTTATGGGGAAATTTGTAACGTGGTAAAAGAAACATAATATAGGGAGAATCATTAAAATTCTCAAAAATAGAGAGTTAGACTCACATACCTAAACTTCCTGATCTTGAGCATAATACAACATTCGCCAACCCTTTCAACTTTAATCTATATCAATACAATTCAAAGGGATTCCAAATTGGCAACAATACTCATGCTTTGGTCACTTAGGCATTTTATCAAACACTCGGTGGCATAAAGCTTCATAGCCTTTATTAATGGCGTGTCTACACCCAATAATCCATTCTCTTGCTCCTAGATAAATTATAATATCTCACATGGTTGTAATCAATATTATTCTTTATCACCCATAAGGTAATCAACACCCACAACCAATAATAACCAATTAACAACCCAAACCTATCACCGTTCATGATTTTTTATCAAACCCATCAACTCATATCTCATGAAATAGAGTCTATAATCATTAATTTAATGATTGAGTCAATTAGAGGGTTTCTTCTCTCAACAATAGTGTCCTAATCAAATATCTAATGATATAGAGGGTTTGCCCATGTTAATAAGATGTTGGAAGTTTGAAATTAACTTAGAATCACCATTATAACTTACCTTGGGTGGTGGAGGGACCTCTTAAGGAGTTAGGTTTTTGAGAGTTTTCCTTTTTAGAGCAAGATTTTATGTTTTGGGGTTGTGGGGGGACAAAATATTGCTAAAAAATGACTTCCAAGTTGGCCACCGTGTCCTAGTAGCCCTGACTGTGGTCCCGACCACGATAAATTGCTGGAGCACTGCCTCACGGTCGCAGTCACGGTCAAACATGGCCGAACGCAGTGGTTACACACCATTTTGTACAACTGGCATACTCTTTTGCACAAAGATCCGTTTGGGTGCCACAATATATCGTTGGAAAGATATTTCAAAGGCCTATAACTTTATGCTTTAAAATTTCCCAAATTCCTTACATATGTTCACTAAACCCTACTGGAAGACGGACCTTCTGCTAACTTAGTCTATTTTGTTGAATCTTATGCACCTCACTTTCCATTGATTTTGAAACAACTATTTTCATCCATAATCATACTGATTGGACTTCATATGTCCAAAACATAACCTTACTACTCCTTTATCTTATTCATACCTAATTGGAATGTGCAGGGAGTTACATTTCCCCTCATGTTTTGGTTTTAAAATTAAACGTGTTTTGGCGCACCCCGGGAGTTCAACCAATATTATCGAATGGAGAGTGTTGGAACAATCCAAACTAATCAGAAGTATAATTATAGCCATGAAGCTCCTTGCCATGTGCAATTCAGCAAGTGTAACAACCCGAGGGAAAATCTTGTTGCCCACAAATGCCGAAGAGGTAATGAAGGCGCCCCTTTTAGAAGTAGTAGATGGATATATGTGTTACAATATCATTCTTGGAAGACCATGGCTGCACAAGATAAAGGTTGTTCCATCAACATACAATCAACTTCTAAAATTCCCAATGCCGGAAGGAATTAAAAAAATAAGAGGAGATCAACCGACATAAAGGGAAATGAACAGTATTTTAGTTTCTAGTAGCAAAGGGAAGGATCATTCAACATAGAATTTATTGGAATCGACGCCTTCTCCCCATCCAAACAAAGTCAACAGGGGGAGGAGGAGTCAGTATCCTATTAGGGAAGGAAACTTTTCCCAAAATCAGTTTCACACATGTTTCGTAAACACCAATAAAAGAAAAATTCTAAGGTGAAGGGTAAAACACTAAGGAGAATCATCAATAGGGGTGGAAGGATCAACAGGAGAAGACAAAGGATGGGGCTCAACTTAGTTAGTACAAGACCGTCTTTATCACCTTTGGAACTTTCTGCCTCGAACGTTGAAAACTTCGACATTGCTGAGTATCTTCAATTGCCTATTTAGCTTTGTAAATCTCATCCTCGATATCAAAACCCTCTGGGTTAGCCTCAGTCAAAGTTTCTAGACGGGTGTTTAAAAAAGCCCAACTAACATCAAGTGTTAGTTTATTTTCAAGGGCTTCAATTGATCTATCTCTGCCCTCAGGTCTTCTTTCCAGCTTCTGAGGCTTCATAGCATGCCTTCAAAGTACCCTCAAGAAATTTGACTTTATTAGAAGAGGCACGGAGATCTCTTGAGCTAGAGTGAGCATTTGAAGTAATTCATATCGTACAACTCCTTCTGATTTAGTTCCTTTAAGCTCCTAATCTTCTTAGTAGACTTAGAATGTTGCTCAATAAATGAGGATTTTAGCATATCCTTGTTTATTTCAACTTGATTGGAAGAAGCCTTCAAAATTACTAACATGGCAGTTGTAATCTTGAGTTGCTGCTCTAAGGACTCATTTTCTTCAATA
The DNA here is from genome assembly GCA_034376525.1 of Nicotiana benthamiana. Lineage (NCBI taxonomy): Eukaryota > Viridiplantae > Streptophyta > Magnoliopsida > Solanales > Solanaceae > Nicotiana > Nicotiana benthamiana. The sequence continues at coordinate 89,628,222 of CM067329.1, read as the reverse complement.
GGAGCCTCTTTTTCAAGTTAAAGGGTTTCAAATTGCTCATGCCAATTTTTAGCCTCTATATGCAGCTCTTCCACTTGCTGCTCAATCCAAGATATTCTTCTTATCAACTCCGTACTTGTTTAATTGATCTGCATAAAGGGAAGATAGAAAGGTTATAAACTTATTAGAGAAGGAGGAAACATAAAAGAAGAGAAGTATACATAGAATATATAACATCATTCATTAAATTTATGGACCTGTAAGACTTAATATTTTCTCTCTTTACATGGCCGATTAACAGTTTAAACCACACCGTATCATCTCGAACACACTTATTTAACAAATTCCCATTATTGGGGACTTCAATCAAAATCTATTCATGCCTCTTCTCCCACTAGAAAGGCCAACGTCTTTGCGAGGAGTTATAGTAGGTACGGTAACATAAGCGATAACTATTGGGGTAGTAGAAAAGATGGAAGGATTAACAACATGAGCTGTAGGGTTCATCAGAAGAGCAACAAGGGGTGGCTCTTTAGAAATAGGGCCAAGATCTTCATCACCTACAAATCCTTGAGCGAAGAGTATGTCAATAGGACTTGAGGCGGGATTACTAGAAGGAACAATTTCTTCATCTTCTAAGATGTCCAAAGGGATATTCTCAGGTTCATCAACAAGTTTTAAAGGCACAAGGCCTAAAGGTAGCTCTTGGGGAATAATGGCTTCATCATCTAAAACTATATGCCTCCTAACCCATGGATTCCTCACCTTAGATGTATCATCATCATCATCATCATCATCTTCTTCTTCTTCTTCTTCTTCTTCTTCTTCTTCTTCTTCTTCTTCTTCTTCTTCTTCTTCTTCTTCTTCCTCTTCTTCTTCCTCTTCTTCTTCCTCTTCTTCTTCCTCTTCTTCTTCTTCATCGGAGGCATGGGTTTCAGTGTTCTTCCTCTTTGAAGAAGACACACTCAAAATCTTCTCTTATGTTGTACTAACAGAAAGTCTAGCGGCGGGAATAGATATGGGACGAATACCACAAAGAACAAAACGTGAGAATGATGAAAAAAGGTCAGAGTAAGAAAAGTTATAGTAAAAAAAAGAAGGGTATAGAAAAGAAAAATACCATAGGTTTTCAATTTCCACTCGATCTTCCGAGAAAGAAATTTCCACAATCTTTGTTCTATAGGGGAGGCAGTCAACATCTTTTCTACGCAATCATGAAAGTTAGGAAGTTCACCAAAAGTTTCCATGATTGATGAAAGGAATGGAAGAAATGATTGAGGAAATAAAAATTATAAGATAAAAGAAAAGAAAAGAAAAGAAAGTGAGAGAAAGAAATACTCACGTGCAAAGTTCCACTTATCAGGGAAAGCATATTTTCATCACCCACCAAATCATGAGTAGGAACAACTACGAACTTGGCATACCAGCCACAATCACGATAATTTTCATAATTGACTAAAACTCTCTTGCTTCTCCCCATAAGATAAAATACACCTTCGCGAGCTTCGGGGAATACATATGAAGTAAGTGCTGAAAGTAAAAGGGGCTGAATTAAGTTTGATACATAATGAATGCAAGCTACTTCCCTCTGCCCCCCACATTATCAATACTATTTCACCAAGACATACATCGAAGTAACGACAAAACTCAATGATCACTTTGTCAATAGGTAGCTTGAATAATAAGGTGAAAGAATAGGTGTATGAAAATGAATAACCTTACCGATAAGAGGTTATTCATATCAACGCTAGGAACTACAATAGGAAAATTATACTTCAAGTGGCATTCACGGCGAACTAGAGGAAGAAGGCCAATGGTGATTAAAATAGGGTAACAATCGACGAGATTAAGTGTTGCAATAGAAGAAACTTGTTTTCTCATTGCTTCACAGTCCTATTCGAAAGAGAAATGTTGAGGAAGAATTTCAGAAACAATAGGCTCCTGTATCAATTCGTTATGGTCCTTACTCCTAGAGGAAGATCTAGGGGCTAATCGACTTCTAGCTTTGGAAGAAGAAGGGTTTGAAATATTCTTCTTGGAAGGAGTAGAGCTACGACTAGATAAAGAACCTATGCTACGGAGCCTACCACCTATCCTACTCCTAACTGGGGAAGAAGAAGGGCGAAGCTCATCAACAATGATTTATTATGATGGTTAGATGATGAAGAAGGGTACGAACAATGAGAAGTCATTTTTAATGGTAAAAGCATGAAGAAAGGGGAAAAGTTACAGATGAAATTTGAGTATGAATGCAAGAAAGAAGAAGAAATTTTTGGTTGGTATATAATGTGGTATTTATAAGGAAGGACCTTCATAATGGAACCATCACTTTAAACCGATATAGTTGCAGAAAACCCTAAAAGGACACTATAAACTGCAGAGCTAATCATAATAGGACATATGTCCCAAGTAGTAAATGGAAAGGAAGTACGTCTCTTCGCTTCTGAAGAAAGCTTAATAATGTTGGGAAGAGAGGGTAAGACGTTCCCGTATAATTAAACTTACCACTTTCCAGATATTCAATCAATAATATTCTGAAAGTGGGGGACTATCTATATTGGTGGAAAATAAGCGGACACATGGAATAACAATGAGATGATAAGTGGAATTTGTAGCAAGTTAACAAAGAAGAATGATGAATCACGGTTAAAATACCCACGTGATTTACTGAAGAAGGTACCGTACCTGACAACTAGAAGAAAAGAAATAGGTACAAGATGCATTAAGGCCATAAATGAGGAAGATGCCACGCCCCAAAATCGAGGGACATGACCGGCGCTCGATAGGGTAGCCCTAGTCAAGCGGACCTGGGTTCCATGTGTTGCCATGTGTTTTCATTACTCATTCGTCAAATGAAATAGCCATTTACAATTTGAAAACATTCTTACGCAATTTATATAACATACATGGATACTTGACTGGTTTACAACTTACACTACCCGACATACACAATACATATTTACATAAGTTCATAACCCACATTTCCTATCTATGGAGACTCTAAGTAATACAAAAAGTTGATACAATACTTGGCGGTGACAAGACTCCGACTATACCTTACGAATATCAAAATAAGGCTTTGGAAGATAAGCAGTGTGAGCCACGCAGGGCCCCAAGAGAAAAGGGGCTCACCAATTCAGCTGACGGGAAGTGAAGGAGTGCTACTGTAGATGGACTAGAGTACCTGCTATAGAACCACCTACAATCATAACACAAATGTAGCATCCCCAACAAAAGGAATGTAAGTACATTTGAATAGTGCTGGTACATACGAACCAACTTTACTCCAAGTAAAATAAAACAATCACAAATAAAAAACTCTAATAGAATCAATGATCAAATGCACATGAAAGGAAAAACAAGAGCCAAACAGGTTTCACAATCTCTCATTTTTCCCTTTCAATTCCATCGCATCAATGATTTTCAAAACTTTCACATATTTTCGTTTCAATAGTGATTTCAATGACTTTTCCACCCTTATTACCTCGGCCACCCTTATCACAACAACCCACACCTTATAACTTCGTGTTGCGGTGCGCATTCCGATCCCACTGGACAATCACATTTCACATAAAAACAATAACAACAATTCACAAAGAGTTTCATAAACATCAATACTATTTCCATCATGTACAACAACCTAGATACAATTTCAAGTCACAACGATAATTGCTTACGACCATCCACACATGATATTACCACAGTTTTTTCAATTACATCAATTACGACTTCTTTGCATCATTTGTTACACAGCTCTTACCACATAAACACGTTTACACACACATGGTTTATTGCCATTTACTTACACCATCACATTGGGAAACTTAACCAACAATGTCCAAGGAATATTAATCACAATAATTCATAAATAGTCCACATAAGTGACAGATATCAATCACTCATACATTAAACAAGGTGATCTTACAAAGGTTAAAGTTAGCCATACATTCTTGGAGTCGAGTTTTCCTTTTTTACTTCTACTTTCCGCTCACCAACAGTCTAGTACTGACAATCTAGTTCACAAATTAACACATACATATTAGAATTTGGAGTTCACAATTAGTACCCAAACTTATTTAGGTCATCAACCGCTTGCTTTGCAAATCTTTACTCCGACCTAACTAATTTTACCAGAATTTAGGTTTTATAGAACATGCATGTGTATTTCAACTTATGTTTTCAAGAATCAATGCATGAAAATCCCTTTTTTTTATCTAAATATAAAAACCAATAAGAAAGAGTTGGGGATTTTACCTGCAAGAACGAGGATGAAGGCAATTACTTGAAATTTCCTGGCTTGGGTGACTTTGAAGAATCTAATCGATGAATGTAAAACTTCTCTCTCAAGAATTCTCCCTTTCTCTCTTTAGTTTGTTCAGAAAATATGTAAAAATGAGGGGTTGAGGTGTTTTATTGAAGAAGGGGTTGGGTTTAAAATTTAGAAAAATTAAAGCCCAAGTCAGATATGCGGTCACAATTTGCGATCGCAGAGTGAAAATGCGGTCCGTAGAATGGACTACAAAAGTGTTCTAAAAATTTGAAATCTCTGTTTGGGTTTGCAGCAGAAATGCAGTCCACATACCTGATCTGCGGCCGCATTATGCACCATGCACCAAAAATTTGCCTCTTTGCGAAAACCAAAATTAAATGTGCAACAACTATGCGGTCCGTATATCAGTTATGCGGTCGCATAATTAACTGCATTTTTACCTTAATTTTATCCATACCACTATCTCAGTCTGCGACAGAAATACGGTCCGCATACTCTATTTGCAACCGTATAACTATATTTTCTAGAAAACTTTAATTCTTGATTTTTAAATTCTAGATCAGTACAATTCACACATTTCAAACACATATTAGAAACTTGGCACTACGAGTTACTAGATTTTGAGAACAAGTTTTCACGGGGCCTTACATCCTCCCCCACTTAAAATCATTCGTCCTCGAATGAGGATTTTTGAAATCAGTTGGTTTTGAAAACATGATATGCAAACTTCACTAACTCTCATATTTTTAGAAAGTTTTGCCGGAGTTTCCTTTGTAATTAGACTTATCTACCTATCAGAAAGCCCCCCAAACATAGTTGAAGCACCAATATGCACTTCCTATTATCCCTACAACTGGTATACAATTCATTACCTCAACTCATGTACATATTTAATCACTTTTCACGTTTGCACATTAATTAGTCACTTCAATAAGTCCCATACAATTTAACCACTTCAACATAATGTATGCATCTCAATTAATCATTACCAATCTACACTACCATTAGTTGTTCACTTATCACATGAGTGTTTATAAACTTTCATTTGTCAAAAGGGTTCGCACATTACTCAAATAATCACAACACATACAATTTTTGCACAACTTGAGGAATTGCAATAGTAAAGCATTTAGGAGGAAATGGGGTGTCTTTGCACCAAATTGAACGCAACATCAGTTTGCTTAGAGATAAGAGTTCGCATGATTACTACTAGACTTGTTCAAACAGATGGGGATAATTTTATTTCATCTCACTTTCTGCTTCCTGTTAGAATATACGCTTAATGCTAGAGGGGGGGTGAATAGCGTTTTAATAAAAATCAATGTAAATTTGCGGAATTAAAATTGCAGGAATAACGTAAGTGCAGTAATTGAAATAATAAGGACAGAACACACCGTATTTATCCTGGTCCACCACAACGTGTGGTTAGTCCAGTCCCCGAGAGACTCTCTCGAGTTTTACACTAACTTCGTTAAGCTTACGGGTGCCTAACAAACTGTTACACTTGCTCGTAGATATACACTCTACAAGACTTCAACCTGCTTGAGGATACCGCACCTCAAGACTTCAAACCAAGGAACTACTTTTCCTTCTTACAACAAGGGATTAGAATATCCCTTCAAGTGTGTACAAACACTTAGCACTCATGATAAGACTCTCTTAATAGAGTAGATATGAGTAAAAATAATACGCTCAAGAACACAACAACTTAGTCAAGAGTTTGGCTCTCAAAAAGCTATGAAATAAATATAAAATGATTGATATGAGAGTATGTAAGCTTAAGCAAGAATGTAATCAGTTGTTGTACTTAAAAGAGTGATTTTGAGGTATATTTATAGTGCTCAAAGTCACCAAGACCGTTGCTTAATTGCCAATCACTAATTGCTGATTTTGTGCTTGCATAATCGATTATATGATCTGCATAATCAATTATCTGCAGATCGTTCAAAAATCATATGCGAATTTTAAGCAGAATAATCGATTATTTATGTTGCATAATCGATTATCTGTTAACGTTAAAAAATCGGATGCAGATTCTGTCCAAGCATAATCGATTATTCCCTTGCATATAATCGATTATATTTCAGCGTTTTAAAAATACTTTGGCAACGGTCAGTGAATAATCGATTATGCTCTTTCGTATAATCGATTATTTTGTTGATTTGAAAATCCGGTTTTACACTGTCTTAACATAATCGATTATATTGTTGTCTTGAAAAATTTCGGTTAACACTGTCTTAACATAATCGATTATAAGTAAGACATAATCGATTATATTGCCGTCTTGAAAATTTCGGTTAACACTGTCTTAACATAATCGATTATAGGAATCACATAATCGATTATTTATGTCCAGATTTGAAAAAACATGTTTGAAAATTATTTTTGGCTAAAATGAAAATGTTTGAAAATCATTTTGGTTTAACTCAACGATGCATGAATATGATTTTACGAGAGAATCCAAGACTTGAATAAGTTGTCGGATCAAGATCACAATATAAAGTGACTCATTTATAACTTTGTTGTTATTCTTGATCTTGCTCTTTGTTTCTCATGTTCTTGGACTTGGGCATATGTCAATGTTCCATGCGCGTCGGTTTGTCATTTATCAAAACCTACAGAAATGAACACACGTTTAGTTTTAGCGACTTGAGAACGTGTTTCAACACTTCCCACATGGCTTCTTCGACTCATTGACTTCACCATAATACTTCAACTGAAGCAATTTCCTTGTTTCTCTAATTACGGACATTCCAATCAAGAATAGCAACCGGAACTTCTTCATTAACCTCGATATTCTCAATTGGCACGATGGTGGATGGATCTCCAACCACTTTCCTTTATATGGACACATGGAACACCGGGTGCACTAATGACATTTCAGGGGGTAATTTTAGCCTATAAGCCACTTGCCTTATCCTTTGAGCGATCCGATACAACACGACATATCTAGGACTCAACTTACCTTTCTTCCCTAACCGCATGACTCCCTTCATAGGAGATACCCTCAAGAATACCCAACCATCTACTTGGAATTCCATTTCTCTTCGACGCACGTCTGCATAGGATTTCTGGCGACTCTGAGCAGTTTTCACCCTCTCCTTAGTGACTTTATCTTTTTCCATAGCTTGGTGCACGAGATTTGGCCCTATCAATTCTGCTTCACCCACTTCAAACCACCCAATCGGAGACCTACACCTTCATCCGTACAATGCCTCAAATGGGGCCATCTGAATACTAGCATGAAAACTATTATTATAAGTAAATTCTATAAGTGGTAATTGATCATCCCAATTACCTTTGAAATCAAAGACACAAGCCCGCAACATATCTTCAAGTGTCTGAATAGTCCGCACTACTTGACCATCAGTTTGTGGATGGAAAGCCATACTGAGATTCACCTGAGTACCCAAGCCTTGCTGAAATTTCTTCTAAAAATTAGTTGTGAACTGGGCCCCTCGATCCGAAATACAGAAAGTGGAGTGCCATGAAGCCTTACTATTTCATTGATATATAACTGAGCATATTGTTCTACAGTATCGATGGACTTGATTGGCAAGAAGTGAGTTGATTTGGTGAGACGATCCACTATTACCCAAATTGAGTCGAACTTGCGCTGAGTGCGAGGTAACCCTACCATGAAATCCATGTTGATTGTCTCCTATTTCCACATTGGTATTACCATATGCTGAGTTAACCCATCGGGCTGCTGATGCTCAACTTCTACTTGATGACAATTCGGACATTTAGATACAAAGTCCACCACACCTCTCTTCATACCATTCCACCAATAAATTTCCTTGAGTTCATGATACATTTTTGTAGAACTTGGGTGCACAGAATACTTGGAATTATAAGACTCCCTTGTTACCCTCTCCCGAAGGTTATCCACATCTGGAACACATAGCGTACCTTGACGTTGCAATATACCATCCTCGCCGTCAAGTGAAAATGCCGAAGTCTTATTATTTATAACTGCCTCCTTCATCTATGCCAATGCTGGATCAATAAACTTCTTTTCCTTGACTTCCGCTACAAGTGACGATTCTTCTCCATTGTGAACCATAACATTCCCCTCGTTTGAGGTCGAAATACAAACCCCCTGACTGGCCAATTGATAAACCTTCTAAGTCAAGGGCCTCTGATCAGCCCCTATATGAGCCAAACTACCCATGGACTTTTGGTTGAGAGCACCGGCCACCACATTCGCCTTCCCTCGATGGTACAAAATGTTCATATCATAATCCTTGAGAAATTCTAACCACTGTCGCTGCCTTAAGTTCAAGTCCTTCTACTTGAACAAATATTAGAGACTGTTGTGGTCTGAGAAACATCCACGTGGACCCCATAAAGATAATGCCACCATATTTTCAAGGCAAATAGAACTGCTACAAGCTCCAAATCATGCGTCAGTTAATTCTTCTTGTGATTCTTGAGCATTCTTGAAGCATACACTATTACCTTCCCATGTTGCATTAACACACACCCCCAAACCAACCCTGGAGGCATCGCAATAAACCATAAACCCTTCTGTGCCTTCTGGCAAGGTCAATATTGATGCCGAGGTCAACCTCAACTTCAATTCCTAAAAACTTTTGTCAGAAGAGTCGGACCATTGGAACTTAACTACTTTTTGTGTCAACTTACTCAATGGGGAGGCGAGGGTAGAGAATCCCTCCAAAAACTTCCGATAATACCATGCTAAACCCAAGAAGCTATGGATCTCCATCAAGGTTGTGGGTCTAGGCCAATTTTTTACTGCTGCAATCTTCTAGGGATCCACCTGAATCTCTTCACTGGAAACAACACGACCTAGAAAGGTAGCGGACCCCAACCAAAATTCACATTTCAAAAATTTAGCATACAACTGGTGCTGATGAAGAGTCTGCAGAACTGCCCTGAGGTGATCGGCATGATCCTCCCCGCTCTATGAATAAATACGGATGTCATCAATGAAAACGATCACAAAGGAGTCTAGAAATGGCTTGAAGACTCGATTCATAAGATCCATGAAAGTTCTCGGGGCATTGGTTAGCCCAAAAGACATGACCAAGAATTCAAAGTGACCATAGCGATTTCTAAAAGCAGTCTTAGGGATATCCTGCTCTCTGATCTTTAATTGGTGTTACATGGACCATAGATCAATTTTGGAGAAGAACCTTGCAGCTTGCAATTGGTCGAACAAATCTTCTATCTGAGGCATAGGATATTTATTCTTGATAGTGACTTTGTTGAGCTGCCAATATCAATACACATCCAGAGCGACCCATCCTTCTTTCTGACAAAAAGAACCGGAGCACCCCACGGCAACACACTCAGCCGTATGAACCCCTTTTCTAATAAATCCTTCAGCTGCTCCTTTAACTCCCTTAACTTTATTGGTGCCATTCAGTATGGTGGAATAGATATTGGCTGCGTATCTAGAAATAAATGAATCCAAAATCAATCTCCCTATCTGGTGGAATCCTTGGAAGCTCGTCCAGAAACACTACAAGAAACTCATTCACGACTGGCACGGACTCATGGATAGACATTTCTGAAGTAGTGTCTGCCACCCGGACAAAATCTTTGAAGCCTTAAGGTAGGAAATAAACCTACCTTTCGGCACCACACCATTACCCTTCCACCCAATAACCAGCTCATTTGGGAACTCAAGTCTCATGACTGTTGTTCGACAATCAAGTTTACCAAAGCACAAATAAAGCCAGTCCATTCCCATAATCACATCGAATCCACCATTCCAAGTTCTATAAGATCGGCCGTGGTGACACGACCACATACCGCGACAACAAAATTCCTAGAAACTCGCGCATCCATAATGGAATCACCAACTGGAGTTGATATGGAGAACGGATCATAAAGCTATTCGGGTTCTATTCCAAAACTTGATGCAATGAATGGGGTGACACAAGATAAAAATAACCCCGAACAATAATGGCATAACAATCAATGGCCTGAATAGACAAGATACTTGTAACAATATCTGGAGAAGCCTCAGCACTCTGGCGACCACTCAAACATTAAAGCGGCTGGGTCCACCTATACCACGAGCCCCGCCCTTATCTTTACCACCTATTCTAGAGTTGGAGGACACGCAGATGATGTGGCAGTTGAAGATTCAGATGACTGAGCAAATCTGTTGCCCATGCCCTGACTGGGCGCACGATAGTTCCACTGGATATGGCCTCTCACCCCGCATCTATAGTACACAGAGATATCCAAATAAGAAGTCTCTATATGAAATCTCCCACACTTGGGGCACGGAGCCCTACCCTGTTGCTGTATTTTCCCTCCTAAACGATCGGATTGATGGGGTCTCTTATTGTCTGAACCTGGTCTTAAGTGTCTGCTCTGCTGATAAATATGCACAGATGGCAATACACTCGCTGAAGACTGAGCATACGATTGGGATGGCCCTAATGGCCCTCTCCCCTGAACTGGTCTTCCTGAGTGACCCACTGATCGAGCCCTGCTACTCTGCTACTACTCTCCCTTTCTGCCCAAATTTTCAACTTCCTAGCCTCTGTGGCTTGAGCGAACCCCACAATCTTTCCATAATTCATATCTGAGTGTAAGGCTACTGTAGCAACCTCATTCACCACCAATGGACTAAGGCCCTAACGGAATCGCTAAACTCAAGCACTCGTGGTCGACACTAACTTAGGAGCATACTTGGAAAATCTCACAAATTCCATGTGGTACTCCCAAACACTTATAATACCTTGCTTGAGGACCTCGAACTCAGTGGCACGGGCTGCCATTGTCTTGGCAGGCAAGAAGTGGTCCATAAATGCATCTACAAACTCTTCCTATTTAGCCGGAGGACTTCCCCCGGGAATCCTCCTACATCCCCAACCACGAATATGCTGCCCCTCGGATGTAAGAAGCCAACTCAACTCCATCCGTCTTTGAAGACTTCATCACTCGAAGGGTCTTATACATTTCATCAATGAAATCCTGTGGATCTACCTCTGGGTCTGTGCCTGTGAACTCTGGAGGGGCCAACCACGGAAACAGGTTGACTCTGGAGATTGCAGAATCTCCTATCTGCTGGAGGACACAGGGGTATCATCAGATCACTGTTCCTGAGCAACCATTAATTGGGTCAACATATGGATGGCTCCTCTAAGGTCCCTATAAGAAACTCCAGGACCGGAAGCTGGAACTGCATCAGAATCAGGAATATTGGCGGAGGGATGGTATCACCCCCTGCTATAGCTGGAACATGGATACTTTGATTTGGAATAGATGGGCCAGGCAGATTCAAGACCAGGGAGTCACTCTCACCCACGACATCAGGTACATAATTCACAACGACACTTGAGGTGGCATTGTCCCCAAGGCCGAGTCTAGCTCTCTTCTTAGGTACCATTACTGAAAATTTCATAGCAGAGCACGAGTTAGACATAAATACTTTCAGTTTTCACTTCACCACACGATATATAATAACAAAGAGAAGGGTAATTTCCTATATGTCCATGTAGCCCCCTACTTATAAATATGGTCGACAATACACCGATAATAAGGGCTCTACTAGACATGGCTCCGAGGCATCCTAGGACTCTATTAAAACCTTAGGTTGTACTACCAAGTTTAGCACGCCCCAAAACCAAGGGACATGACCGGCGCTCGACCAGGTAGCCCTAGTCAAGCGGACCTGGGTGCCTTTCCTATCCCTTGTGTTACCCCGTGTTTTCATTACTCATTAATCAAGTGAAATAGCCATTTAAAATTTGAACACATTCTTATGTGATTTACATAACATACATGGTTACTTGCATGGTATAGAACTTACACCACCTGACATACAAATTACATATTTACATAAGTTCAAAACCTATATTTTCTGTCTACGGAGCATCTAAGGAATACAAAAGGTTGATATAATACTTGCTGGTACCAACGCTCTGGCTATATCTTATAAATATCAAAATAAGGCTCCGAAAGATAAGCGGCATGAGCCATGTAGGGTCCCAAGAGGAAAGGCGCTCACCAATTCAGCTGACGGGAATTGAATGAGTGCTACTGTCGGTGGACTGGAGTACCTGCCTAAGAGCTACCTACAATCATAACATGAATGTAGCGCCACCGGCAAAAGGGACGTCAGTGTATTTGAATTGTTTTGGTATGTATGAACAAACTTTACCTCAAGTAAAGTCAAACAATGCACAGATAACAAACAGCAATGGAATCAACAATCAAATGCATATGAAAGGAACAACCAAAGCCAAACAAGTTTCACAATCTCTCTTTTCCCCTTTCAACATTATTCCATCACATCCTTGATTTTCACAACTTTCACAAATATTCATTTCAATAGTGATTTCGATTACTTTTCCACCCTTATTACCTCGGCCACCCTTATCACCAAAACCCACACCTCATAACTTTGTGTTGTGACGCGCAACCCGATCCCACTGGACAATCACATTTCACAACACAACAACAACAACTCACAAAGAGTTTCATAAACATCAATACAATTTCCATCATGTACAACAACCCGGATACAATTCAAGTCCCAATGATAATTCCCCACGACATGCCACACATGATATTACCATAGTATTTTCAATTACATCAATTATGACTTCTTTCAATCATTTGTTACACAGTTGTTACCCCATAAACACGTTTACACACATTTGGTTTGTTGCCATTTACTTAAACCACCATATCGGGTAACTTAACCAACAACATTCAAGGCATATTAATCTCAAGAATTCATAAATAGTCCATATAAGTGACAGATATCAATCACTACTACACCAAACAAGGTGATATTACAAAGGTTAAAGTTAGCCATACATTCCTGGAGTCGACTTTTCCTTTTTTTTACTTCTATTTTTAGCTCACCAACAGTCTAGTACCGACAATCTAGTTCACAAGTTAACACATACATCTTAGAATTTGGACTTCACAATTAGTACTCGAGCTTATTTAGGTCATCAAGCGCTCCCTCTGCAAATCTTTACTCCTACCTAATTCCTTTTACTAGAATTTAGATTTTATAGAACATGCATGTGTATTTCAACTTATATTTTAAAGAATCAATACATGAAAATCCCCTCTTTTGTCTAAATTTAAAAACCAATAAGAAAGGGTTGGGGATTTTACCTGCAAGAATGGGGATGAAGGCAATTATTTGAAATTTCCTGCCCTGGGTGCTTTTGAAGATTAAAATCGATGAATGCAAAACTTTCTCTCTCAAGCATTCTCCCTTTCTCTCTCTAGTTTGTTCAGAAATATATGTAAAAATGAGGGGTTGGGGTGTTTTATTGAAGAAGGGTTGGGTTTAAATTTAGAAAAATTAAAGCCCGAGTCAGATCTAAAGTCTCATTTTGCAATCGCAAAGTAGAAATGCGGTCCACAGAATGGACCGCAAAAGTGTTCCAAAAATTTGAAATATTTGTTTGGGTTTGCAGCAGAAATGCGGTCCGCATACCTGATCTGCGGCCGCATAATGCATTGCAAATTTGCCTCTTTGCACAATTCCGAGTTAAATATGCGACGACTATGTGGTCCACATATCAGTTATGTGGTCACATAATGGACTGCATTTTGACCTCAATTTTAACCAAACCAATGTCTCAGTCTGCGGCAAAAATGCGGTCCGCATACTCGATTTGCAACTGTATTCTTGACCGCATAGTAATATTTTTCTTGAAAACTTTTATACTTGATTTTTAAATGCTAGATCTGTATAATTTTACACATTCCTAGCACATATTCGAAACTTGGCACTACGATTTACAAGGTTTTGAGTACCACTTTTCACGGGGCCTCACAGAAGATTCATGAACAATTATAAATATGAAAAAAAAATCGGCGTTATCTGTTTTTATACGCGATCACCTATTATTATCATAATCGTCACGAGTAATTTCAATAACAGACAATTAATGTAGATAATGTTACGGTTAGGAATTAAATAAGAGGGAACCATTACATCTTTTATATGTTTATATATGAGTCCTTACCTTATTTGTACCATTATCAGAAGACCTTATTTTGTACCATTATTAGAAGACTGTCAAATATATGCAATCAGTCATTTACTTTATCCTTATTCGATTGAAGATTTTTTTCCACAATTCTTGGGAGAAACCGATGTTCTTCAATGGGATTTCTTTCCCTCGTTTACTGAGTGTTAAATTTCAATTGCTGTTTTACTCTCTTATTTTTGAAATAGTGAAGTAAACTTGGTTTGAGAAACACAATTTTCTTTAATATTGACTTTGACTACAAAAACTATTTTTTGGTTAAATAAATGTATATAACAAAGATACAAATGTGAATCAATGAACAAAAAGGTAAAAAAATAAAATAAAAAGATAAATAGCAATCTTGATTAGTGACAAATGTCACATCACTTCTGCTTGTCCTTCATTTATAATATATAGATTTCTTTTGAGAGTTTTGAAGGCGGTTACCAAAGTAACTATCTAATCTTAACTATATTCATTTGCACAATTCTAATGATATGACTTTGATTGGTCTTGGAATGGTGGAAAGATGAAGAATGAAATTAGAGGATGATTTGATATGTGCATTCTAATGGTATAATTGGGGAGTGGAGGTGGTAAGGGGCTAGTTTATTCTTTAATCACGTGGCTTAACTTGATGCTAGATATTGTGATTAGAGATTAATTCGTAACTAATTATTTTTTATCCATGAGTAAGGCAATATGTACCACTATTGTAACAACGAGGGCATATGTGAACCTAACCATTAACGAAAGGTAAAGTTAGACATTTCACCTCTCTACAAAGGCAAATTTGGATCTTTCCCAAAAAAAGATTGCTTAATATTTGCTTCACCTTATGATAAGTTATGTTATTTTGTGTTATGATGATTTTCCAAACAGTCTCGAGGAGCCATTTGTGATCAGTTTCTTTGCGATAGTTTCTTAAGGGAAATATGGTATAATGTGGAGATTTGGTTCTCAGGAGGAATATCAATTCTAAGTTTGTCATCATAAAAAATGGGAAATTTAATAAGTTATGCATCTTTTATTTTGATGATTTGACAATCTTTAGGAGAGAACCAGATAAGAAACACGATACAATTAGTTTCCTTGCATTCAAAGTAACTAGTTAGATGTCTAGTTCTATTCTCAATAAAAGAAAATAAGGGAACAATAAAGGGAATAGTTCCTCCGGTCACAATACGAGTCAACTAGATAAGGAACCTGATATAATTAGTTCCTTTGCGTTCAAAGTGACTAGTCAGATGTCTGATTCTATTCTCAATGAAATCAGATAAAGGAACAGTAAAAGGAACATATAGGAATCAGTTCTAATGGTCATCACATAGTCAAATCTATAGCTATAAAAACTATTACACTGTACCGTTTGGCACCAATACAATAACACAGTAGTAGCTTGCTAAGGCCAAATAAAAGGACACTTTATTGCATCATTTTTGATGACCTCACACACACATATTGTCAACATGAGGCAAGAGATTTCATTTCCCCAATAGTTGCAAATTCAAAAATCATATTCTCTCAAGTGCTAGCCACCACCTCTCTCAAGAACAAAGTTGTTGCTATTTCAAGGACCAGATCGAAAGATTGAAGATATCTTAAGTCCTTAGGTTTATTGAGTCTTTGTTATTTTGTTCGTTATTTGTAATCCTACACTACTTTCAAGAAGTGTAGGACATATTTAAACTATGGTTTGGTTTAGTTTCTTGACTAGAGTTAGTCAAGGTTTGTTGCTTTGTAAAAGAGTTATTGAAAAGGGATTAAAGTAGAGTTATTATAAGGGGTGAGGGATTATGAGTTCAATTTCTAGAATACAGTAGGTTGTAATCTAAAGCTTTCTCGGTCTAGTGGAGTTGAAATCCTACTAGGGTAGATCATGATTTTTAATCCCTTGAGAAAGGAGTTTTCCAAGTTAATATCGCGTGTTCTTTATTTACTGCTGATTTACTATGAGCTTCACTCCCTTGGAGAAGTCATCCCATGAAATAAGTTGGTCTGAAGAATATTCACTGTTTTACCAGGTTCCTGGGAGATTAAAGTGAATGCCATCAATGAAGCCAAGGATCTAAAGAAGCTCACTTGATGAACTCATTGGAAATATCATAACCTATAAATAAAGTGAATATCTTGAAGGAAGACAACCCAAAAAGGAGAAGAACCTAGTTCTCAAAGCTTCCCACATCGACTCAAGTAATGATAAATCTGACATGATGTATCTCACTCGAAGATTTCAAATGATGATTTGTAGAAATGGTAGGATCCCAATGAAAGAAAGTTCCAGTAGGAAATTCAAAAGAAATGATTGTTTTCATAAGTGTGGAAAGCCTGGATACTTCATTAAAGACTGTCCTATTCATAAGCAGGATCATTACAAAACCAACATTGAAAAGGCAGCTAAGAGGAACCAGTTCCCTGATAGAAAGTTCAAAAAAATAGATACTGCTAACAACATGGCGAAGCAAGCCTTGGTTACCTTTGGAGATTCTTCTAGTGAATCTGAAGGTGAAGATGACCAAGAAAGTACATCTATGATGGTTGTTGACAATGGATCTTTAGAATATATGTCAATCTTTACACTCATGGACAAATGTGATGATGATTTGGGCAAGTAGGAAGATGAGGTAAGTATTCTTGATGTTCAAAGAAATTTTAAAACTTACTCTAAGAAAAAATTGATGTCCTTAGCAAATGTGTTGATTGATGACTATCATATCCTCATTAATGAGAAAAATTCTTTAATTGAAGAAATCGGTTGCATAGAATCAGAGTGAGGGATGATATGGTAGTTTCTATTGTAGACTTGAAGGAACAAGTAGAATAAGTAACTAGGGAAAATACATTGTTGAAAAACCAAATGCAAAAATTGATGGACACGAAGTGTCTAGTGAGGCTCAACTTGAGTTTGAGAGGGAGATTAAGAAAGTTAAAACACGTCTTGTTGTTAAGCTTGAAGAGGATAGAAAATTTCAGGAGGATCTGAAAAAGGTTAAAAATGATCTTGATAAGTCACTTAAATGGACGCAGTCCTTTAATGTAATAATGTTTATGTACAAGATTAATGGTGGAGACGGGCAATGAATCGAGTTCCAAAAATATAAAACCTCTTATTATCCCCATAGCACGTGTGTAGCTGTGGCTGATAATTGGTTGGGTACTCATTGTGGTCAAACTAGTCATTACAAGGACTCTTGTAAAGTTAAAGTTCAGTCTCTACAAAAAAACAAAGTTCTTAATGAAAAGAAGCATACTGTTGAGGAACCTAGTCCTCTAAGAGAAAAAGATATGTTCTTGGATGGGCAAAAAGAAGATTGATTTGCCTATTCTACCATTATAAGGGACCCAAGATGGCTTGGATTCCTAAGTATAATAAGTGGTTTCATGTGCAGGTCGGAGTGAGAGGTAACAGTCAAAAATGGTACATGGATAGCTGCTGCTGTAAGCATATGACTGGAAGAATGGATGATTTTCTCTCACTCTAGGACTTCCAAGGTGGGAGTGTGTTCTTTGGAAATGACAAAAAGGACTATATTCTCGGTGTTGGTAAAACTGGCAAAACATTCTCCTATGTAATTGAAAATGTGTACCATGTGAATGGATTGAAATATTGCTTGTTCATGATCAGCTCCCTTTTTGATAAGTCTCTCTATGAACTGCTCAATGAGAAAAAAACCAAAGATGACTTATTTGAGAGCCTACATATGCAAAATGTTTTATTCTCAACAATTGTGGCAAAGGATAACATAATAAAGAACATAAACATGAAGAATTTACAAAATACTCCTGGTGAAGCTATAGATATCGCTAATGGAAAGACTGATTTGATGTGTCAAGTCAAGCAGAACGATGAAGAAGATGCAACAGAATCTCTAAAAGGCATAGAAGAACCTATCCCCTCTATCAACTCGACTAAAGCTGAACATAGGGTTGTTGATGTTGCATCAAGTACTCCTGATGCAGAACAAAGAAGTGGAAGTCATAAGTCTGTTGATGTTAGTGATGTTTCAAATATGAAGGAACTTGGTCCTTCAAATTCTTGAGTTAATGTACTTCAAGGAGTTTTTGAAAAGATTTGAGATGGAGAATGTTATGACCATTGACACACCTATTGTAACTACTACTCATTTAGACATGGACGAACCTGGTTTTCCTGTCAATGAAACTATGTATAGGGGTTGTTGATACCCAATTTTCCCCATATATTTTTAATATATAAAATACTTTCAAAATAATATATGTATGCATATATAAGCATGTCCAAACGTTTTATTATTTTTACTTAATTTTTAAAAAATTTTAAATCAAGTTATTGCCCTATTTTTATTTAGAATAAATCCAATAATTATTCCCAAAATTATCATTTAGGTGATTCATTTATTGGACCCTTGTATTAAACTAAAATATAGCTAAGATAATTTTTTAGATATTTTTACAAAGTTATTTAGCATTTTAAAAGCTAAATTGCATGTAATTGCAATATTAGCCTCATTTAAGGTTTAATTGTGTTTATCTGTATAAAATGGACTCTAGTATTTTTGGTTTGATAATTATGTATTATTAATCATTTTAATACCTTTAATTTATTTTCAAAAATCCATTTACTATTTCTTATAAAACAAACAAGGAAAAATGTCTATTTAAATGTTAATCCCATTTATTTCAATTTTAGCCTATTTGAGCCTGTTTAGAACCCCAATTTTTTAACCCAATTCCCCAACCAAAATCCTAAGCTACCCGACCCACGACCCAATTAAACAATCCTCCCAAATCCCCTTACCTATTCATTCAATCCAAGCCATTGACCAAATTGATCAACGTCCACCATTAAACCTTTCCTTTTTAATTCCCAATTACCCCCCTAAACCTAATCATTTCTCACTTGTAGCCACCTTTGAATCCCCCATCTTCAAATACTCTGTCAAACTCTCTCCCAAAACCTAGCCGTCGCCTTCAATCACCACTTGAAAAGCTCCCAAATCCATGTCATCCAAAGCCATAGGAAGCTTTTATTTATCTCTCTTGGCCTCTATGTGTTTGAGTTCTATGGTTTCAAGGCAAACCTTGAAGAAGCTTTGTCAGAACTTGAATGTTTTCAGTTCAATGGCTATCTCCGGTCATCTTCGACCTTGCTCCGGCCAGCCATGGCTATTCAAGCATGACTCTTGGCTTCTCTTGCTTAAATCAATGATTTTCCAAGTCTTTCTTGCCATCTGGGGTTCTTCTGAAACCCTAACCTTTGAGGTTCTTCCGATTCATTTAGATCCATCTTAAATCCGTGTTTACTCTAAACTCCTAAATGTTTTCTCAAGGTTTCTTTCAAAACCTTGCCTTCATAACCTTTATCTTTTCTGATTTAGGGTTTGTTAAATTATTTCAAAGCTTTTCTGAGTTTTAACATGTTCTACTGTGTTCTTTATGTTTTTCTTCTACTGTGTTACTTTATGTTGTTCTTCTAACTGAAGTGTGCATGTTAAAAGTCTTAATTCCTTTTTGAGATTTTCTGGATTTTATTTTGTAAGCATTACTTGTTTTCATCTCTATACTCGACTAATGGTGAAAACCCTAAAATTTGGGGGGGGGGGGGGGGTTCATTCGAGTTCTGAGATTATTTACTATGTGTTTTACTTGTTCGTCATACTCTGAATTCGAGTGGTTTCAAAACCCTAATTTGCTTTAGACCTATTCGAGTTTCTGGAGTTGCTTCATCTGTTGCTCGACTGAATTTTGAAATCTTTTGCTTCTTTACATGATTTTGACTTCCTGCTAAACTCTACTATAAGGACTTTTCACGTGACCTCTTTGCATGTTGTTTGATACTGTCTATTTTTCTATTACTAAGCTATTGAAATTGACCATACTCATGAGCTACGGACTCTGCATTTTCTATTGCATGATGTTTCTCTTTGTTATGAGTTCGGCCTCACATGCCTAATTTTTATGCACTCTTTTATATGCTAATTTTCCTCTAAAGCGACCTTCAATTTTGAACTGATGTATAACCTACGTGTGTAATTCTGATTGCACCTGTGTAATTGATTCTTTCCTTGTTTTATTAATTCCTCGTTTCTTGGGTTGATTTGAAAACTTTCCTTTTGACTTTTGATTCTCTTGTTTTAAACTTGGTTTATTCATAGGAACCCATGTTACTCTCCTTAAGCCAGTGCTTATGAAGTCCTTGACTCATTGATTTGCTAATTTTCAATTCTGCTACTTTACTTTGTTTTCTTACCTTATTTGGTTAGCCGAGTAATTCAAAGGTTCTTCCCTTAATTAATCCCCTATCTACTTACCCCTAATATCCTAATATATGGTGTTCTACTTGATTTCTTTCCTTAAATGATTTCTGCCCATTGTCGTTTGAATTTAACACCTTAATTAAAGGAAATCTTATATTGATTTGATTTTAATTGGTATATAGTTCCATAATTGCTACTAAACTCTGATTCTTGCCTTATTTTCTAGCAGGTTTCAAACTATAAATACCTTGCTCTTTCATTAACACGAACACACGAATACTCTTAGTTTTTGAACTCAAACTCAAAAATATTCTTTCTTGATACTTATACCGTGGCCTGCCTTCAAAGTCCTGTTTCCTGCTTTTATACTATTTTGCTTCTCTAAACTGTATGTTCTGGTTGAGATTCCAGCATCACAACAATGTGTTTACTTCAAGCTTTTCCCTTTTTGTCCGCCTATTGCTGGTGGTTGGTTCAATATTTATTTTAGCATGCTATAATTTCCTTCTTCCTGTTCTGTATTTATTATGAATCCTAAACCCCTACCCCAATGTGTTTAATGCTATGGTTTACTTAAGGAATGACAATACTGAATATTAATGCCTATGACTCAAGCTTGATCCCTTGGGATCCTAACAACTATGTTTCTTTATCATTGTGTGTTCTAGGAGGCTTCTAGGCATGCCAACATCTTCTATTGTTGTGCATACCCAAAGTTGATCCTTGCCTAAGCATAAGCTTTTTGGAAACTTCCCAACCCCCCTGAACCCCTTTTGTATGATATTATCAACTTGTTTGTGGTTGTTTCCCTCTCCTTTATTCTCTCAGAATTCTGTTTCCTCACTTGCACTCTCTATTAAACTTAAATTCTGCCCCCTCTTGTGAGCCTTGCCTTGGGATCTATTGAGCTCCCTCTGAACTTGGAAACTTGAGGGATGGCCCTTCCACACTGCAACTGTGCCTACTTTGGTGATGTAATTTGGGTATGAGCACTGCCCGAAGTCCCATTGAGGCTCTTAGGGAACTCTGACACACTAAAATTGAGAAAAGGCTTTGGATTGATGGTCTTTGAGTTGGTCTATATCATAATTGAGATAGGAAGTCAGGAATCAGGCCTTCTGTGGTTGTAATTATTTTTCTTTGTATTTCTAATGTACTTGTTATTCTGGTCTATAGTAATTCGTAATGGATACTTGGGGTTGGCTAGTGAAACAGGGTTGGGTAACTATGCATGCAAAAGGTAGAAATCATGCCTATAAGTAAGTTCTAATTTTGCAGATTCAACTACATACAAAAATCATGCCTATAGGACTGCTAATTCTGCATATTCCAAACTTTACCTAGAAACCATGATTTTAGGAATGTTTTAATTCAAACCGCATTAGATACCATGTCTATAGGTTTATAAAAGGCCTTCATTTAGATACCATGTCCATAGGTTTAATTCAAACTGCATTAGGCACCATGTCTATAGGTGTAAAACAAGTTCTGTTAGATATCATGTCTATTGGTTTAAACAAGCCTGCATTTAGATACCATGTCTATAAGGTTTTATGGATTTTGACAGCATGTTTATAAGTGTCTAAAATCAGCAACGTATGGAAATCATGCCAATAGAAGTTTCTGAATGAATTTGATGCGCTTCACGAAATTTTAGATGTAAAATCAGCAATAGTATATTGAATCACCTGCATAACCTATAATCAATTGGTTTAAATTTTGCATCTCTATCCCATCCTTATAAATTCAGTAGAAATCATGTCTATATGATCATGTCTGAACACTTAGGCAAGCCTTAGAGTAATAAAGGAGAATGAATCTATTTATGTTGATCATTTCAACCAGCATGCATGCTTGATTGGAGCTTCCTATCTGAATTGTGTAATAAACTAGTCTGCCTTAACTATTAAACTCCCTTGTCTTTTATTTTGATCAGACCTATAAAAGTATGAGAAAGTCATGCTAATTATATGTTTTTCTGTTTGAGGAGGTATATCTAAGCCTCTGCTTGTTTATATGCTTTGTCCCGTAATATGCACTCTTGTTCTGTATGTCACCTTAGAATTTTACCTTTGAAACCCCCTAATAAGCCTAATATCCATCTCTTTAGGATTAATAGTCCTAAGTGCCTCCGAAACTGATAGGAGTGGGACGGGAAATAACATGCAGTAAGTAATCGAGACCAATCCGCTCTTTAAATACCTTCACGGGGTGGGTATGGTAGATATGAATATGAGGACTATGTGATAATGTCATGTGTAACCCCTCATTGAGGAGTGATTATTGGACATTGTGTGGGGTGATCCATATTATTAATAAACCTAGGACCCCTTTCCTTTGTTCTTTACTCTCTATAACGTTTTTCAGCTTTTTATAATTGCTCTTTGAAACCTTTGTTTACTTTCAAGCCATTACGTGCTGAAATCCTCTCTTATTTGAGCCTTATGTGTTTATATGTTAATTGCACCCAAATAAACAATAATTGTCTGGTCGGGAACCACACTAGTGGATTCTGAGGGGTGCCTAACACCTTCCCCTTAGAATAATTTTAAGCCCATACCCAATCTCTGGTTATTCAAACAAATTTAGAGTTAAATCTCTATTGGTGTCCTATTGCACCTTAATCATTAGGTGTAGACTCTTTAATTGCAAAACTCAATTCCCAAAGGGAAAGAATTGTCCCTCCAAATATCATATACCCGATTTCCGCGGAGGTAAAAGGGGGTGCAATAGCATGGTGACTCTGCTGGGGATGTTTAGGATTTTATCATTTCAGACTAATATTGTGAATTATACTTCTTTGCACACAATTATTTGTCTATTTCTTTTAAGCATTCAATGTCCTTTTCGATTACAAAACTGACTTGTCTTTTTGTTTCTTTCCTTTACTTCTTTCCTTCATTACCGCTTTCAATTATGAAATTATTGTATTTGTTGCTTTCTTAAACGTGCAAATACATGACAACATGCCTATAATTGTTGCATAATAATGCTCAACATCATATTCTAGTCGTGCCAAACAAAATCCTATAGCAATGTTTACAATGAGTGGTTGCGCTCTTCCGATATTATCACCCTTTAAATCTGGAAAAGGCGTATTTGTGGTAAAACAATCGATCAACAGTGTAGTCGGCGGTTTCGTGCCTTTCCCCCTTGAATTGTCCGCTCAAGGGCACCAGTCTAAAACCTCATAGAAACCTTACTCTATTTAACTGTACATGCATCATGGTCTAGCCTAGCCGAGTCAGTTATGTTGTCCGCATAATGACTCTTTATGATAACCTTGTCCAAAGTCCCCTGGGTTTCTCTAAAACCCAAACGAACATCGTCACGTTCTGTGCATGTATTTGGAGAACTAAGTTCTTTTATGCCAATTTTTGATATTAAATAGTCGAGTTTGGTAGGGGTACGGGCCTAACTCTTTTGTCTTGCATTAATATGAGGCACGAAGTCCCTAGATTCGGCACGATCACCCACATCCACCCAAAATTGCTAAGCTGTTGGGAGGATCATCACTCAAGTGATTAGGCTCTTGTTTGAAAATATATGGGAAACCTTCCTTCTCTCTTGGAAATTCAACCCAACAACAAAATTATAAATGATGCCACATTGTTCTAGGATTGTGTAAGGTCTGTATTTCGCTTTTAGGACATTGAAATGACACCTTTACTAGAAGATATAGGAGGATTGGCCAGCACATCATGGGAGACTCCAGGTTTTTTAATGCCTGAGAACCACACGGGAAGGGTTTTCCTCAAGATGATGGGTTTGAAGAAAAATCCAGAATTGACATGTCTGAAAGACTCTTATATCCCTTTTGATTATTCGTACTGGAGGTATGGTCACAGAAAATCTTACTGTACTTATCCTGATGAGTCTGTCATCACATCAATAGGGCATATTTACCGAAGGGTCTTTGTATTCATGTTTTGTTTCCTGGGATTGATCGTGTTCCCAATGAAGAAAGCAAGAATCCACACCAGGCTAGCTATGGTAACTAAGACATTAATGGAAGGGATTAGCGGGCAACCACTCAGCATTGTGCCCATGATCGTTGCGGAAATGTACCGAGCTCTAGAGAGGTGTCAACGGGGAGCCAAACACTTCGAATGATGAAAATTTCTACTTCAACTTTGGCTTGTGGAGCATCTCCAAAAGGGTGAATACCGACAAGAGATTCAGCAAAGGGACTAGGATGATCATATCGCTTTTCATCACCTAAAGCGAATGAATTACATGCCAAATATGTTCGCCCAATCGCGGAATGCTAGAGAATGAGAGAGCTTTGACAATCTGACTGAGGACCAGGTACAATGTATGTTCGAGTGGTTTCTGACAGTGGAATTCATCGCGCGATCCAGAGATGCACCTTTCCTGATATTGATCTGTCTTGGAGGAACATACCCTTATGTCCCTCTCTGGGTTATGAGAAAAGCGGGTAGGAAGAAGGTTGTACCCAGAGTTAACAAGATGATTCATTTACAATCTTACTTTCAAGACAGTGACAGTCCTTACAAGTTCCAAGCTCGACATATGTGGCACTACAAGATCGCCTTGGGGAGGGATACCATCGAGCTAGATATATACCGCATTGGTTGTATTCCCTATTATTCAGGCTGGTTGGAGGATAAGCATGATGACATGGGTTTGTTCGAGGTCACAGGATCATAGATGAAAAGGCCGAGGCACAGGTCAAATACAATCAACTACGCAAAAGGATCCGGGAATGCGAAAGCGAGGACCGTGAGATACAAGAAGTCAATTAAAAGCTAATTTAGGAATAGAAGGACATGGTTGTTAGTGCCAACAAGCGGCTGGGATACTTGGAGCAAGGTGTAGTGGAGTTGGAGAAGATATTTCTCAAAAAAGTCAAAAATTGCAAGAATGTTGAGGAAAATGAAGGCGGACGGACATCTAGAAAGAGCCTATCTATTGCTGGGACTTCGCGAGTTGGGAAAGCTGTTCGAGGTGGCCAGGGATGCCGAGTCTGGGGAAGGCCTTTCTAGGACCAAATAGATAGGAGTTTTTCTTCTTTTATGAAATGTAATAAGGCTAATGACCACTAGCCACTTTCACTTCCTATTTTTAGTGTCAATTTGGAATTCGTCTACATTTTATCAATAAAATGATGCATTTGGCATTCCAAGTTCTCCAAATAAACTTGTGGCTAGACCTACCTCAGAAAAAAAGAGGTTCCCAAATTAGGACATGTTTCACCTTCCTCCTCTATGTGTTTAAATATTGCAACATTTTATTTATACGATCCTTACTAACTTGCTACCTTTTGCTTTTACTTTTTTGTTATTTTCCCTCCCCAAAGGTTAGTTCTAGCACTATGGCAACATTATCTTATTCCACGAGATCCAGGGGACCTCCACCTACTCCTCCTCTCAGTCCTGTCAAAACTAAGAACAAAAGAAAAATGGAAGATTTGAACAACGCCAGAAAGGAGAACTCAACTGAACAGGTAGATATCACTCAAGGTCATGGTACTCTGGTTCCTAAGGAAAATGCATCCTAACTCGAACAAAAGCTGCTGAAATTCTAAGAAGAACTTGACCAGGTTCGGAATCTGGAAACTCTATCATTTTCCCTCACCACTCCAGATGCTAATTTCCCAAATGCTCAGCACCCCACATTGCCACAAAATATCCCAACGCCACAAAATCATCCCGCTCTTTACCACCACTGCAACACCTGCCACACCTCAAATAACATCCCGCTGCTGATCCCAGAACCCGAAAACTCTACAAATGACCACTGCCACACCCACCATAATACCCCCATCTACATGGAAACAATGCCACATTCCACTCAACCCATGTCAGGTACATCTGAGTCTGATAATAAATACTTACTCATCAAAAACCTGGCCGAAGAACTTAAGAAATTGATTAGTAGAATTCAAGGTGTTGAAGGAAGTAAGGGAATTAAAGGGCTAAACTACAAATATCTTTGCATATAACCCGATGTCGAACTGCTCGAGGGGTACAAACCTTCTATGTTCGAGATGTTTGATGACACAGGGGTCCCAAGAGTCCACTTACGAACGTTAATGTGACAAGCTGGTTTGAGTAGAAAGAGATGAGAAAATCCGCATGAAGCTTTTCATGAGGAGCTTGAAGGGAGATGCTTTGTCTTGGTACATTAGCCACGATACCAAAGAAGTGGTCGAACTGGGTAAGCATGGCGTCCAAATTTATGTACAGGTTCAGGTTCAACACGAAGAATGCGCCGAATGTGTTCCATATTTAGAATCTAAAGAAGAAACCTACAGAAACATTCCGCGTGTATGTTACTCACTAGAGGTCTGAAGCTGATAAGGTTAGGCCTGCCTTAAAGGAAGAACAAATGAACAAATTCTTTGTCCGGGCTCAAGACACGTAGTATCATAAAAGGCTGATAATGATCGAGGGCCACATACTTTCTAACATTATCAAGCTGGGAGAATTGATCGAAGCGGTATGGTTACGAACTTCGAGGCCTTGCAAGCTACAAATAAGGCCTTACAGTCAGGAGGTGTGTCCAACAAAAGGGTCGTAGGAGCCGTAATGGTGGCATAGAGAACCAAATCTCCCATCAATACCAAACCTACAAAATGCCGCCACTCACATATCAGCCTACTCCAAGCTACCAAACACCCTCACCCTCTTACCAAACTCCACCATCCATTTATTAATCACTGCCATCTCCTAAATATCATCCCACTTAAACCAGATATTCGCTACCCACATGTTTACCAAGCCTATAATACTCAACCATCCCACTATCAATCCACTCCTACATGCTAGACCTCGATCAAACATTGACTGAAAACCTCCGAAATAATATAAGCTATTGCTGAACCTATTGACCAGTTAGATGAAAGACTTAAAGCTGCTGGTTATGTCACCCCTATACCTGCTGCTTTTCAAAACCCTTCTCGGTGGGTTAATCAAAATAAAACATGTGCATACTATTCCGGGATGAAAGAACACACCATTGACGAATGTCATTCCCTGAAAGACAAGATCCAGAATTTAATTAATAATAAGATTATCTTGGCAAAAGAACCTGCTCCAAATGTCTACAATAATCCTCTGCCAGACCATAAGGGAGGAGGTGTTCACATGATTGAAATAGATGATTATTGGATCCCGAGGGATCGATTGGCTTGATCGCAGAATGTGACAGCCCAAAGAAATCTATTGTCACCCTTAATCCAATCGTGGCCTAGATTTAGACCTCTGGGGACACCGAGGTAAATATGTCCGTACCACTTGAGTTTGAAACAACGTCCTTTGAAAATACACCAGCATCAATTGATGTCAAATTTGTGTTTCCGGTAAATGCACCTACTCCATTTGAAGTTGCAATTTTACCACTCAAGGTACATGCTCCATTCGAAGTAAAGATAGCCATGACGGTCCCAGTGGCAATGTCGACCATGACGCCATTCCACACAATGGCTATACCGTGGGACTATACTGAGGCAAGAAGGAAAGGTAAGGTTAGGTTCAGAGAGGCTATTGCGGCACAGGGTATGACCAGGACTGGTAGAGTTTATACCCGAAACATCTGGCTGAGTCAAGCAAGCAGGACTCCAACTGGCCACCCATAATCGATACCGGGCCGGATGATCTCTAGAGAAAGATACAAGCCAAGAAATACTTGTCATTGACCAGCTGAACGACATACCAGTGCAAATTTCTATCCTTGCTTTGCTACAAAATTCTGATACACACAAGAATGCCCTGCTAAGGGTGTTAAGTGAAGCACATGTGCCAAGCAATATCACCGGTGGAGAGATGGATAACATGGTAGGGCAGGTATTGGAAAGTCACAAGATCACTTTTCATGAAGATAAGCTGGCACTAGAAGGGTTGAGTCACAACAAGGCATTATACATCACCATGCAATGCGAACACTATTGTATCACCAGAATCCTGATTGATGGAGGGTCCAGCCTCAACATTTGTCTATTGGCAACACTCCGGACGCTGGGTAAGGAACTGCATAAGATAAAGGACGGAGCCATCAATGTGAAATCTTTTGATAGCTCCCAAATCTCCACCATTTTTGTAAATTAGTCTGTGTTTGTAAATGGGGTCTACTTGGTTTGATATTGATTTGCAAGTTATAGACGTGCCGACATCTTACAATCTACTATTGGGACGACCCTGGATTTATGTTGCTGGGGCCGTAGCATCAACACTACATTAGGCAGTGAAGTTTGAGTGGAATCACCAGGAGGTGACCATTCACGGTGATGGTAGCAATCCTATATACAGTCGCCAGACCATCCTGACAATAGGAGGTATAAGAAAGATAGGTGGGGAGACCGATCACCACATTGAGCGGGTCAACGCTGTTGACAAGGACTAATGGTGGGACAACAAAATTGAGAGCATATTGAACTGGAGCGGACACGAACCTAGCAAGGGGATTGGCAAAAACCTCTAAGGAATCACTAAGCCCATAAATCTCAAGAAATATGGCAGTAATATTTGTTTGGGATATAAGTATACCTGAGAGGAATTATGTCATGCCCCAAAACCGAGGGACACGACCAGCTCTAAACCGGAGGACCCCAGTCAAATAGACCTGGAATTGCCTTTCCTATAGCCACGCGTCGCCCCTTGATTTCAGTATACATTATCCTTGTGAAATAGTAATTTAAGACTTAAGCATAATCTTACAACTTGAGGTTATTTCTACTTTTTATCATTTCCAATATTTGATACTAAGTACTTGCAAAATACATACAATATTTACCAACATGGACCACAATTTCGAACCGAACAATTACTACCTAAAATGCTTTTGTACACCACCCACATTATGTCTACACAACCTCTACGAATACTTGGAACTTAACCAATACTTGCGGGCGACAAGGCCCCGGCTATACCTTGCAATACATAAAGACCAAAATAAGACTCCGAGAAGAAAAGCGGCCTAATCCACGCAGGGTTCCGAAATGAAATGGGCTCACCAATACAGCTGATGAAAGTTGAGGAGTGCTACTATCCGTGGACTGGAGTACCTGCTATAGAACCACCTAAAATCATAACAAAATTGTTGCACCCCGACTGGTATGTATGAAAAAACATTACCCCAAGTAAAATAAATCAATACACAGATAACAAACAGTAAAAGAATCAACAAATGCACATCAAATGAACAACCAAAGCCAACAAGTTTCACAATCTCTCCTTTTCCCCTTTCAACATCATTTCGTAATTGAGTTTCATATATTTTCATTTCAATAATGTTTTCGATCACTTCTCTACCCTTATTACCTCGGCCACTCTTATCACCACAACCCATACCTTATAACTTCGTGTTGCGGTGCGCAACCCGATCTCACCGAACAATCACATTTCACACAACAACAATAGTTTTCATTTGAATCACATGGATTCAGTCCATGCCGAATACCATTTCACAACAACAATAACAATTCACAAAGAGTTTTCCTTTGCATCAATTATGACTTCTTTCCATCATTTATTTCAAAGCCCTTACCACATCAACACATTTACACACACACTTGTTTTGTTGCATTTATTCACACCATCATATCGGGACGTTTAACCAACAATGTTCAAGGCATATTAATCACAAGAATTCATGAAATAGGCCATCTTTCCTTAACAACCGTGAAACAACCAAAATTCACAAATAGTCCACAAAAGTACACATACGAATTACTCGTACACCAAACAAGGTGACTTTACAAAGGTTAAAGTTAGCCATACTTACCTGGTTGAATTTCCTTTTTAACTCCTACTTTCAATTCACCAATTGCCTAGTACCGTCAATCTAGTTCATAAGTTACCCATATATATTAGAATTGAAGTTCACAAACACAACCCGAACTTACTTAGGTTATCAACCCCTCCGTTTTGTAAAACTATACTCTTACCCAATTCCTTTTACTAGATTTTAGGTATTAAAGAACATGAATGTATGTTTCAACTTAAATTTTTCAAGAATCAATGCATGAGAATCCCCCTTTTTGTTTAAATCTGAAAACAATGAAAAAAGATTGGGGATTTTACCTGCAAGAACGGAGATGACGACAATTACTTGAAATTTCTCGGTCTGGTTGACTTTAAAAATCAAATTGATGGAGGTAGGGCTTTCCCTCTCAAAAATTCTCTCTTCCCTCTCTCTATTTTTGTTCAGAAAACATGTTAAGATCAGGGGTTGAGGTATTTTATTGAAGAAGGGTTCGAGTTTAAAAGTTAGAAAAAGTAGAGCTCGAGTCAAATTTGAGGTCGCACTTTGCAATCGCAAAGAGGAAATGCGGTTTGCAGAATGGACAATGCTCCCAAATACTAGGCGAACTGGTTGGATTTGCGGCAAGAATGCGATCCGGATTTGCATTCTGCAGTTGCATAATGCACCGCATTTTGACCTAAATTTTAACCAATCAACTGACTCATTTTGCGGCAGAAATATGGTCCACATACTTGATCTGCGACAGCATTCTGGACCGCATAATTGCACTTTTTTGGAAAACTTTGATTCTTGATTCTTATCACATATTCGAAACTTCGCAATACGAGTTACTAGGTTTGAGTACAAGCTTTCATGGGGCCGTACATCCTCCCCACTTAAAATCATTTATCCTCGAATGAGGATTTGGAAATCTGTTGGTTTTGAAAACATGATATACCAACTCCCAATCTTTCACTAACTCCCATATTTTTAGAAATTTTTGCTAGAGTTTTCTTTATAATTAGGCTTATCTACCTGTCAGAGAGCCCTCGAAACATATTTCCAAGCACTATTACACAATTCATGTTATCCCTACAAAAATTGGTCACTTCAATGAGTCCCATTTAGTTCACCCACTTCACATACTGTATGCATTTCAATTAAGCATTACCAGTCTACACTACATTAGTCGTTCACTTATCACATGAGTTTTTACAAACTTTCATTTACCAAAAAGGAGTTGCGCATGACTCAAATAATCACAACACATATAATTCTTGCACAACTTGAGGAGTTACAATTAGTAAAGTATTTGGGCGGAAAATGGGGTGGCCCACCAAATTGAACACAACATCAGTTTTCTTAGAGGTAAGACTTCGCACGATCATTACTAGACTTGTTCAAACAGGTGGGGATATTTTTCTTTCATTTCATTTTCCGCTTCCCACGTGGCTTCCTCAACTCGTTGACTTCGCCATAATAGCCTAAATGAAGCGATTTCCTTATTCCTAAAATTACGCACTTGCCTATCAAGAATAGCAACCGAAACTTCTTCATAGGATAACTCTTCATTAACCTTTTACAGTCTCAACTGGCACGATGGTAGATGGATCTCCAACCACTTTCTTTAACTTAGACACATGGAACACTGGGTGCACTAATGACACTTCAGGGGGCAATTCCACCTGATAATCCACCTGTCATATCCTTTGAGCGGCCCGATACGGCCCGACATATCTAGGAATCTACTTCCCTTTCTCCCCAAATCGCATGACTCCCTTCATAGGAGATACCCTTGAGAACACCCAATCATGTACATGGAATTTCAATTCTATTTGACGAATGTGCGCAGAGGATTTCTAGCGACTCTGAGCAGTTTTCATCCTCTCCTGAATGATTTTAACTTTTTCCATAGCCTGGTGCTTGAGATATGGCCCTATCAATTCTGCTTCACCTACTTCGAACCATCCAACCGGAGACCAAAACCTCCTTCTATACAATGCCTCAAATGGGGCCATCTCAATAATAGTATGAAAGTTGTTATTATAAGCAAATTCTATAAGTGGGAAGTGATCATCCCAATTACCTTTGAAATCCAAGACACAAGCCCGTAACATATCTTCAATTGTCTGAATAGTCCGCTCCACTTGACCATTAGTCTGTGGATGGAAAACCTTGCTGAGATTCCCCTAAGTATCCAAACCTTGCTGAAATTTCTTCCAAAAATTAGCTGTGAACTGGCCCTCTCGATCCGAGATAATAGAAGGTGGAGTGCCATGAAGCCTTTCTATTTCCTTGATATACAACTGGGCATACTGTTCCGTAGTATTGGTGGACTTAACTGGCAAGAAGTGAGCTGATTTCTTGAGTCGATCCACTGAACTTGCGTTGAGTGCGAGGTAACCCTACCACTAAATCCATATTGATCATCTCCCATTGCCACATTGATATTTCCATAAGCTGAGTAATTCGCCAGGACGCTGATGCTCAGCTTTTACTTGCTGAAAATTCGAATATTTAGATACAAAGTCTGCCACACCCCTCTTCATACCATTCCACCAATAAGTTTCTTTGGGATCATGATGCATTTTCGTAGAGCTTGGATGCACGGAATACTTGGAATTATGAGCATCCGCCATTACCCTCTCCCTAAGATTACCCATATCTGGAGCACATAGCTTACCTTGACATCGCAATACACCATCATCACTGCCGAGTGAAAATTCTGAAGTCTTGTTATTCAAAACTGCCTCCTTCATCTGTGCCAATGCAGGATCAATAAACTACTTTTCCTTGACTCCCGCTATAAGTGATGATTCTACTCATTATGCATCATAATATTCCCCTCGTCTGAGCTCGAAATACAAACCCCCAGACTGGCTAATTGATATACCTCCCGAGCCAAGGGCCTCTAATCCACTCCCAAATGAGCCAAACTACCTATAGACTTCCGACTAAAGGCACCCGCCACAACCTTGGCCTTTCCCGGGTGATAGAGAATATTGATATCCTAGTCCTTGAGTAACTCGAGCCATCTCCTCTGCTTCAAATTCAACTCCTTTCGTTTAAAAATATATTGAAGGCTCTTGTGGTCCGTGACTATATCCACATGGACCCAATACAAATAATGTCGCCAAATCTTTAGTGCAAATACCACTGCCGTAAAATCTAAGTCATGAGATACATAGTTCTTTCCATGATTCTTGAGTTGCCTAGCGGCATAAACTGCCACCTTAACACATTGTATCATTAGTGGAACATCTTTATCATGTTTCTCTTACATAAGACCTCCTACGAATTGAGTTCTACAATAATTTCCCTGATATGGTTACAATCTCCTGTGAATACTTGCATAAGTCTTCCAAATTCTCAGCAAAAGACATTACCGAATGAGTTTTCTCATATCACCATCTGCCTCAAATGAAAAACACCTACTAACTTGCACACATACCCTGATAACACCAACCTACACGACATTGCATCAAATTTAAGGTAACATTGTGCTCCAACTTTTGTTAGCCAACCTCTTCTCCCCACATATGTCTTATAGAATTTAAGAAACCACACTACTTTCCCCAGTGAATAGTCTCACGATCCCTCTTTACGGTTAATCACCGCCCAAAACACATATCAACACCCTTTATATGTATACAAATTAGGAAGAGTCACTGGCCTGAGAGGGGCATTCTTCCAAAATTTTAGATCCTCCCTAATTTTTCAACAACGACTTTTGGATTTACTCTTAAGTGCAACACTTAGTCCACCTGATTCCATCCTCGATGAATAAATCACCTCTTTCCCTGTATTGTAGCTACCAATAGAGTTCCCTGATATTGCGACTTAGGAGTTACCATGTTAAATGTGTCTGGCCTGTAACAAGTGTTCATCTTTTTTCAATCTATTTAGAACTTCTCATTCACCCTTTGGGTAGATTGTGTTGTCTTTCCCCTTTTGATCACCCTTTGGCTTGGAAAATATGCTAGTATATATTTTATTTCTCTCTAGAACTTTCACTCCCATTCCATTTTATGTATAGTGCATAGTTTATAGCCTTATTGTTCCACACATTTGTCTATCTCCCGTGAACTTGTAATATCATTATGCCTAGTTTAATCAGTTTATCATACCACAACTTCACCACTAGTAGCCTCACTTTCCATTATATGTAGACATGAACCATCTCTAGATCCTTTAGTTGATATTTAGTATCACCCAAGTCGGTTGCATTATAGTTGGTCCGTTATAACTTTTATTAATACTTATGCTTTAAGAGAGTCCACCATTCTAATGTCAGATATTTTATGATAACCATGACCATTCCAATCTATTGGTTTTATCCCATTTCTTCTCGCCTCATTCTTCCTAGCCAGTGAATAGACATGCACTCTTCTACATGTTAGATTTCATCTCACTCACCTCTTCACTCTTGTTGGGATATCTATGGGTAATAGTGTTCATCCGCATATCACTTAATACTTCTTTGTTTGTATGGTTCTTTAGAGGCTCTCCATCGAGCCCAAATACCCTCTTGGGTTATTACAACATCACATTTATTTATCCCACTCGTTCTGCCTTTCTTAATGCCTTGGAACTTTGGTTAAATTGCAAATCTATGATAAACCCATTCAAAAAAACTCACAAACTTTCACATTTGACCTATTGTACTTCCTTAGATTCCATTGTTCCTGACCTTCTACCAAGTAAAAAATCCCTTCACAAACAATACTCTTAGTTTCTAAGATCGCTGACCCTATCATTCACATAGCCATGTGTGAACAATTTACCTTTCTTAACCTTCCATCTTCTTGGGGTACTAGTTGTCTATCATTATCATATCTTTTCATAGAGTCGTGTTACCCATTTTCTCTTTTCTAGACTAAACGTCTTCAAGAAAATGTTCAAACATCATAGCTACATGGTCTCACTCTTGCTTCATTGTATTTAAGTGGCCTCACGATGGCCCTTCCTCCCCCACTTGGGGTGCATGTTCTGATTTAGAAACTTTTGGGACATATGTCTCATGCCTCTATCCCTCGTATATATGGTCAACTATCAAGGAGATTTAAGTCGCCCTGTAATTAACCTCATAAGTTCTCTACTCTTATTTAGCCTCACCGGCCTGGGATTCCAATTCGGCAAGTCAATATCCTTTAGGAGTGTAATACAACTTCGTACATTGCTGGATTCTTATAATGTTCGTAGTATAAGGGTATTCTCATCTTGGGTTCAATTGAGTCTCCTTTCATAACTTCTTACCTCACTTGTGAGACTTACACTCTCATCATTAATCTCTTGGTCCACCCCCCCCCCCCCCCATATATCACATGCTTATATAACAAATTTTCTTTTACACCTTAGGACCATTGCTTCTCGCGTTATCCACGTGTGCTATTCAAGCTTACATCTCATTTATTAGATCAATGCCTCTTTGGGCAGGCAATCACTTTTTAACTGTTTTCTCAAATAAATTATATGCACGGTACTATGTACTTATACTATATGTCCATGCCATTCGTTCAACAAGATACATGTGCCATCTCCTTAATATCCAAGTCTTTGCCCATTGGTCATGTCACATGACAACATTACTTCAAATAGACGAAAGAGCGTTTAAACTTACCTTGAATCTCAATGCACGAGTTGGAGAGTTATAGTCAAGCTTTAGCACACATTCTGGAGTGTTGAAGAAGGGTAGCATTCCTATGTGTCCATGTAGCCTCCAACTTATAGATGTGGTCAAAAACACACTAATAATAAGGACTCTACTAGACATGGCTCCGAGACATCCTAGGACCCTTTTAAAACCGTAGGCTATGATACCAAGTTTGTCACACCCCAAAACCGAGGGACACGACCGACACTCAACCGTCGGACCCCAGTCAAGCGGACCTGGAATTGCCTTTCCTATACCATGCGTCGCCCCGTGATTCTAATATACATTATCCTTGTGAAATAACAATTTTAGGACTTAAGCATAAACTTACAACTTGAGCTGATTTCTACTTTTTATCATTTCCAATTTGACACCAAGTACTTGCAAAATACATACAATATTTACCAATGTGAACCACGTTTCTGAACCGTAAAATTACTACCCAAAATACTTTTGTACACCACCCACATTGTGTCTACATAGACTCTGCGAATACTAGGAACTTAACCAATACTAGTTGGCGACAAGGCCCCGACTATAACTTACAATACAAAAAGACCAAAATAAGACTCCGGGAAGAAAAGCGGCATATGCCATGCAGGGCCCCCAAAAGGAAAGGGGTTCACCAACAAAGCTGACAGAAGTGGAGGAGTGCTACTGTCGATGGACTGGAGTACCCGCTATCGAACCACCTACAATCATAACAAGAATAAAGCGCCCACGGCAAAAGGGACGTCAGTATATTTGAATTGTACTGGTATGTATGAACAAATTTTACCCCAAGTAAAATCAATCAATACATAGATAACAAACAGTAATATAATCAACAATCAAATGCACATGAAATGTAAAACCAAAGCCAACAAGTTTCACAATCTCTCCTTTTCCCCTTTCAACATCATTTTGTACTCAAGAGTTTCATATATTTTCATTTCAATAGTGACTTTGATCACTTTTCCACCCTTATTACCTCGGCCACTCCTATCACCACAACCCACACCTTATAACTTCGTGCTGCGGTGCGCAACCCGATCTCATCGGACAATCACAATTCACACAACAACAATAGTTCCCAGTTCAATCACATGGCTTCAGGCCATCCATAATATCATTTCACAACAACAATAACAATTTACATAAAAATTTCATTTGCATCAGTTACGACTTCTTTCCATCATTTATTACACAGCTCGTACCACAACAACACATTTACACACACACATGATTTGTTGCCATTTATTTGCACCATCATATCATGATGTTTAACCAATAATGTTCAAGGCATATTAATCATAAGAATTCATAAAATACGCCACCTTGACTTAACAACTGTGAAACAATCAAAATTCAAATTATCCACAAAAGTACACATACCAATTACTCGTACACCAAAAAAGGTGACTTTGCAAAGGTTAAATAAAGTTAGTCATACATACTTGGAGCCTAATTTTCTTTTTAGCTCCTACTTTTAATTCACCAACTGCTTAGTACCCTCAATCTAGTTCACAAGTACACATATATCGTAGAATTAAAGTTCACAAACACAACCCGAACTTACTTAGGTTATCAACCCCTCATTTTTGCAAATCTTTACTCTTACCCAATTCCTTTTGCAAAATTTTAGGTATTAAAGAACAAGCATGTATGTTTCAACTTATTTTTTTCAAGAATAAATGCATGAGAATCCCCCTTTTTGTTTAAATTTGAAAACCAATGAAAAAATGGTTAGGGATTTTACCTGCAAGAACGAAGATGAAGACAATTACTTGAAATTTCCCGGGCTGGGTGACATTGAACATCAAATTGATGGAGGTAGGGTTTTGTCTCTCAAGAATTCTCTGTTCCCTCTCTCTATTTTTGTTTAGCAAATATGTCAAAATTAGGAGTTAGGGTGTTTTATTGAAGAAGGGGCCGGGTTTAAAAGTTAGAAAAATTAGAGCCGGGTGATATTTGCAGTTGCCCTTTGCGATCGCAAAGTGGAAATGAAGTCCTTGAATGGACCGTAAAATGCTCCAAAAAGTTGGGCGAACTGGTTGGCTTTACGGCAAGAATATGGTCCGCATTCACGTTCTGTGATCGCGGTGATCGCAGAATGACCATATTTTAACCTCAATTTTAACCAATTCACTGACTTATTTTGCGGTAGAAATTGGTCAACATACTTGATTTGCGACCGCATTATGAACCGCATAAAACTTTGATTCTTGATTTTTAGATGCTAGATTAATACAATTTACACATTCCTAACATATATTCGAAACTTGGCACTACCAGTTACTAGGTTTTGAGTACAAGTTTTTCACGAGGCCTTACAAATTTAACCATTGGTCGCTACCATGGCGCGTTCCATACGATCCGCTGGAGCAGCCGATACCACACTTGGAGCAGACCTTCTTGCCGACCGATGTTATATATGGGTCAGAAGAAGAGGAAGCACTAACAACAATGAAGAATTTTTTCCTAGAAGACGATGATATGGATTGTTGCGTCAGTATCGAGGAGGAGGGGGATGAAGGACCTTCCACACATGCTATAAGAAGAGGAGCACACCTCAATAACTAGACCGCAAGAACCACCAAAGCCCGACGAGCCTCGGGGTAGCAAAGCTGAACAAGAATCATGCACTATCTTTTATCTTTTACTAGTTAATTTTTCCTTCTGTATTTTTTATTTTTTGCAATAAGATATTCAATTTTCAAAATAGTTATGGAATTTATCAAAGAATTTTCCTTATAAATAAACACTTTAATTACTTTCTCTCATTACTTTACTTATATAGTATTACTATTACTTATCTTGATGAACCAATTACTGTGACATGCAATGAGACAATGCAACAGATGGACATAAGTTCAGAGTAAGATGATATACCTAAAGATATTGTTAAGAAAATTGAGAACTTTGAGAATAGACCTAAGTCCAACCTGGATGATACTGAGATTGTTAACCAGAGAGATGCAGAAAGCGCCAAAGAAACACGAATCAACGTCCACTTATTGTCGTAAAAAAAGAAGGAATACACCGATTTTCTAAGAGAATATGAGGAAATATTTTCCTAGTCATACGATGACATGACAGACCTGAGTACGTCTATTGTGGCTCACAAACTGCCAACTGATCCGACATGTCCGTAGGTAAAGCAGAAGCTCAGGAAGTTCAAACCTGACATGAGTTTGAAAATCAAGGAAGAAGTCACCAAGCAAGTCAAAGCCAAGGTCCTTAGGGTAGTTGAGTATCCAACATGGTTGGCTAACATTGTACCAATACTAAAGAATGACAGGAAGGTTAGAGTCTGTGTCGACTAACTAGATCTCAACTGGTCCAGTCCGAAAAATCATTTTCCTTTTCCAACTATACACATCTTAATTGACAATTGTGACAGGCACGAGTTGCAGTCATTTGTAGACTGCTTCCCTGGGTATCATCAGATCAGGATGGATGAAGAAGACGGTGAGAAAACGACTTTCATTACACCGTGGGGGAATGTATTGCTATAATATGATTCCATTTGGTTAAAGAATGTAGAGGCTACCTACATAGGGGCCATGACCACCATTTTCCACGATATGATACACAAAGAGATTGAGGTGTACGTAGATGATGTTATCAACAATTCCAAGAAAGCCATTTATCACATGGAAGATTTAGGGAAGTTTTTCAATAGATTATGAAGGTACAACCTGAAACTGAATCCTACAAAGTGTGCATTTGGGGTTCCCGTTGAAAAATAACTTAGGTTTATTGTGAGTCACCAGGGAATAGAACTTGATCCATCAAAAGTCAAAGCCATTCAAGAATTGCCACCGCCAAAGAACAAGAAGGATGTGATGAGTTTCTTGGGGAGGCTAAACTATATCAGCCGGTTCATAGCACAATATCTGCGAGCCAATCTTTAAGATGTTAAAGAAGGACACCACTACTAAATTACCGATGACTGCTAGAAAGCTTTTGACAAAATAAAGGAATACTTATCGACACCACCAGTCTTGGTCCCGCCTGATCCAGGTAGGCCTCTACTACTCTACATCACAGTGTTAGATAATGCCTTTGGCTGTATCCTGGGGAAACATGATGAAATGGGGAGGAGAGAGAAATCTATTTACTATCTCAGGAAGAAGTTCATTCCGTACGAGGCCCGGTATTCTCTGTTAGAATGCACCTGTTGTGCTCTGACTTGGGTGGCCTAGAAGTTGTGGCATTACTTCTGTGCCTATACTACATATCTCATATCAAGGATGGACCCTTTAAAGTACATTTTTCAGAAGCCCATGCCCACTGGCTAGCTAGCCAAGTGGCAAATCCTGTTGAGTGAGTTTGACATTGTCGACGTGACTTAAAAAGCAATTAAGTGACAGAAGCTAGCAGATCACCTTGCTGAAAACCCCGTGGGTGGAGAATATGAACCATCGAAGATGTATTTTCTTGACGAAGAGGTATCATTCATAGGAGAAGACATTGCAGAATCTTATGAAGGCTGGAGAATGTTTTTTGATGGAACAAATTTTTTTAAAGGAGTTGGCATAGGAGCAGTCCTAGTATCAGAAATCGATCAGCATTGTTCGATGTCTGCCAAACTCAGGTTCCCGTGCACCAATAATATGGCCGAGTACGCAGCCTGCATCTTTGGGCTCAAGATGGCTATTGACATAAACATTTAAGAGTTATCGATAATTGGAGATTTAGACTTGATTATACATCAGGTCCGAGAATAATGGGCAACCAAGAACTCTAAGATACTCCTGTATCTGCATCACGTACAAGAGTTAAGAAGGAGGTTCACAAAGATAAAATTTCGACATGTTCTCGGAAACCATAATGAATTCGCCGATGCATTGGCTACCCTCTCATCCATGATACAACATCCAAACAAAACTTTATTGATCCCATTGTAGTAAAGATGCACGATCAACCAGCTTATCATGCCCAGGTTGAAGAAGAGCAGGCGGAAAGTCTTGGTTTCATGATATCAAGGAATATTTAGCAACGGGAGAATACCCGGAGCTTGCAAATCCTATTTAGAAGCGCACACTTCGGAGGTCATCCAAAAATTTCTTCCATAGCGGAGGAATCCTATATAGGAAGGACTCCTATCGTGGGACTACTAAGGTGTGTCGACGCAAAGGAAACATCCAAACTGCTAGAAGAAATTCACATTGGGACGTGCGGTCCACATATGAAAGGTTTTGCCTTAGCAAAGAAGATACTCTGAGCTGGTTACTTTGGATGACTATGGAAACAGAATGCATCCAGTATGTCCAGAAATGCCACCACTGTCAAATATATGCAAATATGATAAAGGTGCCTCTAAATGAGCTTAGTGCAACAAGCTCGTCGTGGCCATTCATTGCTTGGGGGATGGATGTTATTGGACTAATTGAGCATGTTGCTTCCAACAGACACAGGTTTATCCTAGTGGAAATTGACTATTTCACCAAGTGGGTCGAAGAAACATCCTACAAAGCAGTGACTAAGAAGGTCAAAGCAGACTTTGTTCGCGACCGCATCGTTTGCTGATTCGGGATTCCATAATTGATCATTACTAACAATGGCTCCAATATCAACAGTGACTTGATAAAACTATATGTGAAACCTTTAAGATCAGACAAAAAAATTCCACAGCCTACATGCCTCAAATGAATGGAGCCATGGAAGCCGCCAATAAGAATATCAAGAAGATATTGAGGACAATGATAGAAAAACATAAATAGTGGCACGAGAAGTTATCGTTTTCTCTATTAGGATATCGCATCATTGTCCGCACATAAACTGAGGAGACCCCCTATATGCTGGTTTATGGTACAAAAGGCGTCATTCCCACTTAAGTAGAAATTCCTTCCTTAAGGATTATACAGGAAGCCGAGCTTGGCGATGCAGAATGGGTGAAGAGTCGTTACGAGCAACTAGCTCTCATTGATGGGAAAAGAATGAATGCAGTTTTTCATGGTCAACATTATCAGAGCAGAATGTCTAGAGCCTTCAACAAGAGAGTCAAGCTGAGTCAATTCATACTAAGACAACTAGTATTAAAGAAACTTTTTCCACATCACGATGAAGCCAAAGGGAAGTTCTCTCCCAACTGGCAGGGTCCGCACATGGTTCACCGGGTTTTGACAGGACGAGTCCTCATACTTACAAAAACGGACGGAGAAGTCTGGCCAAAGCCAATTAATTCAAATGCAGTCAAGTGTTACTATGTGAAATCTCCATATTTTCCCTATATGATGTAATTTGAACTACGTCTAACCCGATTCCCATTTACGAGGGGATATGTAGGTAGCCTTATGGTTCGGTCATAATTCAATAAAATTTTCATTTCCCCTGGGTTGGAAAAGTTGGGTAGAATTTTGAGGAGGACCAAATTTTGAAGTAATTTTAGCCAATCATCGCAAGTAGCCGCCAGAAGCGTCAACCTATTAAACTGGGGAAGAATTTTGAGGAAGACCGTCAAAATTCCGTAGCAAGAGAGGTCGCAATGTATTGAGCCAAGTCACAGTCTTCGATTCATCTAAAAGTGTTTCTTAAATTATGTCATATTTTTACAAATTCGTGCATGTTTATTATCAAAATTGCCTTGTTTAGCAATGCTAACCCCGAGGATACATACCGTATCACCAGATCAAAGATGAACAAGCCAAGCAGAGCCAGTAGGGATACGAACTAACCTTCCCCCTCAATAAAATTCACGATCTTTATTTCAATGCAGATACCTGGATTGTAAAAGCATCTGGCTTACTATGTACTCATGAGACAAATGTTGTTCCGGTATACAACTCTCAGAATTGTTGCACTTTACCAACATTGGTTATCCACGCAAGCCAGTGATCCATATGTCACAATGTCCCCGCCAGTCACAATATCACAACCTGCTATTAGCTAAGAAAACTTTATTTGTCATTTTATTTCTGCATTGCATAAGGCTACCATTGGCCTTTTGAGACTAAACATTGTCTCCGTTTGCATTTTCTGCATTACATAAGACTACCATTCTGCCTTTCGATACTAAACATTGTCTCCATCTGCATTTTCTGCATTGCATAATGCTACTATTTTGCGTTCCAAGACTAAAACCTATCTCTATCTGTATTTTCTGTATTGCTTAAGGCTGCCATTCTTCCTTCCGAGACTAAACGTTGTCTCCATCTGCATTTTTAGCATTTGCATGGCTGAAAGATCACCACTTTATTTATATTTTTCATGGCTGAAAGATCGCCACTTCATTTACATATTACATGGCTGAAAGATTGCCCCTTCATTTAATTTTTGCATGGCTGAAAAATTGCTACTTCATTTACATTTTGCATGACTGAAAGATCACCACTTTATGTACATTTGCATGGCTGAAAGATCGCCACTTTATTTATATTTGCATGGCTGAAATATTGCCACCTTATTTACATCTGCATGACTGAAAGATCGCCACCCACTGTATCTTATGGGCTGAAAGATCGCCAAATTATCCGAGGACGTCATTGTTTGAAGGCACCATTTGCATAGCTCGAGAGCTCCATGCCATGGCCTGAGGATCCCTTTAATCTTTTGCATATCATTATTCAAAAGAATCATGGTTCGGAGGCATCATTCTAATAGCTTGAGAGAATTATTTCATGGCTGGCACATCCTTTATTATTATAC
Source organism: Nicotiana benthamiana (assembly GCA_034376525.1). NCBI lineage: Eukaryota > Viridiplantae > Streptophyta > Magnoliopsida > Solanales > Solanaceae > Nicotiana > Nicotiana benthamiana. Next base: position 89,584,761 of record CM067329.1, on the reverse strand, counting down.
GCTTCATGGACCAAGACATCATGGTCTAAGGACGTCATCCTAACCGTCCGAAGACAACATTCACGGTCCGACGGGAATTTGCATCACATTTAAGTTTACGCACAATATATGCTCGTATTGCTAATTTGCAGGTAAACTGGCGAGAAACAGCCATCTCGGCATGAGTGATCCCCCTCTAGTTCCTGCAGCACTATCAGACCTTAACCATTCACCTTATCCCAAATATGTGTTCGTTCTTGAGAAGTCCCTATCGGCATATTCCGCTGACGCATCCTGAACTACATATGACCCGATTCCTGTAAGACTGAGAATATGCAGGCAGCTCAAAAGCCAGAGCATGGCCCAACCTCTTCAAACGGTTTTGCCAGGTCAAAATTGGCCGTTATATTTTTACCCGACAACTCTTTCATCCTTCCCGGGTAAAGAGGGGCAGCTGTTGATACCCAATTTTTTCCTATTTATTTTTAACATACAAAATACTTTTAAAATAGTATATGTATGCATATATAAGCATGCCCAAATATTATATTATTTTTTCCTTAATTTTTGAAAGATTTTAAATTAATTTATTGGTCCATTTTTATTCAAATAAAATCCAATAATTATTTCCAAAATTATCATTTTGGTGATTTAGTTATTGGACCCTCATATCTATACTAAAAAATAGCAAATATAATTTTTGCATATTTTTACAAAGTTATTTAGCATTTTAAAAGCTAAATTGCATGTAACTAGAATATTAGCCTTTTTAAGATTTAATTGTGTTTATAAGTATAAAATTGACTCCAGTATGTTTGATTTGATAATTATGTATTATTAATCCTTTTAATACCTTTAATTTATTTTCAAAAATTATTTTACTATTTTTTATAAAATAAACAAGGGAAATGGCTATTTAAATGTTCGCCTCGTTTATTTCAATTTTAGCCTATTTGAACCTGATTTGAACCCCAATGTTTTAACCCAATTACCCAACCCAAATTCTAAGCTACCCGACCTACGACCCAATTAAACAACGCGCTCGGATCCCCTTACCTATCCATTCAATCTTGGTCATTGATCAACATTTCATTTTTAATTCCTAATTAACCCCTAAACCTAATCATATCTCCCTTATAGCCGCCTTTGAATTCCCCTCTTCCAATTCTCTCTCAAACTCTCTCTCAAACCCAAGCCGCCGACTTCAACGACCACCTGAAAATCTTCCAAATCCATGGCTTCCAAAGCAATATGAAGCCTGTATCTACCTCTCTTGGCCTTAATGTGTTCGAGTTCTATGGTTTCAAGGCCAGACCTTGAAGAGGCTTCAGTTCTATGGCTCTTTTCGGTCATCTTCGACCTTGCTCCAGCTAGCCATGGCTATTTAAGCCTAACTCTTGGCTTCTCTTATTTAGACAAATGATTTCCAAGACATTTGTTGCCATCTGGGTTCTTCTGAAACCCTAACCTTCGAGGTTCTTTCGATTCTTTTAGATCCATTTTAAATCTGTGTTTACTCTAATGTCTTAAACGTTTCCTCAAGGTTTCTTTCAAAACCTTGCCTTCAGAACCTTTTTCTTTTCTGTTTAGGGTTTGTTAAATTATTTCAAAGCTTTTTTGATTTGTAACATGTTCTACTGTGTTCTTTATGTTGTTCTTCTACTGTGTTTCTTTATGTTGTTCTTCTAACAGAAGTGTGCATGTTAATTTTCTTAGTTCCTTTTTGAGATTTTCTTAATTTATTTGGTTAGTATTACTTTTTTTCATCTCTATACTCGACTGATGGTGAAAACCATTAAATTGGGGGGGGGGGGGGGGGGGAGTTCATTCGAGTTCTGAGATTATTTGCTATGTGTTTCACTTGTTCGTCATACTATGAATTCGACTTGTTTCAAAACCTTAATTTGCTTTAGACCTATTCGAGTTTCCAAAGTTGCTTCATCCGTTGCTCGACAGAATTTCGAAATCTCTTTCTTCTTTAAGTGATTTTGACTTCTTGATAAACTCTACTATAAGGTCTCTTTGCTTGACCTCTTTGCACGTTGTTTGATACTCTCTCTTTTTCCATCACAAAGTTAGTGAAAGTGACCATGCTCATCAGCTACTGATTGTGTGTTTGCTATTTCATGATGTTTCTCTTTGTCATAAGTTCAGATTCACATGGCTAATGTTTATGCACTCTTTTATATGCTAAATTTCCCTCTAAATCGGCCTTCATTTTGAGCTGATGTCAAACCTCCTTGTGTAATTTTGATTGCACACGTCTAATATATTCTTTCCTTATTTTATTGATTCCCTATTTCTTGGTTTGATTTGAAAACTTTCCTTTAGACTTTCGATTCTCTTTTCTATAACTTCGTTTATTCACAGGAACCCATGTTCCTCTCCTTAAGTCAGTGCTTATGAAGTCTTTGACTCCTTGATTTGCTAATTCTCGATTCTGCTACTTTACTTTGTTTTCTTACCTTATTTGGTTAACCGAGTATTTCAAAGGTTCCTCCCTTAATTAAACCCATATGTACTTACCCTTAGTAGCCTATTCTATACATGGTGTTCTACTTGATTTCTTTCCTTAAATGATTTCTGCCCATTACCTTTTGAATTTAACTCCTTAATTAAAGGAAGTCTTATACTGATAATTGCTACGAAACTATTATTCTTACCTGTTTTCAAACTATAAATACCTTGCTCTTTCACTAACGCAAACAAACGAATACTCTTAGTTTCTGAACTCACACTCACACTCAAAAATATTCTTTCTTGATACTTGTACTATGGCCTGCCTTTAAAGTCCTGTTACCTACTTTTACTTCTCTGAACTGGTATATTCTGATAAAGATTCCAGCATCACAATAATGTTTTTACTTAATGCTTTTCCCTTTTTGTCTGCCTATTGCTTGTGGTTGGTTCAGTATTTATTTAGCATGTTGTAATTTCCTTATGCTTGTTCTATATTTACTATGCATCCTAAACGCCTACCCCAATGTGATTAATGTTATGGTTTGCTTGAGGCATGACTGTATTTAATACTAACTTCCTATGACTCAAGCTTGATACCCTAGGATCCTAACCTCTATGTTCTCTAGCATTGTGTGTTCTGGGATGCTTTTAGGCATGCCAACATCTTCTATTTTTGTGCATGCGCAAAGCTGATCCTTGCCTAAGTATAGGCTCTTTGCAACTTCCCCCCCCCCCCCCAATCCCTTTTGTATGAGATTATCAACTTGTTTGTGGCTGCTTTCCTCTCCTTTATTCTCTTAGAACTCTGTTTCCTCACTTGAACTCTCTCTTAGACTTAAGTTCTGCCCCTTTTTGTGAGCCTTGCCTTGGGATCTATTGATCTCCCTCTGAACTTGGACACTTGAGGGCTGAACCTTCCATACTGCATTTGTACCTACTTTGGTAATGCAATTTGTGTGTGAGCACTGCTCGGAGTCCCGTTGAGGCTCTTAGGGAACTATGACATACTAAAATTGGGAAAAAGCTTTGGATTTATGGTCTTTGAGTTGGTCTATCTCATAATTCAGGTGGGAAGTCAAGAATCAGTCCTTCTGTGGTTGTAATTATTTTTCTTTTTATTTTCTAATGTATTAGTTATACTGGTCTGTAATAATTCGTAATGAATACTTGGGATTGGCTAGTGAAACAGGGTTGGGGTAACCATGCATGCAAAGGGTGGAAATCATGCCTATAGGACTATTCTAATTTTGCATATTCAACTACATATAGAAATCATGCCAATAGGACTACCAATTCTGCAAATTCCAAACTTCACCTAGAAACCATGCTTATAGGAGTTTTCAAATTGTAACGGCATTAGATACCATGTCTATAGGTTTAAAAACAAGCCTGTGTTTAGATACCATGTCTATAGGTTTAATTCAAACTGCTTTAGACACCATGTCTATAGGTTTAAAACAAGTTCTGCATTAGATACCATGTCTATAGGTTTAAACATGCATGCATTTAGATACCATGTCTATAAGATTTTTTTCATTTCGACACCACGTTTATAAGTGTCTAAAATTAGTAACGTATAGAAAACCTGCCTATAGGAGCTTCTCAATAAATTTGATTCGCTTCACGCTATGTTAGATGTAAAATCAACAATAGTATATAGTATCACCTGCATAACGTGTAATCAATTGGATTAATTTTGCATCTCTATCCCATCCTTCTAAATTCAGTAGAAATCATGTCTATAGGATCCCGTCTGAACACTTAGGCAAGCCTTAGAGTAATAACGGAGAACGAATCTACTTCCGCTGATCATTTCAACCAGCAGGCATGCCTGATTGGGGCTTCCTATCTGAATTATGTAATAAACGAGCCTGCCTCAACTTTTAAACTTCTTTGTCTTTAATTTTGATCAGACCTATAAAAGTATGTGAAAGTCATGCTAATTATATATTTTTCTGTTCGAGGTATACCTGAGCCTCTGCTTGTTTATATGCTTTTTCCCATAATATGCAATCTGTGTTTTGTATGTCACCTTAGAGTTTTACCATTGAAACCCCCAAATAAGCCTAATATCCCTCATTTTAAAATTAGTAGTCCTAAGTGCCTCCGGGACTGATAGGAGTGGGACAGGTAATAGTATGCAATAAGTAATCGAGACCAATCCGCACTTTAAATACCTTCACGGGGTGGGTAAGGTGGATATGCATATGATGACCATGCGATAATGTCACGTGTATCCCCTCATTGAGGAGTGATTACCGAAAATTGTGTGGGGTGATCCATATTTTGAATAAACCTAGGACCCACATTCTTTACTCTCTGTAACTCTTCAGCTTTTTCTAATATCCCTTTCAAACCTTTGCTTACTTTCAAGACATTACGTGTTGAAATGCCCTCTTATTGAGCCTTATGTTTATATATTAATTGTACCCAAATTCACAATATTTTTCTGGCCGGGAACCACACTAGCGGATTATGAGGGGTGCCTAACACCTTCCCCTTAAAATAATTTCAAGCACTTACCCAATCTCTGGTTATTCAAACAAATTTAGAGTTAAAACTCTATTGGTTTCCTAATACACCCTAATAATTAGGTGGCGACTATTTAAATGTAAAACCCAGTTCCCAAATGAAATGAGTTGTCCCTCCAAATGTCATAAACCCGATTTTTGTGGAGGAAAAAAGGGGCGCAACAGGGGTATCATTGGATCTCTTATGTACTTTACCATTAACAAACCTAATATTGTTTTAAGTGTTAGGTTGTGTTCTAGGTTCCAATTAATCCCAAAAGAATCCCGCTTGAAGGTTGCCAAAAGAATTTTGAAATATCTTAAGGGAACGTAGACCTGGTCCTCTTTTATCCTTCAGGAGATAATTTTGACTAGGCTGGATATGTTGAGGCTGATCATGTTGGATATCTGGTGGATCGAAAGATAAAATCTGGAATGGCATATTTTCTAGGCTCATGCTTGATCTCTTTGGGTACAAAGAAACAAAAACTTGTGGCTCTTTCTTCTATTAAAGATGAATATGTGGATGTTGCCTCTTGTTGTGCTCAATTACGATAGATTAAGCAACAACTAGAAGATTTGGTGTGCTTACAGATTGTGTGCCTTTATTGTGTGATATTACCTTTTGAGGGACAACGTTTAAAGGGCTTATTTGTATGAAGGTTTGCAAGACGAAGGATCAAGTAGCAGATATCTTCACCGAAGAACTGAGTAGAGGACACTATGAAAGATATCGTTTGGAGTGGGGGTTGATCCAACTCAACTATAGACCTGCTCCCTCGATGATTGGCTATGTAAAGAAGGTAATGTACGATACTAAAAAGTGTTTTCTGGTGGCATCTAACTCAATTCTATACCATTATAGGAATACATTCATAACAGTTTCAGCAGAAAACAAGTATGCGTGGCATTGCTCTTCTAGGAGATTTTACTCAAATTTTCAAAAATCGTCAATGAACCCGGCTCTTGTGACTCAAGTTAGTAGTCTCTTCAATACTTATATGCCTTTTTCAATTGTTAAATGTCATGTCATTAATTAAATCCCGCCTCTCTCTTGATTTTCAATGTCCAAAATGTTAAACCTTTCTGGACTAAGGCGTTGCCCCAAAAAACCATTTTCTTCTCTCATACCCATCCAAAACCAATTCTTTCTTCAAAACCAAAATCAACCTTTTCTAGAAAAGAATCCTCTCTCCAAATATACCAGAAGTGAATCCAGCTCTGTTACCTTCCAAAATATAAACTCCATTTGAATAAAAACCCCAAGAAGTCTTTGGTATATTTTGATGGGATTTTAACTGAAAAGGAATGTGGTAGATCTAATATTCTAGAGAGTGAGACTGAAATTGTTGCTAGGTTTGTAGAAGCCTTGAAAGATGGAGGAATTGGTGAATGTGCTGTAAAGGGGGAAATCGAATGAGGGACTTGATCCCTCGAATCCTTCTTAGGATGTTAATTCTGATGATCTTTTTCTCTAGAGTTTTGAATGAACCTCTAACCAGTAAAAACGATTGATGAAATGTAGGCTAATTGATGATGAAGTGGTGTGACCTGCTGATGTTGTGATTGTAGAAGAGAGAATGAAGTAGAAAAATATTCACTTGTGAGAAAGAGTTCTAAAATGAAAGAGCAAAATGGAAAAAAGAAAGTTGTTTGAGAAAGATGTAGCAGATGATAAGGGTGAACAGATTGAGAAGAATAAGAAGGAGAATAACCGCTCAAAAGAAGAAAGGGTAGTGTGTGTTAGGAGCCCAGTTCCTTACAGAAGAAAAAGGTTTAGTTATCGGTTTTGAGAGGAAGAAGACTCTAAAGTCTCAAAAGGTATTGTTAGGCTGACTTTTTGACTTTGATATTGCTGAAAAATGGAGGAACTTATTGACATTGTTGAGTTCCAAAATAAAAATAAAAATAAAAATAGAATCACCTCTTTGTTCCTCCAAGTTCCAATGTTTATGGAAGTAAAAATTCTATGTTGTATGTGATACTCTGATGCTATATGTGCGTGAGACAGAGTTTGTTCTTGATGAGAAGAAGTTTGGGGTGATTCTTGGTGAAATGATTGATGGTTCAACCTGCTCACATAGGTAGAGAACCAGGTCCCAGTCGTACCTTGGTAAAAGAGAATGCTCAGTTGAAGGTTGAGAATGAAAGATTGAGGAAACAAGGGGAGGACTTGATAAAGAAGATTATCATTGACCAAAGAACTGAGAATGAACGAATGGACAAGCCCAAAAAAGTCTTAGCCACTTAGATTTCTTCCTGCCCAACGACCATCATATTATGTATTGATTGAAATTGCAATGTTTTTGTAATAATTACTTTACTATGGGATATTTTCTGTAATAATATTCGCTTGTTGTTCTTATTCTTACTTATGTTGTGTTGCCTAAGTGGCATGAATTAATGTCGTTGAACTTCTTTTTGCTTGTGCTTCTTTTGTTAATCTTTTCAATAATGCCAAAAGGGGAAACTTTAAGGGGGTCAGAATGGATGGTTGTCAAAGGATCTATTGGTCTATTTTGCCGGTGGAATATCACATAGTTATTGTTATATTAATTATCAGTATGATCCGTAGGGGAACCAAATAAGGAATCTGGTTCTTAAGGGGAATATGTATTATGGGTTTGTCATAATAAAAAAAGGGATAATTGATAAGGTATGTTATTTTGTGCTTTGATAATTTGCCAAATAGTCTCGAGGACTGTTGTAATTAGATCCTTTGGAATAGTTTCTCAAGGGGAATATGGTTGATTCATATGGGGAACAATATGTGGATCTGCTTCTCAGGGGGAGTATTAATCCAAAGTTTGTCATCATAAAAAAGGGGAACATTGATAAGTTATGCATCTTTTATTTTGATGATTTGACAAACTTCACGAGAGAATCCGATAAGGAACGTGATACAATTAGTTCTCATGCATCCAGAGTAATTAGTCAGATGTCTTGTCTATTATCAATGAAGTCAAATAAGGGAATTAGTAGAGGGAATATATAGGGATCAGTTCCTCCGGTCACAATACAAGTCAACTAGTTAAGAAATCTGATACAATTAGTAGGGGTGGGCATAGTTTGGGCAAACCTGAATCCAAACCGAAATCCGAATTTTTTAGATTTTTGGTTTGGATTTTCGATTATGGATTTAATTTTTAAATTTTTTAGATTTCAGGTTAGATGTCGGATATGGTGCTTTGAATTTTTGGATATCTGAAAATCCGAAAATTTTGTGCTTTATATTTAGTCCATTATCTATATACCTATCCATTAGATATTATTTCATATATGCAATATTAATTACTAAGTTACTGTTAAAATACTTTATGTTTGAACACGGGTTTACTATTATTACTTCTTATCGGCTGTATTAATGACTGGGTTGCATTTTCTTGATAGTAATTTCATTACTTGAATACTTTATTTGGATGATTGTGGTGAGAACAATTCAGGGATAAGAAGAATGACCTTCATATGGTGCTTATCGACTTGGAGAAGGCGTATGACAAGGTCCCGAGGGAGGTGCTATGGAGTTGCTTGGAGGTGAAGAGTGTGCCAGAAGCCTATATCAGAGTAATCAAGAATATGTACAATGGAGCTAAGACTAGGGTTAGGACGGTGGGTGGCGAATCAGACCATTTTCCTGTGGTAATGGGGCTCCATCAAGGATCGGCGCTGAGCCCCCTGTTGTTTGCCTTAGTGATAGATGCTCTAACCCGACATATCCAAGGGGATGTGCCTTGGTGTATGCTCTTTGCTGATGATATAATATTGATAGACGAGACAAGGGCCGGTGTTAGTGAAAGGTTAGAGGTATGGAGACAGACCCTCGAGTCTAAGGGTTTCAAAATAAGCAGATCTAAGACAGAATATCTGGAGTGCAAGTTTGGCGACGAGCCAAGTGGGGTAGGCAGGGAAGTGATGCTTGGTTCTCAGGCCATCGCCAAGAGGGACAGTGTCCGATATCTTGGGTCTGTGATTCAGGGGGACGGAAAGATTGACGGGGACGTCACCCATCGGATAGGAGCGGGGTGGTCAAAGTGGAGGCTTGCTTCAGGGGTCCTGTGCGACAAGAAAATTCCACACAAACTCAAGGGGAAATTCTACAGAGCCGTGGTTAGACCTGCGATGTTGTATGGGGCGGAGTGCTGGCCCGTGAAGAACTCTCATGTTCAGAGAATGAAGGTTGCGGAGATGAAGATGCTTAGGTGGATGTGTGGACACACCAGGCTGGATAAGATTAAGAATGAAGTTATTCGTCAGAAGGTAGGGGTGGCCCCGGTGGACGAGAAGATGCGGGAAGCGAGGCTGAGGTGGTTCGGGCATGTACGGAGGAGGGGTCCCGATGCCCCGGTGAGGAGCTGCGAGCGGCTGGAGATTGTTGGTGGTCGGCGAGGGAGAGGGAGGCCTAACAAGCATTGGGGAGAGGTGATTAGGCAGGACATGACTAGAATGCAGGTTACCGAGGACATGACCCTTGATAGGGGAGTCTGGAGGTCTAGAATCAGGGTTGGAGGCTAAGGGCTCATAGAGTTCTTCGTACGCCTCTCTCTAGGCTGGGTGTGGGATAGTAGGGTTACCCATAGATGATTAGTGTTTTAGCTTATGTCCCCTTATGGTTGTTAGTATGGTAGTTACTGCTTGTTATTATTGCATGCGACTGTATTTATGTTTCCTATGTTTTCATAATTATTTACGTTATTTCTGCGGGATTACTTATGCTTTATTATTTTATTTTGTCTTGCTTTTGTTTCTAATTTTGTCTTTGTTTTGATGCAGCTTTTCATTTTAGCCTATGCGCCGAGGGTCAATTGGAAACAGCCTCTCTGCCCTTTCGGGTAGGGATAAGGCTCGTCTACATATTACCCTCCCCAGACCCCACCTGGTGGGAATATACTGGGTAGTCGTTGTTGTTGTTGTTGTGGTGAGAATGAGTAACTTTTTAGACAATTTAATATGAGTTCTTCATTTGGATATTTATTTTGTAAAAAGAAGAAACATGTCAACTTATAAGCTTATAACCAAAAATTCAAAATATCCAACCCAGTTAATCCGAAACCGAACTTAAAAAATTCGATCCAATCTGATGTTATTTGGTTTGTCATTTCTTCAATCCAAAAATCCAAACCAAAATTTTATATTTAATCCGAACACCCAAATGCCCACCCCTAACAATTAGTTCCGTTGAGTTCAGAGTGATTGGTCAGATGTCTGGTTCAACTCTCAATGAAATCAGATAAAGGAACAACAGAGGAAACAGATAGAGATCAGTTCCTTTGATCGTCATGCAGTCAAATCTAGAGCTGTAAAAGTTGTTGCACTGTACCGAGTAGCACCAGTACAGTAGCACAACTGTAGCTTGCTAAGGCCAAACTAAATGACACTTTATTTCATTATCTTTGATGACCTCACACACATATATGATCAATATGAGGCAAGAGATTTTATTCCCAACACTTGCAAATCCAAAATTCATATTCTCTCAAGTGCTAGCCACCACCTCTCTCAAGAACAAAGCTATTATAATCTCAAGGACCAGCTCTAAAGATGGAAGATATCTTAAACCCTTAGGTTTGTTGAGTCTTTATTATTTTGTTCTTCATTTGTAATTCTACACTACTTTCAAGAAATCTCAATGTAGGACAGATTTAAACCACTGTTTAGTTTAGTTTCTTGACTATAGTTAGAAGGTTTGTTTCTTTATAATAGAGTTATTGTAAAGGGCTTACAATAGAGTTATTATAAGAAGTGAGGGATTAAGAGTTTAATTCCTAGATTGCAGTAGGTTGTAATCTGAAATTTGCACAGTTTAATGGAGTTGAAATCCTATTAGGGTAGGTTTGTGATTTTTAATTTTTTGAGCAAGAAATTTTTACGTAATATCTCACGTTCTTTATTAACTTTTAATTTACTGTGAGAAAGATGAAGAACCTGATTCCTTAGACTGTTTGGTAATAAGGGACTATTTCATTTGCTTTGCTTGAAGTACCACAATTTTTAATGCGCAATAATTGTAGATGGGGCATAAAGTTGGGAGAAATTTTTAAATACGTTTACTCCTATGAGGAACAGAAAATTTAATGTTCCAATCATTTGAACCAAAATTTTTGTATTATGCACAAAATGTTTGCAAAGTTCTGAACCAAAAAAATTTGTTAAAGAAAAACCAACTTTTCCTATCAAACAATGAAGACTCAATGAACTATAGAAAGTGAATACTCCTATTTTTCTGGACACTCTTAAGCAGTAATATATTGCTGCAAATTTTTCGTTCTTTTCTTGTTCTTTAACTTGCGGAATGCACTAGACTCAGTTTGCCTGATTCTCTCCCGGCTTACGCTCATTAATTCCCCAATCTCTTGCAATGTCTTCATCCTCCCATCTTCCAGTCCAAATCGCCATCGAATAACCTGTCTCTCCCTTGGATTCAGGGTATCTAAAACCTTCTGTAGGTCCTGTCTCATGAACTGCTTGATCAATGTCTCTTCTGATGTTTCGGCTTCAGGGTCTGCAATCACTTCCTGAACACCATATGTAAAAGAAATCGATATAGGTTAGCACAACAAATAAGAGTCAGTTAATTCTGAAGTGGTAAGAAGCAAGAATTGCAGGGCTAATTTCACGTATGGTAACTGAATATTATCCATTTTAACACTAAAGTCACAGAACTAGCTTTTTCTCACATTAAAACAACTAATTTTATCTACTACAACAGTTAAATTATAAAACTGTTTTTTGCCACGTAAAGTAACTGAACTTTACCCGCTATAAAAGTAAAGCCCCAATGTTCAACCCCCAAAGTCACCCCCCTTGATGGTAGGTTTTGTAGTTGGGATCGCCTGATGCTCAAAGCATCCTGCATTCACGTAGGGTCCGGGAAGGGCCGCACCCCCAACTATTTTGTAACTTTAGTATAATAGTGAATAAAGTTCTCTAACCACACAAAAAATTAATTCAAGAATAGCTTGATTGGACACAACAATACCCGAAAATGTGAAAAGAAGGATTTTCCAGGATCATCAAGAACGTAAAATAAACAAAAAATGTTTTCCAGGACCAACCGAAGGTTTTAGATTTTGGTTGAATCCAATTTTCTGGTCAAGTGATCTTGGAGCTTTAGGAGTTAGCATCACAGCAGTGAGCCTCTTCATTGATAATCCCGTTGCTTCAGCTAGTTCCTCCTCATCAGGATGTCTACCATTTTCACTATATAATTGCTTTCTTGCTTCCTTAACTCTATAGGTTGCATCGACCATGTGGAACTGTCATGGAAAAATTAAGGAATGCTCAAAATTAGATAAGCCAAGGAAAGCCAACTAAGACATAGATGTCTTTCTTTTTTATTAGGAGGAGTGTCACACATACCGGCAACCGAATTGTCCTGGATTGATCAGAAAGCGACTTCCTAACGGCCTGCTTAATCCACCAATGAGCATATGTTGAGAACTTAAAACCCTTTGAAGCATCAAACTTTTCAGCACCCCTTACAAGGCCTCGACATCCTTCCTGTAGATCAATTTCCAAATAAAAGCACATTATGTTTCTGATGGTTTTAATCCCTCCGAAGAGCTACAGTGTCGTGATCACACATAATTGCCCCATATATACCTGAACCAAATCTTCAAGATTCATTCCTGTGCCTTGATAATTTTTGGCAATGGATATAACAAGCCTTACGTTGCTCTTAATCATTTTATCTTTACAAAGAATGCCATAGTTTATACGCTTCCTTAGGGTCTTCAGGTCAACTCCGGCTGCAGCAGCCCATTGGGCGGAAGTGGGCTGACCCCCACAGCGCTCTGCAAGCTCCTCCTGAAGCCTTTCCAACTTCAGTAGCTCCTGTTTTGTTTGTCATCACAAATTCGTTAAAGAACAAACACAAAAATAAAAGAGTTTCCAGGAAAAGTAGAAAGCAAACTCCTCAGAAAAATAAAATATAAACATGACTTGAGAAAGAAGTTAGCAGTAGATACAATGACGTGCCAGCACTTTATCAAGAGTTCGCGACTAGATCCTTCATTTGAAGCAGTGAACAAAAAGATCCAGGAGCAACTTTTGCGGTGTTCTACTAAAGGCTGATAATTGTTCATGGAAGCAGACAATTTCAGTTAGACAAGAAGTATCCTTTTTGACATGATGTTTACTACAGTAGATTGACTTTCATTCAATAGATTCACAGTCAGATGGGAATTAACATCCATAGCAGGGTAAGGAAAAGATTCACAAACTATTCATGCAGCCAAACTTGGACCCTGACTATGTAACAAAAAGAGAGAGATAGATAAAAGTAGTTCTTCGGATTCAGATTTAATAAACAACACTTAGGTTTGCGCCAAAGATAAGCAATTGGAAAGATATATTTTACTTGGGAAGAACAAAGAAAGGTAAAAGCTGGTGCAAAGGTGCTTGTTGCTGCAGCCGAAAAGGAAAATGCTAGTACAAAATCTCAGAAGGCAAAAGGGCAACTTAGCACCTGTATTCCTTCTGATAACTTATGTTCTTCAGATGCGGTGAGCAGCCTAGAAGTACTTGTTTTTCCTCTCAAGTAACGCAATGGATCAGAGTAATCAACATCCTGTACTGACGCACGCTTTTTTCGGCCTGCGGAACCAGACTTCACTGACACAACATTGGCTGCAGCCCTCTCTGCTGCTCTAGCTCTTCTAGCCTTCCGTTCATTTTGACGCTTAGATCTTACAGCTATACCATTTAAAAGCTCTGTTTGAAGAAGTTCCAGCTCTTCATGTGTTGGTTCCAGGTCCTCAGAATCTGTATGTGAGTTTCCGGATGAATTACTTTCACTCCATCTGATCTCACTTGTCTTTAGCTCCCCAACTATGCTGTTTCGCCCCGTCTCGCCAGGTTGAAACCTCTCAAGCAGCTGGGTAGTATCCACACCTGCCACAGTGTCATCTGACTTGTTATGGCCGACCATCATCACAGCATCTTTTGCAACTTCTAATGCAGCTTTTGCCAAAGCAACTGCTTCAGCAGCAGCAGCAGCTATTACAGCTTCTTCACCCGTAAGAAGATTTTCAGTAGCTAAAGCAGCTTTAGTGTTTGCCTGCAGATGTACTGAATCAGCAATTTGCAAGTAACAGCCGTTTCGTATTTCACACCGGGCATATTACGACCAATGAAGAGGCAGAGTAAGATCCAATAGAAATAGCATATTAAGAACCAGAACTTGGTGTTAAAGTGATTTCGACGGCATATAAATTTGACTCCGTGGCCAAAGACAATGTATAACCTGCTTCCACTTGTAACCTAGAAAGCTGCTCAAGTATGAAAGATAAAAACTACTCAGTACTGCTTCTTTATTCTTTATTCTTGTAAAACTAACTCCACCTGAAACTTATCTCATCTTTCTTTTCAGAGAGATAGAAACACGATTCAGTTTCTCAGCGTTCAAGATTAATCTCTATATATTTCTAGGCTATTCATTTAAGTTGTACCTCAGTGGACAGAGCAAATCCTCCGCTGTATTCCGGTGAATGAGCCTCCACTGACTGAAATTTTAGCTTCTGAACATCTACTTCTGCGGATGTGGCATTTACCGATGGTGCTTTCCATGATCTGTCTATAGATGGTAACTGTAGCTTCTCAATATCAAGCAATGTAGCTGCCGCTGTTGATGTAGTGGATAAGACGCATTGAGTCCGCAATTGAGAAGGATCTCTACCTTTTGCTGCATTTCAGATTGGATGATATTAAGAACCATGGAGTCTATAATATGGATAATTAACACCTTCCCAACCGCACAAGGATAGTGGTAATAGTGAATTAAACAACTTTAAGCTAAAACTTTAGAATCAAGCTGCATCCAGGTCTATGAGTAACACTAAACTTAGTATAATGCAAACAGGTAGATCACCAAATGTAAGTCATCACACACTTGTGGCAAAGCAAAAGGCTGCAGCTTATAAATCAAGCTTACAGAGGCAATGACAGGAACAATTAAAGAAATAGTCAAACACAAGAGTTGTGTCTTCTTAAAATACAACTAGCACAACAGGTAGTCCTCATTGTATAAAGCTTTCACTTGGAACTAATAGTGGAGATAGAGTCCCGCCTTTCCTAAGCATCATCAATAGACATAAGCAACTTATCATCCTAGAGTAATACAAGTTCATTCACATCAGAGTAGTCAGTGCGCCTGCTCCGTCCGACACCAACTCATCAATAGATTTCTTGCTGGAGTTCCATAGCTCGGTTTTAATAACTTCTGGGTTTGCTATCCGGGAATCTGTCTTCTATGTTAGCTCTGAAGGACATCGATCTTTAGCTTGAGCACTATGAAATCATTTAGACTCAAACCCTTCCGCCAAAACTCGTGAAAACCAGGGTTGGTTGGTCCTCTTCACCTCCTTTGAAATAAGTGGATTTAATCGAAGGATGGGGAAAGTTTATTGGCAAGAGCGAACCTAAAGCGAAGACAGCTCTCTAGGCCCTGCCGATGCTGAGGTGAGAAAGCGTGAGTGAATCCGGTCTTGGGAGTAAAGGCATGACTTCAAGAGTTCCAATTCAGCAGCTTACAAGTTACTTAACTGCTAGCTTTAGGTTCCATCACCCTCCCTCTCCCTATGTGTATGGTACCTAAACAGTAGTTGCGAGGTGTGTAAGTTTCTCAGTAAGTTTTCTACTTTTGAGCAGTAATTGGATTTGTATAGACCTCATCAAGAATCTAAAAGTCTAATACTACATTAATTTATATTAATACAGTCCACCTTGCAGCCAACATTGTTTCCAAAGGACTACAACATGAGAATATGAAGATAATAACACTAACTACATGCAAAGACTGATCTAGGATTTAAACCCAATGGACTCAATAACTCGTGTTGGAATCTTTTGCTTCAAAATAAAAAGTACTAGTATTCGATATTCGCTCTCTTAGCCTAAAGCAATGATCACCATCTGATTATGTAGGCAAAGGATAGATTCAGTCATTCAGAAACTTCTATTCCTACATAATTCCTTCAGTAACTAAAAATTCAACATCTAATATCAATCAAGAATCTAAATTTTTATAAAGTTGATAACTTTAGCCACAGAATCCTCTCTTTTGTTCAATTTCTTTTACAACGGATTCAATACCAAATAAACACAATCTTTGAATCTCAATATTCATTGAAGGTATTGAGAAAGCTAAAACAGTGATCACGGCAGTCGCATAAAGAAATTTATTGGTAAGAAAATATTCACAAAATCATTTACATAAAAAACAGAGATATTTCCTCATTGACATTAACTTTTGAACACAACACCATCAGAAAAATAACTACTTACTAAATTCAACTTTGCCATTTTAAAAAAAAAAAAGGCAAGTACGGAGTATTTTTTATATTTAAAGTATATTGCGGGGAAAGGAAGAAACTTACAGAGTTGAGGGGCAGACTGTTGGTGGGTTTTGAAGCTAAGGGCAAAAGTATCAGGCAAACACTTGAGTTGAGGCAATAGGCAAGACATGTTAATTTCTACTATAAATTCACATAAAGGAATAATAAGGGAGTCATAAGATCTCACTTATTTTCATACCATAGGTACACTATCTTGACGTATATATAATTATAAGTCAATTAAGCAAAAACTATTCAGTAATTCTTGAATTTCGCATAATGCGTTTGAAATAGAAGCCAGAAAACTCTGCAGAGAAGAGAATGGAGGAGGAGGAGGAGAGAAGAGAGTGTTTGTTTGGAATGTGATAAATAAAAGGATAAGAGAAACTAGCATGAGGTGGAATGAGGAGGACAAATATTTCTGTATTCATTCTTTATTGCGCTTTTTATTCAGCCTGCCTTATAAAAACCATTCTCAAAATAGGCACACACCTAGTTGTGCCCAATTGGAAGAATATTGACATAGGAGAAAGTGGTCTTTCCCATTTAATATATATATATATATATTAAAAATATATATAAATTTTTAATATATATATTCTAATTAAGATAACTTTAGATGCCTCATTTTGATTTATGGACACCTTTCTTCCTCTTCTTTTTTTTCTTTTCTTCTTTCCTCTCTTAAACACATGGCACTCGTATTACATGGAGCATAAGTATTCTGAAGATGATTTCTCTTAGTAAAACAAAATGCATTTCTAATGGCACCCACGAAGCTAATCTTGATCAAGTTCAATTTGAATTTGCATTTGCTTTTATATTTGCTTGTCTAAATATCTGTAAATTACTTAGGCGATTCGAGCAAAATAAAGGATGAATTAAAGTACTGTTAGAAGAATAAGGCTGTATGGTGTCCGGGCCCGGGCCTAATTGGGCCTGACGGGCCAGGTCTCACGGTCCCAGGCTTGGTGTGTCAGGCCTGGCGGTCCTCACGGTAGAGATCGGCCCATGACGGGCCTAAGCACACTGTGGTCCTGGGCCTGGTGGGCCGTGCCTGGCGGGCTTAATGGGTGTGACGGAGTTTTTTTTTTTTAAGTCAATATCTTGTATGGTAGTCATTAGTATAGTGTATAATATATTTTATATGGTGTACTAAGTTATTAGTATAGTATATATTGTGTTGTAGTAATTAGTATATATTGTATATTATATATATATGGTGTTGTAGTAATTAGTATATATTGTATATTATGTATATATTGTGTTGTAGTAACTAGTATAATATTGTATGTTATGTATATATGGATATATGTTATGTATATAATGTGTTGTAGTAATTAGTATATATTGTATTTTATGTATATGTTATGTTGTAGTAATTAGTATATATTGTATGTTATGTATATATCGTGTTGTAGTAATTAGTATATATTGTATATTATGTATATAGTGTGTTGTAGTAAGTAGTATATATTGTATATAATGTATATAAAAGAATGTTGTAACTAATATATTGTGTTGTATTTTATATATTGTATGTTATATAAATATTCAAGGATTGATATCGAAGTAAAGACAAAGAAATATTGAAAAAAAAGATATTCAAGGATATGATAAAGAGCATATTTATTGACCAAAATGGCATATCTTTCTAGTCTTCCTTCCCCTAATGGAATGAGCACAACAAGGTACTAATACCACCATTAAAAGGAAAAAAACTAAAAGAAGACGTGCCAATGTACAAGTTACATCATAATTTATGTTGTATTTCTAACAAATCTCATAAATCCGTCAAGGTTGAGAGGAGGTTGTGTTGGCGGTGGTGGAAATGAAGCTTGTTTATCACCACTTCCGGGTGAAGTCGATTCCTCAGCAAGTTCTGCTATCATTTCTTCATATGCCTCATCTATTGCCGGTTGTGATTCTGCTATGCCAAAGTTTCTTCTTTCTGCGCGGATCCAATCTCTAAAAAGCACTGATTTTTCTAAGCTCTCCCGCATCGACGCTCTGTGATTACCGATTTGTAGTCTTGCTTGACTGAAAGTGCTCTCCGATGCAACAGTTGACGCTTGAATTGACAAAACATCCCAAGCCATCCTTGCAAGAACGGGAAAATGCTTTTCCCTTGACTTCCACCATTCCAAAAGGTCGAAAGAGCCGTCTGGATTCTCCTTTTCTAGTCCCAGTGACAAGTAAATTTGAAGCTCATTTAGATGAGAAATTTCATCAAAATTATCACCTTGAGAACCCCTGAACTACGTTCACGATTTAAGAGCTGTTAAGCCAGCAGTTTTTTTAGACGATTGTGATGTAGACGAAGTAGGGGTTGGAATATTTGGCTTAGCATGCTCTAACGCCTGTTTATAAGCATTATAAACAGTTTGAGCATTAATTTTAATTGATGCTTTCGCATCAGCAAGTGTAGAAATTTCGTCTTCTGAAAGATCTAAAGCTTTATAAATATTAGAATACCAAAAGTGACGACCTCCTAATTTCATTGTTGGATTTAACATAATCGCTACACCAAAAATATGAGGGATTGGAAAAAAATATTTTTTAAACTTTTTTTTCATTTCATTTATTGCAAGTTCATAAATATCCCCACCCTCACTAAATTCAACAAACAAATCAGCTAGTGCGGCAATATAAACTAAACAGTTAGAAATAGTTGGATAATATTGTCCAGAAAAAATATTTGTAGCCACTTGAAATGTTCAAAAAAATCTAAAAGAATTTTAACATTAGTCCAATCTTGGGTAGTTAGCATTTCATCATCATCCTCACCACCTACCCGAGAAATAAACATAACATTAATTGGGTTTCTATATTCATACGCTACTACTAAAATTTCGTACATGTAATTCCACCTAGTCGGACAAGGTTTAGGAACCTTTCTTTCTCTAAAGCCATATTCGTCACATTTTTTAAAATACTCTCTAAGTCTAGTTCTACGGTTTGAATAAAATAGCAGTTTAAGAGCCATTCTCACCTTTTCAATTTCTATGTTTAATATTCGCATACCATCACCAACAATTAAATGATAAATATGAAAAATACATCTAACATGGAAAATATTACTAAATGCAGGACTAAAAGAAGCCTCAAAAACAGAAGAAAGGGTGGAAAGTGAGGAAGAAAGAGATGTAGAAATAGAAACAGCTTCCGAAATGAAGGGGACTAAACAGGAACAAGAGGGATCCACTGAAGAAGATCCTTATCCTTCTCCTTCCCTTTTTTCGGAAGAAAGGTGGGATAAGGGTTTGTGTTAGCATGCCTATTGCACTAGTGTTGCTATAAGCATTATCCATAGAAATTGCCATAATTTTATCACTAAAGCAAAAATATCTACATATATCTGAAACAGTGTTAGCTATAAACCTACCCGTGTGCCGTGAATTAATTATTCTATATGCAATTATGCGTTTTTGCATTGTCCAGTCTTCATCTATCCAATGACTTGTTACAGTTAGATAATCAGAGTCATTATTACTTCTACCAATATCAGTTGTAATAGAAATACGATTAGGTATATAAGCGCAAATATTGTTCATATTCATGCTTGAATTTATAATTATCGGCCTTAACTGTTGCGCGAGGCCAACCTTTATAAGTAGGATTAAAGACTCTTCTAATATAATGAATCCAATTAGGATTAGAAGCAAAAGTATAAGACAGGCACATAACAGTAATTATTTTCGCTAATTCTTCACGATCTTTATTTGGATCGTAGCATAAAATACCTTCGGTGACAGTGTTTACTCCTGGTTGAACTAGATTTGAACCAGTACTGGGGTTAAATTGAGAATCTACACTTGTCCCCCCTCTTGTTGCGCTTGCATTTGGAAAAATCTAGCCCTATCTCTAGGGTGTAATTTTATATGCCTAGTCAAACTACCCGTGCCGCTACGGTCTCTAGTATACCTATGAACAAGTAATTTCCCACAAGTTTTACACTTAGCCTTGTCGTGCTCTCTTACTTGAGTAAAACAATACCGAACTAATGATGTTTCTTGACATTTAGCAGGTTGTCTACTAAAAGTGGGAGTTTGTACAAGTGGGTGTGACGGTTCATTACCTAAGTTATGAGTAGGACTAGTAGGTGTATCATCTAAATCTGGTGCTTGGGTTTCATCATCATCATCATCATCCTCATTTTCCTCTAAGATAGGTTCATTAGGATAAAGAGCATTCATAATATCATCACCTAATCTATCACCTACTGCAACATCATGTAGAAATTCACTATCGGTAAATTGAAAACAAGGGTGATCACTATCAAGCATTACGAGAGGCGGATTACGACGTCTAGGTTGGCTACTACTTTCAACTTGCTTATCTTTTTTAGGTCGGGGAGTCGGGGGAAGGGTATTATGGCCACTACTTTCACCGATTTTACCTTTTCCTTTACCGAACATTTTTTTCAAAGAAAATGCCACACTAATTAGAATTATGCAAACTAAAAAATACGAAAATATATTATTAGCACGTAAGAGTTGAAACGAGTTTACCGGATTGCCGAGCAACTTGAAAATTGAAAATCGTTGAACTTGAACACTTGAAAACTTCAATTCAACAACTTCACAATTTTTCATGATTTTTCAACAATAAATTAAGCATTTGTACTAGAAAGATCGAAAGAGAGCTTGAGAGAGATTGAGAAATATTGATGAATTGGTGAATAAAAATGAAAGAATGAGGGGTTATTTATAGTTGAGAAATGGGAAAAAGTGTAATTATATAAAGTTTGGGGGCCAAATGGCTATTTTTCAAACTTCCAAACGGCTGCTTTTTGCAAAGAGCCGTTACTGAATTTAAAAAAAAAATTTAAAAAAACAAATAGCCGTTGGGCCTGCCAGAACCGGTCCAGGCCCGCCAGCCGGTCCCGGGCCTGGCGGTCCCGGGCCTAACGGTTCGAGGTGTGAGACCGGCCCGTCACGAGCTTTTGGGAACATCAGGACCGGACCGCCGGGACCGGCCCAGCAGGACCGGTAGGCCCGCCAGGATCGCAATCCCGATCCAATCCCGAACCTGAACCGGGACACAAAACAACCTTATAGAAGAAGCTGAAAATGAGAGGATGCATCTCATGACTTTCATGGAAGTAGCCAAGCCTAATTGGTACCTCCCTGCTGCTGCATTAATTGGACTAGGGTAATATTGAGAGCGTCCCCGCTCCTGCTATTGCCATTGATTATAAGATTTAAGGTATATTTTAAAGTCATCTAACTTTAAAGAAAGATAGAACACAACTTCAGCTTTATGAATATTAATTTCAGCAAATATAAATAAAAATTTCAGCTCTTAGAATTATAAAGTTTAGCAAATACAATAAACTTCAATTCCTAGAATGCTGAAGTTCAGCAATTACAAAACAAAAACTTCAGCCAAAACATATTATTTTATTAAACTGAATTTTGCCATTGCACTATGAGCTGAAGTTTCCGTAATTGCCTTTGCAAGTGAGGCTAAACTTCAGACAAAAAAATATGAGAAGTATTACTTTGATAATGCTACACTCCTTGGGCAAAATATTCTAAAGTTCAAACTTCAAATATAAATTTTTTCTACTTTACGTCTGTATGTGTGAAGTTACCCGAAAAAATAAGTACGCTTGCAAGTTTTTATACAAAATAAAATATAAATTAAAAAGTGACCCAAAAATTGAATATAAATATAAATGCCTCGAAAAAGGGTATGGGTAGGTGAACATTCTCAGCCTAATTGAACAATCAGCTAAACTTATGCGTCGATATGGAAGTTAATAAGGAATTCCAAAGACCTATAAAAAAATTTCATTAATATATAACCGTTAATGGTAAAACTAATTGCTAGTAGTCATTGAGATTAACTGGAATTTTTCAAAAAGAAATTCTTTAATATATTGCACTGAAAAAATAGACAAACTACCCGATTTTATTATTTCATGAAATTTAGTTAAAAAAATGGACAAGAATGGAAAGAACAGGAGTGGGGTTTCACACGAAACCGTCTTTGTGAGTAATTTTCGAAAAATTATCCGGGAAGTGAAAAGGTTTAAGCGAAAAACCACCTAAAGACTCGTCATCACTTTTGAATTTGAAGCGACATGAGTCCTTTCCATTAAATACTCCGAGTGCGGCGAACCTCGATTCGTGGTGTATTCAACGACCTGATCGATGATTTTGTGTGATTGAGCTCGTTTTCCTACTTTATGCTATTCATATATTTGTTTCTTTATTATTTTATGATTTTGTAAAAATGATTGGTTCGGTTTCAAGATAGTTTTGGAATGAATTGTAACTTTTTAGTATTTACTTTAAAAATGATAACTATAATTATATTTGATTTTGTAGTTCTAAAAATACGTAATTTATTTCAATACTAGTTGTTACTAAGTGTACGTAAAAAAAAGAAATGCAAATAATAGAGCCACAGGACAGGGCCTCGAGTTGGCTAGAGCGAGGCCTCGAGGTCTAGAGTAGTGAACAATTGATGAAGGAACTATGATAATAAGGGCCTCGAAGACCTCCTTTTGTGATTAATGAATAAATGAAGAACAATAATGAACGAACAATGAAAGAATAATGAATAAATGTAAAGAACAATAGTGTTAATAAAGAGAGCATAGAATATTTTATTGTATTCAATATGTTGTGTAATAATTCGAGTCCCCCACAAAATAACAAGGGTCCCCTTTATATAAGAGGGGTGAATCCTAACACCATACATGTCTAATTAATGATGAACAAAAGCTACTAGTACAACTATACAACACTTAGTACGTATTCGTACTATTATTGTAGACCTAGTCAGTTCTAACCATGTGTATTTGGGAATTTTTCCGCCTTTCCATGGCGAACATCGATTGTACTGCCCCGAGGTCGACCATGGTGAGCCTTCGATGCGCTCCCTCGGGACATACCTCAGGGTCGCACCTCACACTCTGCTTCGGACTTTTTCAAGATTAGGCATAGAGCGGCATCATAGCCCCAAAATTGAACTCCCCAGTTTTGGTCGTATATAGATAGTCCTCGCATTTTTTAGAATGAAAAGATAAGAAACGATATTGATCTCGACTTCCTCGAACCTCTCGTGATGACGTCCTTCTCGTGACGTAAGCATTCTAAGTGACTGAAAACATCCCATTAGTTCGTCTTCCTAGAAGCATCGATTATACCGTCTATTTATTTTTCCAAAAGGAATTAATTGAGCCGTCGATTCGTTTCTCCAAAAGCATTGATTGTGTCGTTGATACGTTTCCCCAAAGGTAGTGATTGCACCGTTGATATGTTTCCCCAAAGGCATTGATTGCATCATCGGTTACGTTAATGTCCCTTTATAAATGAGGGGTTGCTTAAGCCAAGACTTGACTCAATCTTTCTTCAACAGCCTTTGGCCATTTCCCTTCTCTACATTCTCTTCCAAACAACTAATTTTATGGTTCAAACTCGTGACAATAAGGTCATAAGGTAGCAACTTTGTCAATTATGACATGGCTCTTTTTCAAAGCTTTCCTTATTGAGTGGATTATACTGAGTTGTTGTTATTGGCTCCAAATAATGAGGGAAGGGCCTCAAATCTTCCCGTATTAGATGATAAGTGGACCGTAAACCGCTGCTCATCTCTCTTAACTTCAACCTGGTGTGGCGCCTCACTCTTTTTGCTTTTCATGGAGTGATGTGGCATTATCTACTGACTTTTGCATCCAATACTGGTGTAATGTCTCAAGAAGTAGCTGCACAATAGTTGTGCTGACGAGACCCATACCACAATTTTTCTTGTTTGTTAAAAGCTTTTGCTCTTTGATAGGCAATAACCTATCTTTGATCTATTACTGATTTGCAGGAAATTCTAAAAGATATCTCTCTGAAGATCGAAATGGGGTCCCCAAGGAAACGGTTCTCGCAGATGTAGCCCCCGAGGATATACCCTCGAAAGTAGATTAGGCTTTTTAGATGTTATTTTTTGCTTCTTTATTTCTGTGTAAGGACCCCTCGTGGGCTTTTGTAATCGTCTTTTGTCAATACAAAAGTTTATTTCCATTTTGCCTTCTATTGGTGCGAATACCGAGCCCGAAAAAAGTAATCCCTTTGGCTCTCGATTGGTTAATATGATATTCCTTGAAACTCTTTCTCATTTCTCGGACTAAGTCAAGATTGATCTTGCTTTTCTTTGAAATAAAGTGTAACCTTTTTAAGCCTTGTTGCTAGTCCTTGAGTGAGAGTTTGCTTGAACTTGGGTGGTCTATAAATGAGCAAAAATTTGCTTTGAACGAATAAAGATAGTCCTAAGGCATTATAGATAGTCCCTGAGCGAGGATACACTCGAACTCAGGTGGCCCTTGGGCTAAAATAATTGAAAGAGCATTTAAATTGAACTTGAGGTGAAGATTGCTTCGATGCTTTATAAATAGTCCCCCGAGCAAGGACTTGCTCGAACTTGGATAGCCCTTGGGTTAAATAGTCGAGCGAGCATTTGCTCGAACTCGAAGTAAAGATAGCCCTGAGGCTTTATGAATA
Organism: Nicotiana benthamiana; assembly: GCA_034376525.1. NCBI lineage: Eukaryota > Viridiplantae > Streptophyta > Magnoliopsida > Solanales > Solanaceae > Nicotiana > Nicotiana benthamiana. The sequence continues at coordinate 89,559,981 of CM067329.1, read as the reverse complement.
GTCCACGAGTAAGAATTGACTCGAACTCAGGTAGTCCTTGTGCTTAATGGTCGAGCGAGCGTTTGATCGAACTTGAAGTAGAGATAGCCCCGAGGCTTTATGAATAGTCCCCGAGTGAGAACTGGTTCGAACTCAGGTAGTTCTTGGGCTTAATAGTCAAGCGATCGTTTGCTTGTACTCGAAGAAGACATAGCCCTGGGGATTTATGAATAGTCCCCGAGTGAGAACTGGTTCGAACTCGGGTAGTCCTTGGGCTTAATAGTCGAGCGAGCGTTTGCTCGAACTCGAAGTAAAGATAGCCCTGAGGCTTTTTGAATAGTCCCCGAGTGAGAACTGGCTCGAACTTAGGTAGCCCTTGGGCTTAATAGTCGAGCGACCGTTTGCTCGAACTCAAAGTAGAGATAGCCTTGAAGCTTTATGAATAGTCCCCGTGTGAGAAATAGCTTGAACTTTGGTAGCTCTTGGGCTTAATAGTCAAGCGAACGTTTGCTCAAACTCAAAGTAGAGATAGCCGCGAGGCTTTATTAATGGTCCCCGAATGAGAACTGGCTCAAACTCGAATAGACCTTGGGCTTTATAGTTGAGCGAGTATTTGCTCGAACTCGAAGTACAAATAGCTCTGAGGCTTTATGAATAGTTCCCGATTGAGAACTGGCTCAAACTCGGGTAGCCCTTGGGCTTAATAGTCGAGCGAGCATTTTCTCAAACTCGAAGTAGAGATAGCCCTGAGGCTTTATAAATATTCCTGAGTGAGGATTGGCTCAAACTCAGGTAGCCCTTGGGCTTAATAGTCGAGCGAGTGTTTGCTCAAACCTGAAGAAGAGATAGACCAAAGGCTATATGAATATTCCCCAAATGAGGACTGGCTCAAGCTCAAGTAGCCATTAGGCTAAAATAATATAACGAGTGTCTGCTTGAACTTGAGATAATGAGAGCCCTAAGGCTTTGTTAATAGTACCCGAGTGAGAACTGACTAAAGCTGTTTGAACTTGAAAATAAAGATAGCCCTAAGGCTTTATGTATCTCGAACTCCAGTAGCCCTCGCGCTTAAAATAATCAAGATAATGCTTGGTCGATCTCAACTCGTACATTGTTCTTTAATAATTTCTGACAATCTGGTTCCCGATGCCTCGGTCTTGATGTCAACATCATGACATAAGTAGTTGAAGATACTGAAGGATTGATTTTTTGCAAGACTCACAAAAGCATTAATTGTAGGCAAAAGACGGTCAATTTTTTGGCTTTCTCAGCATGCTCAAACGATCTTTTTAAATAGGCAAGCCCCCACCATTTTTCCGATGTTACTCTCTTAGTGCTTCCAAGATTTCATTTGGACCCTTTCAATTTCTTTGAACTCTCCCTTTTCTTTCCTAACAACATTTTCCAATTTCTCGGATCTTCCACTTTAGAAATGGCAAAAACCTCTAAAATTGTTCCTCAAAAGGAAAAAGCTTCATCGTCTTCTCGAATGACTAAAGGTAAACTGGTAGTTCCTCCTAGTATCAAGGAGTGTACTCTCGGGCCTTGTGATACATCCTCTTATTTCCAGGTTGAAAACCCACCTCTATTCCGGGACGATGTGAACCCATGTCTCGACATATCAGTTTAATAACTGAAATCGAGAAGGTGAAGATTGATTGCCATTGGAAGAAGGCAGTCAAGTAGAGATTCCTTTACGAGGGGATGACATATCCAATCGCAAGGCTGATTTCGCAGTGTATACACATATCCTTTCACCTTAGGCCTGGTAGCAGCCTCTTTACCATCAATACATCCAGTGATCCTCGATTTCTACAGCCAATATCAGGTGACACTCGGACAAATTTACCCATCATTTTGGCATATTATTTATATGATTTGACATTTCTCGAACATGGTTGAGGGGATGCTTTTTACCCTCGACCATCTGATTAGACTATATAGCCCTATACTTTATAGAGGTGGCTTGATTAAGATGAAATGATCCCAAAAGGCCTTTTTTTCTAGCATCGATGAAGACAAAGATCGAGGGTTGATAAGCCGTTTTGTCCGAGTCAGGACCTCGGACCTGGTCCCTGCTGAGAGAATGCCATTTCTCGAGAAATGGAATATGAATCGTAAGTAACATGTTCTTTTTACTGGATACCTTTTCTGACTTTGATTAACCTTCTTTGATAATACAACTGTCAAGAGGTACCCCAATGCTGTCAACGATCTTTCGTGATAGGTCTGACGACCTGATTCGATATACTCGTATGCTAAGTACGTGTGGCACAATATGGCTAAGACCCGTTGGGAGGCCAAAAATCATGCTGGGTTTTTACCTTTGTACACACTTGAATTCTTTAGAAAAGACATCTCTCTCTATTATTCTCATCCTTTGTGCCTATGTAGGCCTTGGATAGGCCGTTTTGATGAGGGAAACCCCGCTTGGGGAAGTAGATACCCCAAAGCCTGCCAAGGAGAAAAAGAGAAAGAAGAAATCACTAGTTGGGTCCCCGAAGCCAAAAAAGGCTAAAACTCAAAAGACCGAGACCGATTAAGTGGCCTTAATTTGGGAGGCAACCGAGAGTCTTTGTGCTGAGGGATAAGAAAGTGATGAATGCCCATTGGTACTTAGGGGGAGGAATGCCGATTCCTCAAAATCTACTGAGTTGAAGGTGACTAAGTCAGAGGCTGCTGAGGTGGTCCCGTCCCGAGATGAGGGGATTTAGGGCGAAGTACTCGAGTCGACCAATGATCTAAGCTCATTTGGTGCCAAGGGGCACCTGGCTTATGAACCCGAAAGAACAAATGATGAAGCCCCTCAGGGGGGAGATGGCCCCTGTTGAATCAGTTAAGGTGACCAATGTAGATGAGCATCTGTCGGGCCCGTCATTCTCTCCTGGGTAAAAACGGGATGCCAAAGATATGAAAATTCCCGCCGAAAGGGCATCCCCGGGAGAGAACAGTACATTTGAAAGATGTTTTGCTGGGGTTTAGGAAGGGCCTGATATCGACACCTCATTGATCTTTGAAGAAGCCGTGAAGATTTGACAACAAATAATCTTGACTTGACCGCTATATTTTGACTTTCGATTCTTGTTTTTTTGACTTTCTTCCTCTGTGTTTTCAGGACTTAAAGCTTTCCAACCAAGCCTTTTTCAAGTCACAGGCGGAGTAGGCTCGTTGTGAGGATGAATTAAGGAAGCTCGTTTTTCATTGGGCGAACTTAAGGCCCTTCATGCCCAAATAGAGGGGGAGCTTTGCGACCTTTGAGCTTATTTGGAGAGGATATCTCGAGAGCGGGCACTCTTGATGAGCGGGTAATAAGACCCTTGTGGGCTTATTTTTGTGCTTCAGTCAATTGAGTCTTTGATATCTTATTTGGCTTTTTCAGCTTAAGCAAAAAGATGATGTAATGCGAGAGGATCTTAGAACCAGAGATACCAAAATCATTGGGCTGAAGCAGCGCATGGATTAGGTGTCTTCCTATAGATAAACTGTCCTCGATTGAGTGCCAACTCCAAGGGACGAGGGAAGAAAGCTGCAAGTACAAAGACCTCCATGCCGAACTAGTCACTGAGCTATCTTCGGGTTGCCTAACATTATCTCTCTATTAGGTACGGGAGCCATACTAAGATAATATTTATCTTTTCCAGGCTTCCACTGCCTATCTCTATAGCACTTGTATCTAGCTGTACTATTTTAGAGTGCACCATCTAGGTGTCTCACTAGGAGATCCATTACTATATTTGCACTATCCTTAATTTGGCTTTTTCAGCTTAAGCAAAAAGATGATTTAATGCGAGAGGAGCTTAGAGCCTGAGATACCGAAATCTTTGGGCTGAAGGAGCACATCGCTGAGATATCTTCCTATAGAGAAGCTCTTCGATTGAAGCTGGCCTCGGTTGAGTGCCAACTCCAAGGGAAGAGGGAAGAAATCTTCAAGTACAAAGTCCTCCATGTTGAACTAGTCGCTGAGCTATCTTCGAGTTGCCTAGCATTATCTCTCTACTAGGTACGAGAGCCATATTAAAATAATATTTATCCTTTCCAGGATTTCAATGCCTATCTTTGTAGTACTCCTATCTAGATGTACTATTTTAGAGTGCACTATCTAGGTGTCTCACTAGGGGATCCATACCACGTCTGCACTATACTTTGGAAATGTCAACTATTTCTACAAAGCCATCCACTATTTTGGGTTACTCTAAACTCTACGGAATCCTGATATACCATCCTTCTGTTAGCCATATTTGTTAGCTCCCATAGGGAATAATTGAGAGGGGAGTACCTAATTGTATATATTTTTGTTACTGTTGAAAGTGACTCGGATTGCTTATTTTTCTCTACTTGAATTGTAAATAGTGTTAATCTTCATTATCTAGGTACCTCGTACCCTTCTTCATCTCGCTTCTTTTACTTGTTGAAACTTGTACCTTCTGATTCTCTCGTTGCTTTTTACCATATGGATGGATATATATTCTTTCCTTAAGGCTCCTTATCAAGAAGCTTACACGTCTTAGTACACACATGATCTGCTGAAAATCTCGCATTTACTCATCATAAGCATGATGCAAAATGGAGTGCCTTTGAAATTTCTTCCATAGCCGCATTTAATCCTTTACCAACCATCTTGCTAGGTGTAGGCATCTTCATATTATGAATAAGATAGAGTTTAAGAAATTGAGTTCTTAGAACTGAGCTCTACCACACTATCTAGAGTAAGAAGAAAGAGTGACAATTCTAAATGCCCTGTCCTCTTTTATTATAAGTGCGGTGCACGACACGCACATAAACAAGACTCTACTAGCTTGTAGAGTCCCTAGGATAGAACTGCTCTAATACCACTTTTGTCATGATCCAAATCGATGGGCCGCGATGCGCACCCGATACCTTACTTAAACGAGTACCAATGTAACGTATCTATCGTATCATACTATTATAGGTAAATGAACTACGGTCTGTCGTGAGATTAGTAGAATAAACATGAGAGACTACTTGACATAGAACGACCCAACCTGAAATAAAAAACTTACATATGTGACATATGGGCCTATAAGGCCAACAAGATCATTTGTAAACTCAAAACATAGGCTGACAAGGCCATGCAAGTATCCGTATACATAAAATCTTTTTACAAGCCTCTAAGAGTACATGAGTATAACAAAGGTCGGGACTGGACCCCGCCATATAATTCAATACATGTCCTAATTATGCTGACCAAATAAGCAACTCCGGAACAAATGAAGTTCACCATCGCCTTCTGCTGAGCTGATAGCTTACTTGGAAGACTCTCAACCTGTCTATTGGAACCTGCGGGCATGAAATCCAGTATCCCTAAGCAAAATGAATGCCAATACAACTAATGTACCGAGTATATAAAGAATGAAAATTAGTAAAAAGTAGACATGAGAGAAACATGGAGTAAAAGACTCGACAAGTAAGTCTGGATAACTCTGCAATTCATAAAATACTAATAATGTCATGCATAGCGTATGAATGTCATGTCGTGCATAGGTACATGTGTTGATAACATCATCAAGCCTCTGAGGGCATCTTATTATATCATCAATGTATACCACATGATCAGATGGTGGTGCGTATATAATACCATAACTGTTTTATGTATCCCATATATATATATACACACACATACACATACACACACATACGCGTATATAACGCCATCTGGTCATGACTCAATATAAATGAATGCAATGTATGAGAAGTACGTCAATAAAATCTTTTGGAGTGTCATAAGACCATTATGCATTTGTTACTATCATGAAATATTTATCAACTTACGTATTTTCTGAGACCCACGAACAGATGATAACATAATAAGACATATGAAAATTTAAGAACATAGGCACCTCTAATACTTTTATGAATAGAATCATTTATGGAAGTTGTGCTTTTGTTTGTTTCGTTTGTGGCGTATAGCCTGAACCGAGACAATACATCCAATACATGTTAATTGCAATAAGATATGCAATAACAGATCGAAATAAGAGAAAATTTATATAATATTTCTGAAAATAATTATATCGTGCTCTCTCTAAATTGCGTCTCACACTGTTGTTGTGTTATGAAATTCATGTGAATTCATTTTTTGAGAATTCCTCCGTTTGGTCCTTGCAAGCATTATTACATAAGAGACCGTTAGTTGGATGTCTCTTAAGAGACCTTTATTTTGAAGTTCTTGGAAAATTATCCATCCTTACATGGAGTCATCATAACTAGCTTTAGCTTCCTGGTCTTAATTTACATTCCCAAATAAGACACAAACCAAGTGGTTACCCAAAGGACCCTTACGTGCCAACTCAAGTTCTTTGACTCATCATGCACATTTGTGCCACTTGGCATATCTTAATGTCATAGGGCAGCTCCAAAAATGTTCTTATTCACTTAATTGATTATCCACATAATTAATAATTATTTCAATTTACTGAAAATATTATTATTATCATAGTTATATGGTATCATGTATGACATTAGGCAATAAATATTAGGCATCATAGCTCGGACTGTATTTTATCTTAAATTGACAAACTTTAACGAAATATATTTTCTTCGATCTGCTTGTCCTTTCACTTTCATAAATTTACTTATTACTTGTTTGAGATAACATAATACTATTGATCTTAAAATAATTTTATTCCCAAATATATATCGATTAATTTAAGATGAACTTTAACGTACAAAAATATGAAATATAACAAAAATGGATCTACGGATTGCATATCAATTTCGCAATGGCTAGAGCGTGGGATTGTTTTGTTTCACGATGGTTTCTTGCACAACAGATCCGTTATCCGGCCCGCATATTCGTTTTCGCGGTGCCGAGCAAATTTTTTTTGGATGGACTATTTAAGACCAAATTTGTGATTTTTTATTTTATTTTTTAACTTTTGGAACTTATTTTGAGGAGTTTGAAGCTAGAATTTCTCCACAAGGTTGGAGGTAAGTCTTTCTACACTACTATATAGATTTACATGGAATTATCACTAAATCTAACATCAAAACATGGATTTAATAAATATGAGATTTTTTCTACAACTTAAGAAAGTGTATTTTTGGAATTTGAGAGTCAATTTTTACTCAATTTTGAGTCTAATCACATATTTGGATGGGTGGAGTCATGTGCAGTCGGAATTTACCCTTGACTCAAGTTTTGACCAACTAGGCCCAAGTTGACTTTATTGGCTTTTGAGAAACTTAATGAAAGATTAAAGTCTTATTGTTTGAAATTGATTTATATGGTTTTGTTTGGTGTTACTGAATTGCATTTGACTAGATTCGAGTCGTTTAAATATTTATTTGAGAGGGAAAGCTATTTTGGAAAATTAAAGGTGTTCTTGGATAGAGGCAAGTGTCTTCTACTCTTATAAGAGGGAATTCTCCCCATAGAAGATCTATTTTCTGCATGTTGCTTGATTTAGGAGCTATATATATGCGAGGTGGCAAGCGTATATACATATCTAGGTTGTGACCGTATCTGGTAGAATTTGGCTTATGATTATGCCTTATTTGGATTATGGACAAGAGGGGTTGCTCTGATGGTAAGCAACCCCTACTTCCAACGAGGGGTTGTGAGTTCGAGTCTCCCCAAGAGCAAGGTGGGAAGTTCTTGGAGGGAAGGATGCCGGGGGGTCTATTTGGAAACAGCCCTCTACCCAAGGATAGGGGTAAGGTCTGCGTACATACTACCCTCCCCAGACCCCACTGAGTGGGATTACACTGGGATGTTATTGTTGTTGCTGTTACTACATGACAACTTTTAATTATTCTTAGAAGCATATTTAAAATTATGACTTGTTAAATTGATCATAAATGATTATCTGTCATATTTGAGCTTTTCTGTTAAGTCGTAGTCATATACTTATTTTATTGATTCATCACTTGATGGTTGCATGGCTTAATCTATTCGTATTAAACATTAGGAAAAGACAATTGAATATAAATTATGTAATGGAATTGTCACGATGAATTGAATTACTTGATTAGCCGTAGCTATCTTTTTAGTCACATGGTCTTTTATCCGCATTTATGTTGTTGTAATTCATTGCCTTATAATTATATTGTTTTATACTTATATTCAAGAGTTTGGGAGTTGAATATTGTGAAAAAATGAGAATTTTGGCATCACAATCATTAGGAGTGGAGATGATTATTGATGGTGTCGTGTATGAATCGGGTTGCATGTCATAACAATAATATATATGAATCGGATTGCACATTATAACGATCATATGTGTAGATTTAGTTGCATGCTACAATGATATATTTGCTATTAATGGATCAGATTGCATGTTGCAATGTCGTTTGAATACGTTACTGTCCCTTCGCAGTCAGGTGACTACCCATATTATTTTGGGCCTTATGAGTGCCGACACTTAGAATAGTGCTACTTTGGACACTTGATTAGTATCAAATATATGGAATTCTGCATTGAGATTTGGTTTGGATTCTGAGCATGTGTTGGTAGCCTCGACTAGTGCAATGACTCTTACATATATATATACATGAATGTTGACAGACTCATATTATGATTTTGAAAGATTGAGATAATTGATATTGTGCTATTTACCTTGCTTGAATGTATGTTTACATTCTAGTTTTACTTTATTTCTATGGGCAGAGTCGATTGATGATACCATGCTTTATCCCATATTCTATTTATGACTTATATGCTTATTGAGTTGGTAGTAATTGTTAGAGCCGATCTTCGCTATAGTTTTTTCGAGGCTAGACTTGATACTTATTAAATATTATAATTTTGTATTTATACTACATTTCTGTATATTTTGTACAAGTTTTGAGGCTGGTTTTAGTGGTATTTACCCAGCAGAGTAGGAGTACTACCCAAAGACTTCATGGTAAAAAGTTTACTTGATCCGATATGCAACACATGGAGTTATCCTTTCCCTACTCTTTTATACTTGTCTATGTATTTTGTTATTTGCAAATAGTTGCTGAATTTATTTGAGATTCTGTATTCTTATTAGATGCTCGTGACTATATTATGACACCCGTGTTTTGGAAGAGATTGTCACACTGTTGTGATCGTATGTGTCTCAAATATTTATATTTATGGTACTAGTATTGGGACTTATTTCACATTATCATCGTTATAATATCTCTCACGCCCCGACCTTGGGGAGCCCCGCCGACCTCAACCGAAATACCCCAGTCAAGCAAGTCTGTACAATACCTTCTACTCAACTCACCCCTGCAAAAAGAGAGGTTATATACATATATATATATATATATATATATATATATATATATATATATATATATATATATATATATATATATATATATATATATATATATATATATATATAATTAACTAAACATTTAGTGGATTTCATGAATAATGCCTACCAATAGTTGCTTCATTTATAATTGCAAAATATTACACAATCATATTCTGAAATGTGATATGGGATAAAGTACAATACATCTAGTTTGATTCTTCCAACACCACAATAAAACCCACACCATGTTTACAGTGTTGTTATGTACTATATAATAGTAATATGAAAGTGCCAGCGAGAAGGCCCCTGCTATATCTCAAGATGCAAAGTACAACATCAAGTGATATCAAACTTGGAATAGAGTAGGGCTCACCAAAACCTGTTGAATAGAGAGTAACTAGTAACGAGGACCAAAGCTTCCCGCTAATGAACCACCTGCATCTATTGAGGATGCAGCGGCCCATTATAGCACTTCAATATAACAGTAACTCCCATTTCGGCGCACAATTGCAAGATCGCAATTGTGCCGGAAATGGCTCGCCGCCGTCGCAACGCTGCTCCGACTGCTCCGATAGACCCTGTGCAACTCGTTACCCCTGCTCACGGTGTCGCTACGGCACTGGAACATCTGACCTTTGGGAATTTCCTTCCACAGAAATACCAATCGCCAGAGAACTTGCATGCAGAGGTTGAAGCAACTGTAAATACAAGTCCGATGGATCAAAATGAAGTTCCGATTAACTCGACTTCGAGACGACTCCAATTCTCTGAAGTGAGTGACCCTGCAAAATCATTACCGACTGCTGCTGAAGTTGTTTGAGGAAATCGCGATGCACAAATGGGTAAGACACTCTCATTTGTACCTCCGATTGAAAGAGATGGCCAGAAGGTGGTTAAAATAAGTGTAGAGGATCTACAATCTCAGGTAGATTACTGGGCAAATGCATTAATTGGATATGTAATTGGAGATAATCCAAATGCTAAAATGATGGAGAATTTTGTGATGCATGTTTGGAATTTTGTGTCCAAACCTCAGATACTGTTGCATGCTGAAGGATACTGCATATTTCGTTTCAATAGTAAAGAGGATAAAGAGTTAGTTATGCAATCTAGGCCATACTCGTACAGAAACAAGCCTATGGTGCTGAAACTATGGGAGGTTGATTTTTCTTTTCAAAATGATGTTCTCAGCACTGTACATGTATGGATTAGATTCCCTGGCTTCCGGTGGGTTACTGGTCTGTTGATGTTCTGAGAAAATTGGCTAGTGCAGTGGGCAGACCACTGTATACGGATAAATTCACGGCACATTATGAGAAGATCTCTTTTGCGAGAGTATTAGTAGAAGTTGATGCTGCTTATCCCTTACCTGATCGGGTTGAAATTGAAACTCCTTTTGGTATGAAAGTGCAACAGATTGAATATGATTGGAAACCTAGCTTTTGCAATCATTGCTTGAAATTTGGCCATGATGCTATTGAGTGCTGGTATAATGCAGGCAATGATGTAGAGCTGGTTAATGGTGAGCAGGAGAAGGGAAGAAGACAGAGAGCTAGAATGCCAAGGCAGGTCAAAGTTACTAAACAGGAGTGGGTACCTAAGACTGTTGCAGATGCAATGGTACCTATTCCAGCTCAACCAGAACATATTAGTGAGGCAGTGCAACTGGAGACTAGTACTATTGGAAATCAGCAACATACTGGTGATATGCAACTGGTGAATAGTACCGTGGAACAGCATGAACTTGTTGGCTCTGCCAGAAACACAACAGCTACATGGGTACCTTCTGGGATCAATGAGGTTATGATTGATAAAGCAAATAAGGGGAAGTCTACTATAGTTATTCTGGATGTTGGTAGAAGAGTTCAACAGGTGGATCCAGGACCCTCTTGGAGCATTGTTTCTAATACTTCATGATTATTGCTACTTGGAACATAAGAGGGCTTAATCAAGCCCACAAACAGGAAGAATTAAAAAGCTTTATGTCTGTAAATAAAGTAGATGTCATAGGTGTTCTTGAAACTAGAGTTAAAGAGCATAAAGCTAAAAGGATACTTGCTAAGATTGCTAAAGATGGAAGGTTCAATGCAACTATGCTAAGGCTGTCAATGGTAGGATTTGGTTGCTCTGGAAACCTCATATTCAAGTCCTTATTTCTAATGTGACTGATCAGTTTATACAATGTATGTTAGAAGATGTTCAAGGTAAAGTCAGAAATCATATGAGTGTAGTTTATGCTCATAATACTGCAAGAAATAGAGAACAGTGGTGGTGTGATTTGCAGGCAGTAAACATTCCCAGTCAGGATCCTTGGGTACTTAGTGGGGATTTCAATACTGTCTTGAACTCTGAAGACAGAATTGGATCTCCTGTCACTGATGCTGAAACCAGAGGATTCAAGGAGACTATAGATGCAATTCAACATACTCCCCTTCGAGCTAAAGGGTGGTATTATACTTGGTCCAATAAGCAGGATTCTGATACTAGAGTATATAGTAAAATTGACTCGGCTTTGGGTACCTTTCAATGGATTCAACAGTATGGGCATCTTGAGGCTGAGTTCATGAACCCTTCAGTATCTGATCACTCTCCCATACTTATCATGTTTGGCAGTCAAAGGCTTCTACACCCCAAACCTTTCAGATTCTACATTGCAATTATGGAGGATCCTCAGATTAAATCTATTCTGGAACAAACTTGGTCACAACACTGTGAAGGACCACCTATGCAGCAGGTATGGACAAAACTGAAAGCCTTGAAGCAGCATTTAAAGGGGATTAATAGCCAGATGTCTTCCTATAAGCAGAAGCTTATTCGAGCTAGGGAGTCATGGATATTGTACATAGCCAGCTGCAACACAGCCCATTTACACAGAATTTGCTAAATGATGAGAAAGCAGCATTGTATGAAATTGAGAAATGGAGCAAGGTGGAGGAGCAGATTATGAGGCAGAAGTCCAAAGCCAACTGGATTGAATGTGGAGATGCTTATACAAAGTATTTTCATGCTCAATGGAAGATCAGAACTAGCCAGAATAATATTAGTTCTATATATACTGAATCAGGTATAAAGCTAACAGATCCATTAGTTGTAGAACATGAATTTATTAAAGTGTTCAAATCATTAATGGGAGAATGTGCTGTTGAACTCCCTTGTAACAATACTGCTGTTATGAAAGAAGGTCCTTGTCTTACTTTATCACAACAAAGAATGTTAATCCAAGAGGTCACAGTGGAGGAGATTACAGAAGCTCTAAAGGAGATGCCAAAGGATAAAGCACCAGGTGTGGATGGTTTTCCTGTGGAATTCTTCACTAGCAACTGGGAGATAGTACAGGAAGATATAATTGCTGCTACTATGGACTTCTTCATTACTTGCAATCTGCCCAACATGATAAACACTACAGCTATTGCACTTGTGACTAAAGTAAATACTCCTACAACTGTCAAAGATTATAGACCTATTTCCTGCTGTACAACTGTGTATAAATCATCTCCAAAATTATTACAAAGAGGATGAAAACTGTTATTGGCAGCATAGTTGGCCAGGCTCAGTCAGCATTTATTGAAGGCAGAAGCATCATTGATAATATACGTCTCAGCCATGAAATCTTCAAGGGATATACAAGGAAAAGAGTATCCCCTAGATGTGTTCTTAAGGTGGACTTAAGGAAGGCCTATGACACTTTGGAATGGGACTTCCTTAAGCATGTCCTCGTTGACCTTGGATTCCCAGCAAAGTTCCTTAATTGGATAATGGTATGTGTAACTTCTGTCTCATATTCCTTGGTACTAAATGGGGGCCTCACTAAGCCTTTCACTGCAAGGAGGGATATTAGACAGGGTGATCCTATGTCTCCTTATTTGTTTGTCCTTGCAATGGAGTATTTGAACAGGATACTGCATCAGTTACACAGAAATGGAGATTTCAACTTCCATCCTAAGTGCAGAAAACTAAACTGTGTGCATATTTGTTTTGCTGATCATCTTCTTATGTTTTGTCGAGCTGATGTTATTTCTATCCAGATTTTACAAGAGGCTTTCCTCAAGTTTTCTGAAGCTTCTGGCTTGCAAGCTAACATTAACAAGAGTGCTGTTTATTTGGCTGGTGTACAGCAATCTGTTAGAGTAGAAATCATGGAGCAGTTGGGGTTCATTGAGGGTCAGCTTCCTTTTAAGTATTTAGGGATTCCACTTAGCTCTAAAAAACTTGCTATACACCAATACTCACCACTGATTGAGAAGATAACTGCTAGAGTCACATGCTGGTCTGCCAAAATGCTTTCTTATGCAAGGAGATGCCAATTGATTAAAGCTGTTATATTTGGCATTCAGACATATTGGTCACAAGTATTCATATTGCCGAAGAAGGTTTTGAAGGTTATTGAAGCAATTTGTAGGTCTTTCCTATGGACAGGTAGTGCATATGTGTCTAAAAGGGCTTTGGTTGCATGGGAAAAGGTCTGTAAACCTGTTTCTGCTGGGGGTCTTAACATCATTGATATGGCTGTATGGAATAAGGCAGCTATTACCTAACTCCTTTTTTTATCTGGTCAGAAAGAAGGATTGTCTTTTGATCAAATGGCTGCAATGCTACTACATAAAACAGTATGATGTTAGCTCTATACCTCTGCCAAAAAATGCCTCTTGGGTTGTTAGAAACATCCTGGATTGCAGGATTGCTGTTATGGAGAACCAACAGTTGCAAGGCAATCTCTTTAGCAGATTGAGATCATTGTGCAAACTGGACAAGTTTCAAATCCAAAAGCTATACTTTACAATGTTGCCTAATTACAACAAGGTAGCTTGGAGGAATGTGATGCTGACTGTTAATGTACAACCTCGACACAAATTCACAGTATGGTTAGCTGCTCAACACAGGCTGCCTACTATTGACAGACTGCAGAAGTTTGGAATTGATGCACTTGTTGAATGTGTATTCTGTAAACAGCAGGAAGAAAGGTTTGAGCATTTATTCTTTGCATGCCTAGTCACTAATCGATTATGGCTCAGAATATGCTGTTGGATGGGATATAATCGAACAGTTAGTACTTGGGAGAATGAACTTCAATGGATATGCAGTAAGGCTCAGAGCAAAATTTGGCATAAAGCACTCACTGCTACGGCTTTTGTCACTACTGTTGCATTGATATGGAGAGCCAGGAACTCTATTCGTTTTGATAGCAAGGTTTTTGTTGAAGATCAGTTTTGTAGAGAAGTGGCACTGTTGATTCATACCCGAAGCAGAAAATGTAAAAGATGGCATGAGGGGTTGCGTCAACTAAAATGTTATCCTTAGCTATAGCTAAATAGATACATATTAGGATAGCTTGTATGCGTTTGTATTAGTTTAGAGCTAATTGTAAATGAGTAGTAGCTTGTCCATGCTACTACTATAGAACTGCACTGTACATTCTTTTGAAATCAATGAAATGATCCTAAATTTAAAAAAACAAAAAGATGCAGCGGCCCCGACAAAAGAGATATTAGTAGATGTGGAATTGTACTAGTATATAATGCTAAATGACATCTTTCGAAATAGAATTTCAATATAATAAAAGGAAAATCAATTAGTAGATGTGGAATTGTACTAGTATATAATGCTAAATGACATCTTTCGAAATAGAATTTCAATATAATAAAAGGAAAATCATGGAAGCAACAAGCAACAATCAATGATATCCAAATGCATTTTTTAAAACACTACAAACGTGAATAGATATAGGGATACCACCATATATTTAACACGGAATCCAATCATGGTCCAATCAGCTAGGCCGTCTCATCCGAAGACATCAACCACAATCAAAATTTCAATGTTAATTTCCATCACAATCACGCCCATGTGTGCGATATGACATCCGATCACAAGCCAACCGACAAGGCCATCTCACCATAATATCGTATGGATCGATATCACCCTTTATAGTAATCATCTCATCCTAATAAAGGTACATATTCACATCACAACAATCTCATCCCAAATAAGGGGATACAATGCACCCTACACCGGCTTGTGTAGTTTTGGGGTTAGGTTATTCCAATCTACCATTTATCGGTAACTAACGATACTCCAAAAAATTTTATTTTGTACACAAGGGAAAAAAGTACAAATATAATTTCTATTAACCTCATAAACCTTTCAAACAATAAATAGCTTCATTAGTACTTTCAAACATTCACAATATCATTATTTCCTTGGCTCTATTGGGCATACTTATGATTCTTCATTCATGGCACGTTGGCTGCATTTTGTATTCCACAAATTTTATTCCTTGACTTTCTATGATCATCAACAGAAACATCAACATATAGAATATTTCAGAAATCATAATTTTAAGTTCATCAATAGTGGAGGCGTTTAACACAATAAATCGCTTTCCAATACATGAAGCACAATGAGTTGTAATCACAAACACTAGTAAAAAAATCATAAACAAGTGAAACACCATATCTATTTAAATAGTACATCATAAAAGGAAATAAAAAATTTCAACTCTTGAGTACGTAAGACCTTAAATCATATTGAAAATATTTATAAAGGACAGCATGATAATCTACGATTTTCACACGACTTCAAATCAAATACACTTATCACAACAACCATGACAACTTATATCTCACTCTCAATTTCTTTATTCAAAAATATTTATATATAATCATCAATAAGAGCATTTGGGAACACGAACTTGAGCATAAATATGAACGATATGGGTCTTAGGCATATTGAGTTTTCTTTCACAAATGGGCATAACAACTTGAAATTTAAATATGATTTGAAATCAAACTATTTCGACATATTGGGCACACTAGGATATATTCCCCACGGAGAACACAAGAAGATGGGAGAATTTGGTGCACATTTTTAGTACATATATTTCAACACGAACTTATTCAGAATAGTCAAATATATAAGAAATAAGTCAGAACATGGTAATTAGGGGGAGAAGTTCTATCAAATTAAGTTATATCTTGTAAAATGACCTCCTATGACCTTATATCAAAATAGCGCCGGATAAGAAATTTTTTAAAAATTACTCCAAAGTCAATTATGTAGTGTAATTATGTGATAGTATAACAGATATGTGGCCAACAGAATCAGTATGTGGCCACAGAATAGCTACAAAATGGTATGTCAATTCCAAGATGCAATTTTATGATCCATTCCGCAATGCAATTTCGTGATAGCATAATAATTATGCGGCAAGTAGAGTCATTATGTGGCTAGCAAAAATAGTTTTAAAATTTAGTTGCTTCTACTTCATTATGTGGTCATTTCTCGGTCAGCAGAGTAGTTCACTATAGCATAATGGACCGCATAATCGTTATTTTCTACAAATTCTTCTACCGACTCCACTATGCATTGTACAACCCAAAAATTTTGTACCACCACTCGCTTTCTACAATCTTCGAATGCATAATATCCCTTGTCACCACAAAACCTCAAAATACTTGGCAAAATTTTTACAGGAACTCACATTCTCCCATGCTTAGGATCATTCGTCCTCGATTGAGGAGTAGAGTCTGTCCAAAATACCCAACATTATTCATCTCTTCCTTCACGCATCACAATCCTCAAAATTTTACTAACTCCCAAATTTTCTAGAAATTTCAGTAGAGTTTCCTCTGTAATTGGCCTATCCACCTGCTAGATAATCATTGAAACCACTCCTAACAACACACACAACTCAACAAAGCATCACAACATACCAGTAACACAAATATATATATTACAGGCATTACATTATCAAAAGTGGCATGTGGATATGAACCGTATTTATTTGAACCATAACACATAGAAAGTAACTTTTGATCCTGAACCATTTGATATACAAACAAGTGAAAATATTTTCTTTCCACAACACTTTCGGCCTTCGACGTGACCTTCTCGACTTACAGACTTGGCGATACCACTTTGACGGAAGCAATCTCAACCTTACGACTTATCTAACAAGGATGAAAATTAGAGACCTTTCATAAGACAATTATCCATTAACTTTACCTTCAATAGCTTCCATCTGAACGATAGACAACGGAATTCCAACTACCTTTCTTAAATGTAGACACATGAAGCATCGGGTGCATAGGGGATGACTTTCGGGAAACATCATACTCACAGCTCGACCTACTTCCCTCAAGATTTCCATAAGGCCCAATGTGATCTATAACTACTTTACCTTTAGTAATGATTCATATAATGTCTTCATAGAGAAAATTTTGAGAATAACCCATTCACTTTCTTCAACTCTAAATCGAACACCCAAATTAAACCTTCGACAACCTTCTACCATTATTCTATGATGTGCTACAATGAATATGAGCATAGGGTTTCATCTCCAATATGTTTGATCATTCGATGAGACTTATTGCTTGACATCTTTGAACCTTCAACCCCCCATATGTTTACTATAAATAGGAACAACGAGGTTTCGAGTTTGAGCTAGAATTATTCAAGAACCCATTAGGGTGATGGGTAGGGCATTTCAAGTGGTTATATCCTAAGAGATATGAAAGGCTACTACCAATAGCGCTAACATAGTTAATCATTGTGATGCCATCATCTATTCGACAAATACGACATATAGTTTCCTATGAGGCATTGATAATGTGGGAACCATTCATGTAAAGAAAATGAGTTGTTTTAGACATGAGATATAGGGGAGGCATGACCAGGAGGATAAGACGTCAGAATCAGTTATTCTTGAAAGACTATGAGTTATGAAAGGGATAGTAACGATTATTTTTTGCCATAGGTGCCTTCTTTGGAAATAGTAAGCCTTAAGGAAAATGGCCAAGTACGTGACACAAGTCGCCTCTTGGAGTATAGGGAAAATAGGTTTAACTCAAAATGAGAAGATTCTTTCACCATGAATGTGATAAAGATTTAAAAAAAAAATACATAAAGCTACAAGCTACCCTTAATAGTATTTTTCATAAGGAAACTACGCCCCAAGCCTACCAGGTTGAAAAAGAGGTTGAACACTTGTGAGATTTTAATAACTCTGACAGCTTAACCCTTTCCGGATAGTTGACCCTATATGAGAGGATTATAGGTGAGATAGAACTGTCTTTCAATCAATATGCTCATAATACTTGTGCAAATTTGAAACATCCACCTGAAGTGGGGAGGGAAAGGTCGCGGTAAGGCTACTTAACATCTACCATACACAAGTGAAATCATTTATCTAGGACATCTTATTATTGTGATTGAATCATGCATTAGTTAGAGAGGTTCTAATGGGTAATATGATGCTCTAGGAAAAAACATATTTAAAAGTGCTATCCATCTAAAAATATGGAATACCAAGGATAGTAAACCCTCCGGATACAACAATGACATAGTCATTGATCCTAGAAGCCGAGTGTTTAAAGATATTGGAACCTAGGGAGACAATATTAAATAACAATAAAAGATTTACGAATGTTCATAATAAGTTCACCACAAGTTTTGTGACTTGAAAAATATCCATATGATATCAGGGAATGGGAAAAACATGAGACAAATATGATATTGTGATAACCCCAAAAGGTGCATTCTCTTTTGACAGAGAGTCAAACATGTTTCTGCTACAATAACTCTCAAGCTGCAATAATAGGCCACAACATAGACGACTACAATTCTAGGAACAAGGTGATTACTTATTGCAGAATAATCTAAGTGGACATGAAAATGATGCTAAGATGGACCTTCTTATAATAAATTTGTGTGGATCTCAAATTTTAGAGGAACCTTATGCGGACAAGTGACCTTCTCAATTGACATGCTAACATATGATAGGTGATGAGATATGCTCTCATGTTATTAGAAAGTGAAAACGATTCATGATAATGATCACAAAGGAGTATGGTGACGGTTCAAATCATAGGAGCCACATACACTGGAGAGAGAAAGAGAGGCTTAAGAAGGATCTCGGCACTAGGATGCTTTACATTAGATTTACTACCATGTTGGTACACTCTAAAATGGTGCATACATAAGCACAAAGGAGCATTGTTATCCATTTGAATCAAAAGGCTTTGTAAGAAATTCATCAGGTATAGTCCCTTGTTGAGAATTTATGGAAGCAAGTGAGAAGTATTATCATAGGGTTACAACTCATTTCAAGGAAACCATTATATAACTTGACTCCTCAAGAGGTTGTAAGTAAGATAATTGTGATAAAGAGGCTTCACGAATAATGTGTCTCACTCAAAGAATAGATACATACAATGATTTGTGATTCACATTCTTGTTAAGACCATATTTATGCAAGCTCTCAATATAGATGTACGTATACAACAAGGGAAATCATATGGTGTTTAGAATAATGTACTAATGAGTGAACTACTTGGTAACTTTACATTGATGAGGAAGTGCCTTAATTGAAGCCCCTCAACTATATGCCTATAACATACCTTTGTGCCTTAGTGGCATAACCCCCGAATACACTTCATGCAACAAGGATGAGGTCCGCTTAATTGACTCATCCCACTGACCTGATATTTACCCTTTTTTTCATACATCATAAACATCTCTCTATCCTTGCTCCAAGCCAGCATAGCAGGAGTAACAATCTTTACACCGACTTACTGTGTAGGCCTTTGGAATTTCCCAAACCTGCCACCCCTAACACGCTCCTGAGTATACTCACAACTCGACACCAAATGTTTCCGCCTATATATCAGGCAACACCGGCTAGGTGTACCTAACCTAGGGCATTTGATCTTCTTGTGCCCCCTCTTCCCACAACCATATCATATTTCAAGATTCATCCAACATCTCCCAAAGTGACGCTTCTTACAAACCAAACAATCCAGCTTATTGGTACCAAAATCCCTCTTTCGTTTCTTAGGCGCTCTCACCACATACTCCGGTGGTGCAGTAACATTGATTGGAACATTGACACTTCACCTAGCATCTAGTTCTTCCAATTTCTCATCGCTATCTTGAACTTGTGGATTACTCATCTGGGAAAACGAGACATGATGAGAAAAGTAGCTCCCTATCTTGAGCAATATCGCACCATCTGGAGTATCAAAGAAGGGTGACATTCCTAGATGTCCAAGTAGACTCCTAATTATAGATGTGGTCAACAATACATAGAAGGGATATACTAGACATGGCTCCAAGACATCCAAGGACACTTTAACACTTAATGATTTGATGCCAAGTATTTCATGCCCCAACCCTGGGGAGCGCGACTAGAGCTCAACTGAGATATCCCGGTCAAGAAACACTGTACAATACCTTCTACGGAACTCATCCCTGAATAAACAGAAGATATTATCATTAATTAACCATTGAGTGGATTTCATGAACAGTGCCACTTCCATTACAAATAGTGTTGCATATAAAATTCCCAAATATATTACACAATTATATTCTAAAATGGGACGTCTGATATAAGTACAACACATTTTTTGATTCTTCCAACACCACAATACAACCCACACGATGTCTACGAAAGTACAACACAGTGTTATATGGAAGTAGCGACGATAAAGACCCGACTATACCTAACGACGCAAAGTACAACATTTAGTGACATCAGGTCTGAAACAAAGATGCACTCACCAAGACCTGCTGAATAGAGCAAACTGCTAATGAGGACCAAAGATACCCGTTGATGAACTATCTATATCCATTGAAAATGCAGCGCCCCAGCAAAAGAGACGTTAGTACATATGGAATGGTACTAGTATGTAAAGCTAAATGTCCTCTTTCAAAATAGAATGCCAATATAATAAAGGGAAAACCATGGAAGCAGCAAGCATCAATTAATAATATCCAAATGCCAAGATTAAACATAACAATTTTCAAAATATGGATATAATATATATTTTTGGTTGGAAGATCATTAGTACCAATATAGATATACCGTAGTATAATTAGTACAGAGTCCGATCATGAACCGATCGGCTAGGTTATCTCATTAAAAAACCGCTACCACAGTTAAAATCAAAATTTCAGTTTTAATTTCTAGCACAATCAACACCATGTGTGCGACATGGCGTTCGATCACGATCCGACAAGTTCGGCCGTCTCACCACAATCAAGTATGGATCGATATCAACCTTTTCTAGTAATAATCTCATCCCAAAAAAGGGGAACATTTCATATCACAATAATCTTATCCCAAATATGGGGAATAATCACAATGCACCTACACTGACACTGTAGTTTTAGGGTTAGGTTATTCCAATCTACCCATCCTCAGTTACTAATGATACTCCCAAAAATATTTTATTTTTAACACAAGGGAGACAAAAGTACAAATATATTTTATATTCACCTCATAACCTTTCACACTATAAATAGCTTCATTAGTACTTTTAACTATTCACAACATCATTATTTCCTTAGATTTCTTATCCATACTTATGATTCTTCATTTATGGCATATTGGCTGCATTTAATATTCCACATTTTTCATTCCTTGACATTACATGATGGTCATCACAAACATCAATACGTAGAATATTTCAGAAATCACAATTTTAAATTCATCAGTAGTGGTGGCTTTAAGCACTCTAGATCCCTTTCCAAAGCATGGAGCACAATGACTTGTAATCACAACACGAGTCAAAAGTCATAGCCGTATCTTTTCAAATACTTCTTCAAAAAGGAGATACACAATTTATACTCTTGGTATGTAAGAACTCGAATCGCATTGGAAATATTTATAAAGGATAGCATGGTGATTTATGATTTTCACACGACTTAAAATCAAATGCACTAGTTGCAACAACCATGGCCATATTTTATATGTCACTCTCAGTTCTTTCACTTTAAAGCATATGTATAAATCATCATCAATAAGGGAATTAGGGATCAAGGCATTAAGCATAAATATGAACAATAGGGGTCTTAAGAGCATTGAGTTTTTCAATAAATGGGCATAACAACTTACAATGTAAACATGATTGAAATCACTAGGATACATTCCCCATGGAGAACACAAGACGATAGGAGAATTTGGTGCACATTTCTAGTATATATCTTTCAACACAAGCTTATTCATAATAGTCAAATATATAGGAAATAACTCGGAACATGGTAATAGGAACTTGGGCCATTCATACTTGAAACTTATGGGAACATTATGAAATTCGATTCCAAGATAGAAGTTTAGCAAAAATACCTTTCTTGAGCTTTTCTTAGATTACTACAACATTCTACATTCTTAGCAACCTCAATCTATATAAACATAACCAAATTTAACCGTAGTTAGGAAGTACTTCTTAGATTTAGCCTATTCTGATATTTCATCAAACACCTAATATGCAAATTTGATTACAAGATACCATAGTCGAAATTCGTGTACCCTCACCATGAATTTTCAATAAGCAACCAATATAAAATATCCTTACGAAGCCCACCAAACATCATTGATCATATGCATGCCAAACCATTTTCTTCATATCCACCAAAATCACATTTCCTAGCCTTCACATACCGCCACATTCGAGATTCAGGGATTTTGGATTTCGGTCACCATACAACAATCCCCACCATGATAACATAATGCCTAAAACCGTTATTAGACATTGTATTAAAGCTAGGAATAAAGTCTTACCTTATAAGTGGAAGGTCTTGTAAGTTTTCCTCTTGAATTCCCAAGATTTGAGCAAGAATTGGAGCGTTTAATTTGATACTTCTCCGTCTCTATAAATTGATACCTTCACTCTAATACATTAAGTTATATCTTATAAAATGACCCCCTATGGATTTATATAAAAATAACATCAAGTAAGAAGATTTCCAAAAATAACACCAAAGTCAAATATGTGGTGTAATTATGTGATAGCAGAACAGATATGTGGCAAGTAGAATCAATTTGTGGCCAGCAGAATGGCCATAAAATTATATTTCAATTCCACGATGCAATTTTGTGATAGAAAAATGATTGTACTACCAACAAAATAACCACAAAATGATTTTCAAATTCTAGGTAGGGTTTGGTTCATTCCGCGATGCAATTTCGTGATAGTATAATAATTATGCGGCGATCAGAGTTATTTTATGGCTAGGAAAAATAGTTTTCAAACTTTTAGTTGCTCCTGCTTCATTATATGGTCATTTCTTGGTCAACATAACATATCCGCTATAGCATAATAGACCACAAAATTATCATTTTTTGCATATTCTTCTACCAACTCCACTATGCATTGTATAACCCAAAAAGGTCGTACTACAACTCGTTCTCTACAATCTTCAAACATATTAGTGTTACACCTCCTTTTTCCTACCCTCGGAAGGGTATAAGGGAGTTTTTTTCTAATTTAAGTGACAATCGAAAAAATATTATTTATCAAAATCAGAGTCGCCACTTGGAATAAATTATGTTGTCCCAAGTCACACGTTTAGAATCCCGAATCTAGGAAAATTTGACTCTAATTTGGTTCACGAGCATAGAAATCCGGGTAGGAAATTCTGTTGACCCGAGAGAAGGTGTTAGGCATTCCCGAGTTCCGTGATTTTAGCACGGTTAGTCAACTATTATTATTGGCCTAATTATCTAATTTTTACACGTTTTAAACCTATTGCATTTTTTTAACTTTTGAAAATAGCTTTTACTTATTTAAAGAATTAATTCAAGGTTATTTAAAACATATCGCAAACCATGCTACATGAAATGCACCCATGGCTCACGACACGTTCTACTTAACCTTGTTGAAAATTATAACCTCGCCATATGAAATGTACCCCTGGTTTTTAGTAATAACTGAGATATTTATAATTAGCGTGCCTAAAGAGAACTACGAGGTTCCTTTTTTAGTATCTAAATTATCATATGTGTGAGGGCCATGGATGATTTAATTAGCTTATGGCACGCCTCAAATCTATCCCCTCAAATAAATTCTTGATTTGGTCTCATGAGGGCCATAGGTGATATTATTAAAAAATGGCACACCTCAATTAAAAGAAGACGTTTACTAACTAGAAAATGAATTAAGGAGGCTCCGACTAAACTACCATTTTTAACAGAACTAAGGAAATAAAAGAGGCTAGCATTTAAAGGAAAACATGAACCAAAGGACCAGTAAAATGTAAATAAACCAACACGATTTAAACAATATGGAATATATCCTATATCCTGTTCCAACAAAAACATAGAAAAGAGTCCTACATACATCCCATACTTGAAAAAGCTGAACAAAAACAAATACCCTATTCCATATACTGATGCTTAAAAAATCAACTGGAGCTCATAGTAGAAAACGTAGCCCCAAAACTTAAGAGTCTAGAATATGATTATGGACAAATAATTCGATTAAACTACACTATAACACTTTGAGACATATTCAAGCATGAATTTGAAAACTCCAACCTATTAGCATTTGGATACACCAAACAAACAATCTATTTACATTATTACAATAGAGTGAATAACTACACCACCACAAGTAAATATATTCGAATAGAAGTGAACTTAGACAATGTTCATTCGATAAACACCAAATTTTGCATCACTCCAGTAAAAAATGGTACTTGATTAAAGCAAGAGTAAGAAAGAAAATAAGCTTGAGGTTAGGATGAACGCAGCAGCAATAGACCAGCAGTAAATGGAATCACACAACAACTTCTAATTCAAACCATGTTTCAGCTTTTGTGAACCAAAACCAAACCAGGAATTCCAAAATAGAAACTCTTTAAACAAAACTCTAATGAAAGAAAGAAAAATGGGAAAAAGTTCAGGGAATCACAAAACTGGATTGCACAGAGGTTTTTCGGGGTTTTTTTCTCCCTCTATTTTTTGAGCAAGAAAGGGTCGTATATATAGGTACCTAATCTGCCATGTGCTCTCCCAACTCCTTTAATAGAATGACATCTTTCATAACATAATATAGAAAGCTGTCCACTCTCAACATTTTGTATATGTCTTTTGCCCCTTTCACTTCTCAAATCGATCACTTTTAACCCAAAAAACTTGACTTAATATCTAACTTATTTCACCTTGACCCCTTATCCTACTTCTAGAATGTTCCCAATTAGTTGTAGAGTTCCCTCGATTTTTTTGTTCCCATATTACCTTGTCCGACCCCTCATATTTACTCTCTGATGAATGTCCATTGGTCTTGGGATATCCAATCTATGACTACATGGCCTGAACTATACCAAACAAGCCCAAACAAACCAAAATCGAAGAACAAGAAAAAATCACAAATTGGGAACAGAAAATACTCTTTTTCATTAATTCACTTAAATTAACTTAGTAAACTGGATTAAGCTTTGAAAATCGCTTAACAAATGCAGAAAAGAAGAAGGATATACTAACTCTGATGAGTCTGAACCTGAGTGCACTCTGCCCGGCAAATCAACCAAAATTGACAAATTCGAAATGAATTAAAATTCACACTAATCAAAGGATCTTGACAAAAGTCATTAACTAATATTATTCAACTTGACAATTCAGCCATTTCTAGATCCAAACCTTGGGGATTTACAGGGCGTTTTAAAAGAAATTGAAATGAGATATGAAACGAGGGGAAAGAGGGGATTACAGGGTGAAGATTTGGAGTGATTTGGTGATGAGCCGCTAGTGGAGATGGTAGAGAAATTTAGGGTGACAGGCTAGGGTTCATGAAGAGTCTTTGAGAAAGTGAATAAGGGGTTGATTTTGGAGGGGGGGGGGGATAGGGTCATTTTTCGACATTTAAATACAAGTAAGTACCCAGTTCGCAGCCGTTCGATGAGTGGAAATCAACTTCTGGGATAAAAAGCCTTAAAATAGTGTCCTTTGGTTAGTCAAATAAGACATTACGAGTTTGGGGTTTGAGCTGGGCGGATGGAAAGGTTGGGGTTGGGGGTTTTCCACTGGACATGCCCAAATTTGGGGTTTTAAACCAAATTTCAATTTCCTTCTCTTTTTTTCTTTGTTTTTTCTTTTCTTTTTTTTTTCTTAATTACATAAAATCTAAATTAATCTCCAAAATTAATCTAAGTTGTAAACCTACACTAATTGTCTACTATAATATCTTCGGAAGTTAATACTCCTAAAATAATATAATTAGTTACTAATTTGATTAAAAGGTTAAAATTCAAAGTGATCCTTTTTTTGTGATTTTTTATTTTTATAAAAATAATTAATTTACTAATTAACCTAATAATGTAAAAATAAATCCAAATGCAATGCATGTATTTTTTTTGTATTTTTCATGATTTAAATAAAACAAACATGAATAGAAAGATACAAAAAATTAACAAATATCCTACGAAACATCTATGGAATTGCAAATAAAGAAAAAAAATTAGTTTCTTGAATTTATGGGAGTAATTCATATAGGGAAAAAATTATGTGCTTACAGCTGCCCCTCTTTGCTTGGAAACACGAAAAGTTTTCGTACAATGATAAAAGAGCGGATACGAGCGATTTTGCCTGTTTGAATACTCCATGGGAAGTATTTTTAAAATATTAGACCGTACCCTACTTCCGAGGTTGCCCACACATCCTTAGCTATAAAGGAATCATGTCAGTATAATTCGGGAGTTTCGGTAGCTGGGACGACTAGGTAGTTGTGATTTCACTATTGCTGCCACTGCTACTACTTGCTGGACTCCTTATTATACCAAGACAAAATAAAAGAAGCTAGACTAAACTATGATCTATAAATTACAAGAATCCTATCTATATCTTCAAACTTGATCTTCGATTTCTATTACTCCGTTGACGTATATTCTCCAGGTGAAATTCTTTTGTTGCTGATTTGAATCATATTCTGAGGTGCTTTCCCCTTTATTTTTCAGGTGGGTGCCTGATTGCTGAACTGAACTGTCTTCCTTTGAACATTGCTGCTTTTCCTTTATTCTCCAGGTGGGTACCTGATTACCAACATTTGTATTGCTTTTGCTTGAATTTATTCCCTTTGTTTTCCAGGTGGGCGCCTGATTACTAAAACTCATAATCGCATTACCTTTGTTCTCTAGGTGGGCGGATTTCCAAAACTTGAACTGCTTTCCCTTTGTTCTCCAGGTGGGCGCCTGATTTCCATAACTTGCACTACTGTCCCTTTGTTCTCCAAGTGGGCGCCTGATTACAAAACTTGAACCGCTTTCCCTTTGTTCTCTAGGCGGGCGCCTGATTTCTAAATCTTGAACTGCTTTTCTTTTGTTCTTCAGGTGGGCGCCTGATTTCTAGAACTAGAATCTCTCTTCCTTTATTCTCCAGATGGGTGCCTAATTTCTAAAACTTGCACTGATTTTAGTTGAACTGCTTCCCTTTGTTCTCGAGGTGGGCGCCTAATTACCAACACTTGAATTGCTTTCTGTTAGTATATACGCTTAACGCTAGAGGGGGGGGGGGGTGAATAGCGTTATAATTAAAAACAATATAAACTTGCGGAATTAAAAATTGCAGGATTGAAATGAGTGCGGTAAGTAAATAATAAGGAACGAACGCACCGAAATTATCCTGGTTCACCACAACCTGTGGCTAGTCCAGTCCCCAAGAGACTCTCTCGAGATTCCACTAACTTCGTTAAACTTACGGGTGCTTAACAAACTGTTACAAACTGAGAACTTGAGTCACACAAGCCTCAACAACCTTTGCTCGAAGATACCACACTTCAAGACTTCAAACGAAGGAATGAAAACGTTCTTTCTTACAACCACAAGGGATTAACACTTCCCTTCAAGTGTATACAAACACTTAGCACTCAAGACAAGACTCTTTTTAAGAGTAGATATGAGTAAAATAAATACGCTCAAGAACACAACAACTTTCTTCAAGAGTTTGGCTCTCAAAAACTTATGAAATGAATATAAAATGATGTATATGAGAGTATGCAAGCTTTAGCAAGAATATAATCAGTTGTTGTACTTAGAAGACTGATTTTGAGTTGTATTTATAGTGTTCAAAACCCCCACAACCGTTGCCTAATTGCCAATCAAGAATTGCTGATTTTGTGCTAAGATAATCGATTATCTGATTTGCATAATCGATTATTTTCCAATCGTTCAAAAATCATTCCCAGATTTTAAGCAGAATAATTGATCATCCAAATAGTATAATCGATTACCTGACAACGTTCAAAAAATCATATTCAGATTTTACTTAGCATAATCGATTATCAGATTGTGTATAATCGATTATCTTTCAGAGTTTAAAAATACTTTGGCAACGGTCATTTGCATAATCGATTATGCTATAAGGATAATCGATTATCTTTTATATTTTGAAAACTTCGGACTACACTGTCTTAACATAATCGATTATCATAAAGTACAATAATCGATTATTTTACAGTCTTGTAAAATTTGATAGACACTGCCTCAACATAATCGATTATCATAATGTGCATAATCGATTATTTTATAGCTTTGAAAAATCTGATGGACAGTGCCTCAACATAATCGATTATCATAAGGTACATAATCAATTATCTTGTAGCTTTGAAACATCTGATGGACACTGCCTCAACATAATGATTATCATAAGGTACATAATCTATTATCTTGTAGCTTTGAACAATCTAATGTACACTGCCTTAACATAATCGATTATCATAAGGTACATAATCGATTATTGTTCAGCTTTGTAAATCTGGTGTACATTGTCTTAACATAATCGATTATCATAAAGTACATAATCGATTATCTTTGTCCAGATTTGAGAGGCATGTTTAAAAATCAATTTGGCTAAAACAAAATGTTTGAAAATCATTTTGCTTTAAATTAAATATGCATGATTTGATAAAAATGATTTTACGAGAGAAGCCAAGTCTTGAGTCAATTGTCGGGTCAAGATCATGATCTTTGTTCGTCTTGTGCTTGAACCTCGTTATGTGTCAATTGCGCGCTTGTGCTTGGACCTCGTCATATGTCAATTGCGCGTCGTTTGTCATTTATCAAATCCTACAAATATGAACACACGTTTAGTATGTATTGAGAACGTGTGTCAAAAATTTCCCCCTTTTTGATAATGGCAAATCAATATCGGGATATGCATATTAGAGGATTCATAATGACGATCCAAGACAAGTATATAGATATGCAATTAGTTCCCCCTCAACATATGAGTTCCCCCTCAATTTATGCCAATAAATATTAAGTGCATAGCCCTTATTCTTCCCCCTTTTGACATTAGCAAAAAAAACATTAGTAAATAACTTGTTTATTGATTAACCAAAAATCCGAGTACATAAAAAGAGACAATGAAACATAGAACAACAAGCTAGAAAAAGAAAGAAATTATTCAGTATCATTATTAATTTCCAGCTCGGCATCCGGCACATCTTACCGAAGGACAATTTGGGCATATGGATAATTGACATGGTCAAAGTATCCATGAAGTTCATGGGAGAGACGAGTGACATTCATATCGATGCGAGTCATGGAGGTGGACAGAGACGCAATTTGCTCGGAAATGGTATTGAGGGATACATCGGACGGGGCCGGAGGACGACGTCGCTGTGTTGGAGGAGGAGGTGGATGCTCACCGATATTGGGAAATGAAGATTCTTGTATTTCCTAATGTTTCGTCGCCTTTTTGTGAGGGCCGACGGAAGTGTCGACACCGGATGCAACAAGAAGGGTCATAACGACAAAAGCATAAGGGAGAGGCTTATCTTCCCCAATAGCATCATACATATGAGTCTTGACGAACTTGCACCAATTGATGCAAGCTCCGGTGATGATGGCATGCATGAGTTTTGAATCCTCATGAGATATAGTTGTATGATTGAATTTCCGCGGTATTAGAACGCAGGTGATGAAATAAAAAATTAAACTGTATTCGGGGAGCATGTTTGTGATGGTGGGACGAGGATGGTCCGGAGTTGGAAAAAATTCACCGATGCCGATTTGAGTAAAAAGAAGTTGTTCATCAAACAGAGCGCCTTCTTCCCTAGTATAGCGTAAAATGTCTTCCCCATTGCGCGGAAGTTTAGTGATGGCTTGAATATTTGCCTCAGATACAGGGATGTGAATTCCATTGACGGTCGAGAAGAGTTCATCATCTTCGTCTTTCTCGAGATTTGAATAGAAGGCCTGAATTAAGAAAGGATGAATGTAAGGGGTGTGAAGGTATAGGAAATCAAGGAGTTGGCTTTGTAGGAGCATATTTGCTGTGGATGGAGGGGCGCTTTGACTAAGAAATCGATTAGTGGAAAATCGAGGAGGGAGGATTTCTCGATTTTCAAACTTTTCAGCGAAGCGCATAAGTTGTTCTTCACTGTTGAATCGTATGAAGGAGCCATCTTTATAACAATAAACTGGTGGACGAGTGGCGGAAGAGGAGGCAACATTTTTGCCGGCACGAGCACGTTTGGAGTTTCTGCCCGACATTTTGAATACGTAGTAATAGCCTTTGAAAGAAATTTGAGAAATTTTGAGAGTTTGGGAGATAAGTATGATGTTTGAGTGAAGAAATTGAAGACTTATAGCACCTA
This sequence comes from Nicotiana benthamiana, assembly GCA_034376525.1. Classification (NCBI taxonomy): domain Eukaryota; kingdom Viridiplantae; phylum Streptophyta; class Magnoliopsida; order Solanales; family Solanaceae; genus Nicotiana; species Nicotiana benthamiana. Next base: position 89,529,386 of record CM067329.1, on the reverse strand, counting down.
TTTATAATGAGAAGGATGGCACTGCATTGAAGATGAAAATCTGCAGAAATTTAAGAGACAAAACGGTCAGAAACGGTAACAATTTTGAAATACCGACTTAGGATAATCGATTATTGAATTATGGTAATCGATTATTCTGACACAGAGTGCACAGTGATTTTCTGAATCGGGAAATAATCGATTATACTTTTGAGAAAATCGATTATTTTAGGAAGTGCAGTAATGAATACCCGAGACGGTAATCGATTATACAGTTTTAAAAAATCGATTATTGTCAAAATTAACACCTGAAAAATAATGTCAACAAAATCGATTATAAAAATTGATAATCGATTTTTATATTTACCATCCAAAAACCTGCAAAGCAAAAACTGTTAGATAATCGATTGTAGTGTTGCATAATCGATTATGTTAATTTTCCGGCATAATAAACATAAAATGTAAATAATCGATTAGTGATACTTGCTAATTGATTTTCCGGCATAGTAAGCATAAGACAAAAAGAAGTGATAATCGATTATCGACTTTAGAGAAATCGATTATTCTACACCATCGCCTTATAATTCCCCCTGCCTTTAGGGCGATACCTGCAAAAGAGAATTAGGCGCCTCCGACGCTCAAGTTAGTAAATTTTTTTTTAAAAGAATAATGCAATGCATGACTTGGATCAATGTGGAGTCAAGAATTAAGAATTCTTTCTCTAAGAGCTTTGTGAAGATGTTGACCAATTGAAAACGTGATCTCTTAAGAAGTGTGTCCTAAGGTGTTCTTAAGAGTGTTTCGAGTACTTACCTTTTGTTCAATGTCGCCAATTACCTTGTCGAGAGGACGGTCTTTGATTGTCCTCCACGCGTTAGGCAGTTTCGTTTCTTTCACCAGTGGTGGCGCTTCCTCCGATAATTGTTTCAAGATTTCATCTTGAATTTCCTTTGGATTTTCCTCTTGTACTTTGTCTTGAGGACTTATTGTGTTTAAAATACCTGCAAGATCAAAACCAGAATCCTTTCTCGCCAAGCGAGCATTATTTTCGGAAAACACAATATGAGGGGATTCCTCAACAGTTTCGGTTCTATTATTGAATACTCTATATGCTTTGCTACGTGATGAATAACCACGAAAAATTCCTTCATCCGATTTGGCATCAAATTTTCCCAAATTATCTTTTCCGTTGTTATGAATAAAGCATTTACAACCGAATACTCTAAGATGGGAGAGATTAGGTTTCCTTCCCTTATAGAGTTCATAGGGAGTTTTCATGAGTATTGGCCTTATGACTACTCTGTTTAAAACGTAGCATGCCGTACTCACGGCATCTGCCCAAAATTATTTGGGAATCTTAGCCTCATCGAGCATGGTTCTAGCCATCTCTTCGAGACACCTATTTTTCCGTTCTACCACTCCATTTTGTTGTGGTGTACGTGGAGCAGAGAAGGTGTGCTCAATACCGAGTTTGTCACAAAAGTCCGCGAAGAGATTGTGATCGAACTCTCCCCCATGATCACTTCTTATGGAAGTGACGGTTGTGTTCTTTTCATTTTTAACACGTTTAAGAAAACATTTAAAATTTTGAAAAGCCTCACTTTTGTGAGCAAGAAATAGTGTCCATGTAAATCTAGAATAATCATCAACAATAACAAAAGCATAACAATTTCTACCAAGACTTTCAATGCGAGATGGTCCAAAGAGATCCATGTGAAGAAGTTGCAAAGGTCTTGTAGTTGAAACAATATTCTTAGATTTAAAAGATGCTTTTGTTTGCTTCCCTTTTTGACAAGAATCACAAATAGTGTCATTTTCAAATTTCAAATTTGGAAGACCAATAACTATATTTTGTGAAACCAATTTGTTTAAAAGATGCATGTTGATATGAGCTACTCTACGATGCCATAACCACATATCATCTTCTTTACTCATAAGACAATTTACATACTCTGATGAAGAGTTTTCAAGATCAACCATATAGATGTTTTCAATTCTAAAACCACGAAGAATAATTTTAAAATCACTACGACGAAAAACTAAGCATTCTTCCGAATAAAAAAAAACAAGATTTCCCTTGTCACATAATTGACTTATGCTCAAGAGATTATGTTTTAGACCTTTAACTAGCAATATATGCTTAATGGAAGAAGATTCATTCTTACCGACCGAGCCAATACCGATAATTTTTCCCTTGTTGTTATCTCCAAAAATAACGTTTCCTCCTTCCTTGTGTTCTAGTTGAAGGAACTTGGATGCGTCTCCGGTCATGTGTTTGGAGCATCCACTATCAAGGAACCAAAGTACACTTGATCCCTTCAAACATACCTACAAGACAAATTAATGAGTTTTTGGTACCCAAGCTGTTTTGGGTCCTTGAGAGTTAGGTGTAAAATGCTGTTGTGCTTGACATGCAGTTAAGTGTCTATGTCTAGTAAAACAAGCAGGAGCAATATGTCCTATTCGACTACAATAATGACAAATGACATTAGGATTATGCCTTCTTCTAGGTTGGTAGTAGTTGGAGGTACGAAAATCGTTTGCTCTATTTTTGACAATATGGCTATTGCGCAATCCTTGAAAATCATTTCTCCTACTGTTTGTTCTAGGATATGCAGCATTTCTAGAATAATTGTTTCTAGGTCGAGTATGTCTAGGTTGCGATTGTTGAAGGCCATTTCTAGGCGTTCTAAAATGTTCAAAGTTTCTTCTAGTGTTTGGTCTAGGATGCATATTGATTCTAGGATGGTTATTTCTAGGATGAATGTTTAATTTATTTATCCTAGGTTGAGCCTTGGGTTGTTGGGGGATGGCTTCAACTTTTTCTTTAGGCTCGTTTTTGAAACCTATGCCATGTTTGGTCGATTTCAAATTGACAAGAACATCATTCAAATTTTTATGAGAAGAATTGAACTTATCTAGGGTGCCCTTAAGTCTTTCTACTTCATCTTTTAGATGCATGCAAGAAATACAATTTTTACTAGAACTCTCGGGTTTGTCGGCGCTTCTCTTGCCGAAAAATTTGTTTTCTTCTTTCAACTTCTCATTTTCCAAAATCAATTTTTCCAAATCTTTTTCTTTCAAAGAGAGTTGTTTTTCAAAATCTTTTTCTTTCAATGAGGAATTTTTCTTTACGTCTCTAACAGTTTTGGAAGCTTTAATGAATTCACTATACAGTTCATCAAAAGCGTTTTGCATTTCCTCAAGAGAACAGAAATTTTTTGAAGAAATTTGACATACCTCTTCTTCATTGTCTTTGTGTGCCATGAGACATAGATTTGCGGTTTCGTCTTCTTCATCGTCGCTTGATTCGTCTCCGGAGTCACCTCCCCAAGATATGTATGCTCGTTGTTTCTTGAAGGGTTTCTTCTCCTTTTTGACATTTGGGCAATTTGATTTAATGTGCCCGATTTCTCCGCATCCATAGCACTTTACTTGATCTCCTTGTTGTTTGCCTTTTCGTTCATACTCTTTTCGCATGAACTATTGAAACCTCTTAATAACGAGTCCGAACTCGTTATCTCCGTTGTTTGAGTCCTCATCATTTTGAGGTTGAGCCGTGCTTGCCTTGAGGGCGATTCTTTGTTTTCTTTGATCATTAAACGGAGGGTTAAGTATAGTAGATTCATAGGTTTTAAGATTACCTCTTAGTCCGTCGATGGTGACATTTGAAACGCCGATAGACTCTTGAATCGCGTCGGCCTTGGAGCGCCTTTCCAGAGTGAGACTTCGGAGAATTTTTCGGACAAGTTCCTTATCCGTGAAGGTCTTCTTAAGAGCATGTACGTCATTGACGCTTTTTGAAAATCGTTCGAACATGTCATCGATCCTCTCGCTTTCCTTCATGTGAAACAGTTCATATGTATGCGTTAGAAAATCAATTTTAGCTTCTCTTACCTGGTCCGTACCTTCGTACGTGATTTCCAGCTTATCCCACATTTTCTTAGCCATTGTGCAACATGATATTTTTCTATAATCATCAGCATTTACAGCACAATATAATAAGTTGATGGCTCTAGCGTTGTTCTGCACTTTTCGGATATCATCCGCGTCGTATTCATCTTCGGATTTTGGAACCCATTCATTTTCAACCTTTTTGGTTGGAATTTGTTCTTCCATCATTATAACCTTCCATAGATGAAAATTATTCGATTGGATGAATATTCTCATCCTCTCCTTCCAGTACGTATAGTTTGTGCCATCGAATAGTGGTGGTCTGGTGGAGCATTGTCCTTCACCTATTCCTGCATTAAAGTCACGAGTAGAAGCCATGGATTGTTTCTCTCAAACGGTTAAGTCTTTCAGAGAGTTGGGCTCTGATACCAATTGTTAGTATATACGCTTAACGCTAGAGGGGGGGTGAATAGCGTTATAATAAAAAATAATATAAACTTGCGAAATTAAAAATTGCAGGATTGAAATAAGTGTGGTAAGTAAATAATAAGGAACGAACGCACCGAAATTATCCTGGTTCACCACAACCTGTGGCTAGTCCAGTCCCCGAGAGACTCTCTCGAGATTCCACTAACTTCGTTAAGCTTACGGGTGCTTAACAAACCGTTACAAACTGAGAACTTGAGTCACACAAGCCTCAACAACCTTTGCTCAAAGATACCACACTTCAAGACTTCAACCGAAGGAATGAAATCGTTCCTTCTTACAACCACAAGGGATTAACACTTCCCTTCAAGTGTATACAAACACTTAGCACTCAAGACAAGACTCTCTTTAAGAGTGGATATGAGTAAAATAAATACGCTCAAGAACACAACAACTTTCCTCAAGAGTTTGGCTCTCAAAAACTTATGAAATGAATATAAAATGATGTATATGAGAGTATGCAAGCTTTAGCAAGAATATGATCAGTTGTTGTACTTAGAAGACTGATTTTGAGTTGTATTTATAGTGTTCAAAACCCCCATAACCGTTGCCTAATTGCCAATCAAGAATTGCTGATTTTGTGAAAAGATAATCGATTATCTGATTTGCATAATCGATTATTTTCCAATCGTTCAAAAATCATTCCTAGATTTTAAGCAGAATAATCGATTATCCAAATCGTATAATCGATTACCTGACAACGTTCAAAAAATCATATTCAGATTTTACTTAGCATAATCGATTATCAGATTGTGTATAATCAATTACCTGACAACGTTTAAAAAAATCATATGCAGATTTTACTTAGCATAATCGATTATCAGATTGTGTATAATCGATTATCTTTCAGAGTTTAAAAATACTTTGGCAACGGTCATTTGCATAATCGGTTATGCTATAAGGATAATCGATTATCTTTTATATTTTGAAAACTTCGGACTACACTGTCTTAACATAATCGATTATCATAAAGTACATAATCGATTATTTTACAGTCTTGTAAAATTTGATAGACACTGCCTCAACATAATCGATTATCATAATGTGCATAATCGATTATTTTATAGCTTTGAAAAATCTGATGGACACTGCCTCAACATAATCGATTATCATAAGGTACATAATCGATTATCTTGTAGCTTTGAAACATCTGATGGACACTGCCTCAACATAATCGATTATCATAAGGTACATAATCGATTATCTTGTAGCTTTGAACAATCTAATGTACACTGCCTTAACATAATCGATTATCATAAGGTACATAATCGATTATTGTTCAGCTTTGTAAATCTGGTGTACATTGTCTTAACATAATCGATTATCTTAAAGTACATAATCGATTATCTTTGTCCAGATTTGAGAGGCATGTTTAAAAATCATTTTGGCTAAAATAAAATGTTTGAAAATCATGTTGCTTTAAATTAAATATGCATGATTTGATAAAAATGATTTTACGAGAGAAGCCAAGTCTTGAGTCAATCATCGGATCAAGATCATGATCTTTGTTCGTCTTGTGCTTGAACCTCGTTATGTGTCAATTGCGCGCTTGTGCTTGGACCTCGTCATATGTCAATTGCGCGTCGTTTGTCATTTATCAAAACCTACAAATATGAACACACGTTTAGTATGTATTGAGAACGTGTTTCAACACTTTCCCTTTGTTCTTCAAGTGGGCGCCTGATTTCTAAAACTTGAACTGCTTTCCCTTTGTTCTCCAGGTTGGTGCCTGATTACAAACATTTGAAATGTCTTCCTTTCCTCTAAAACGTGAATTGTTATCCCTTTGTTTTCCAGGTGGGCGCTTGAAACACTTGAACTATTTTTCCTTGAAACTTGATATGCTTCCCTTTGTTTTCTAGGCAGGCACCTGATTGTAGAACTCGAACTAACTTCTTTGAAACTGCTGCTTTTCCTTTATTCTCGAAGTAGGTGCCTGATTTCTAACACTTAACTGATTCCTCTGAAACTACTGCCTTTGAACCCGATTACAACAAAACTGACAAAACAAAAAAATATTTTCTACCCCAGTTTTATATTGGGAACATCTGTGAGTGTTAATCGAATCATGGTACCCAAAAGCTTTAAGAATTTAAAAGCTAAATTCCATTATCCAAGAGGGTCTTGAAAACATAAAATTAAAACTCATCTTAATATTGAAAACTTCAAAGCTAAATTCTCTTTCCTAAAGATAAAACTTAGGCTGTATCTTATTATATATAAAGGTCTTACAAACTTAAAACAAGATCCCATTATCTAGGAGGGTCCTAAGAACTTTAAATTAATCCCATTATCCAAGACGGTCCTGAACACTTAAATTAAGTCCCATTATCCAAGAGGGTCCTGAGAAGTCCAGAATGAACTTACCTGAGCCATGCTTTCTTCCTGGAGGATCTCTGCAAAACGAACAAAATTCCTTGCCCTTGAAAAATGCTTTTCCTCATGGAGGGTTCCTGCAGATTGAACAAATTTATGTTTCCCCTTCTTAAACTGGCTTCATGCTGACAAAATTTGGGCATGACATTTAAAAATTCAAGCTTCCAAGATTTTATTTGGACATAGTCTTCACCCCTGTTTCAAACAAGGAAAACTTGTGAGGTTAAACATGGTCGTTGGTTTGTGGCCTTGACTTTGAGGGCGATTACTCCTTCACTTTCTATGATAACTTGATTTCAACTCGAAAGACCTTTCTTGTTTATTGACTAACCATTTTCTCTGTCACCCTTATCCCAGAAGATACCTCTGATATGTTTAAACCCAACATTCTCTATCTGTTGCATTTTGCTCATGATTGGACATTTACCGAACCTTTGTATTTCATATGAATACCAAAACACATTGACTTTACTAACTCGATGCTCTTGCTATTTTTTCCTGGCCTTGGCCTTGATATCTATTGCTCATTCACTTGCTATGATAACTTTGACTTCCACTTGGGAGACCTGGCTTGGTTAACAACTTTTCCGGTCAACCTTATCACATGGAATGCCTTTGACACGTTCAAAACCAACACCCTCTATCTGTTGCATTGTTCATGAATTGACATATACCGAACCTTTGTATTTCACATGAATCCCAAAGCATGTTGATTGTTGCCAACTCAGTGCACATGCTGTTCTTTCCTGATTTATGCCACTTTGATGTGCTAGCCATATCGCATTTCGTGCAATTAGAAAGCTGGTGGCAAATTTTGAAGTCATTTCTCGGTTGTTTTGGCCAAACAAACTTAGGAAGAGAAAAGTAACAGATTAAAGGACATTGGAAAAAGGTGATTCCTAACAAGAAAACTACAAAGTAGAAACTTATCAAACACGGACACCAACTCTATTGACCATGACATGCACCTTTGGATTAAGTGGATCAATCTTTCAAGAAAATCTAATGTCCAATCCCTATTATACCCCTAAATCATGAAACTAGGCTTCAATTCTTAGATTATCCACTCTGATTCACAATCCTTATTCAACTTGTAGTGCCCGAAGGGTTTTCACCATCAAGGCTCTCTCATTTTGTTCTTTTTCTCAACTCACCATCTCCTTATGGTGCCTGTGAATGTTTTCACCAATAAGACTCTATCATTTTGTTCTTTTCTTTTTATTTCCTCTGATTCTGCGGATGACAAGGCATTAATCATGGTAGAAATATTATATGCTCCTGGAATTTCTGACTCGGCACTCTCAAGGATTATTTTGAAGGTCTTTTCTGGACTGTAATGTGGCTTTTAGACAGGGTTAGAAAGAAAGAATATCATAAAGGCTCAAAATAACTAAGAGAACAAGGCTAATTTATTTATAACTTTTGAAATCCATTCTTAAAACTTTTCCCCAATTTCTAAAACAAGGGAATTTGATTCTTTCTTTTATTTTGATGGAGTGACTAAGAAAGACCGCCCCACTCTCGACTTCGTGGGATTATGAAATATTTTATTTGGCAGAGCCGAACCGTGAGCCTGCCTACGTATCTTGTGGTGACAAGAATCAGGTCAAAGGTAGTTCACATGACTACTTTTTGTTACTATTCTCCTTTTTCTCTTTTTTCCTTTTTCTTTCTCTCTCTTTTTTTTAAAAAAAAATTATCTCTATTTTTCTCTTTTTTTGAATTTTCCTTTTGGAATGAACTTTCTAATATTAACCTATGGGGTCATGAACCTTTTTTTTCTTCGTATGACTCTAAATTGATTTCAAAAGAGGGGAGGTCAAAGAAATCAGTACAGGCTTAAAATGGTATCGAATGGTAAAAGTTTTTGAATAGCTGAAAGAGGGCCTCACAATCCCTAAAAATGCTAAGTACAATACATGCAACTTGGAATGAAAAAGGAAGAGTACATACAACATTTCTTTTATAGCTTTGACATAGATGTCACTGATATGCTTTCCACTTTATTAGTGCTTTGTCAGGTACAAAACTCTCATTGAGTGATTCCCTCTTAACAATGGATATTCTCCGTCAGTTCAAAGCAAATTCCCTCGGCTTTATCTTGTTATTTGAGGTGAACTCAAAATTGCTCGCTTCAAATTGTCTAGGATGCACTATCCTTTAATGAATTCTTGTCATCCAATTAACTTTACAGATTATCTGCCCCAGTTTCACACAGTTTAAGCTTCAAATGATCTCAAACTGCCTTTACTTATTTCCCTCAAATATCCCTATCATCTTCAAAATTATTTTATTCCTTCATGATTAAACTAACTTTTAAGGCCAGACCTAGATTTATGTGCGCATGTCATGTCACTAGAGCCAACAAGAAAAGAAATATAAAAGGAAAAGAGAACTAAATAAAAATGACAAGAAATAATAGAAAATAGTTAATTGCATTAGACAGATGGTGAAAGGATTTGAACGAAAAAACAAACAAAACACATTTGGGTTACGGCCCTGGAAAAACCTAGATAACAATAATAAGGGTACTACGACTAAATGAACTAGGAAAAATGAAAGGATAGATGGGTTTGCGTCACAAGGCAATATCCGAATTACGGCCCTAAAATAACCTGGATAATAGAAATGACAACAAAATAAACCATCAGAGCTCATCCCTGACTAGCCCAGAAAGGAGCATCTTTCCAATCACCAAGCTCAAAAACTTAGCCACTGACTTATGCATCAACAGTACTAGGACCTTCATAAGTCTCCATCACATTGACCTTAGCAAATTGCTTTTAGGTCCCTTTTGCCGGCTCGTTCTTAAGATAAACTTCCAGAATCGAGGGTGATAGCGCTGAATAGTTTGTAGCAAGTGGCCATTCGAGGATCTCAGAATAATTCTGATATTCCTTTTCAACACAAGTCATACCCACCATGTGCATCTCATTATGAACAGGCGATGGACTTTGGCTAGTGTCTACTACATCTGAATTTTGCACGACAATGTCCCCTGCATCAATAAACTTCTGAACTGCTCTTTTCAGATGCCAACACTTTTCTGTGCTGTGACCCGGGGAATTAGAGCAATATGCTCACCTTTAAGAATAATCAAAATTCTTTGGATGGGGGTTCAACATTTTTATCTGAATCAGCTTCAACATGTCCAAGCAGCCTTGAGTCTTTCATACAGCTGGTCAATTGGTTCAACAATGGCAGTATACTATTTGGGAGGTCTACGGTCGAAATTTGGTCGAGGTTTAGGGAAGTTTTGATGTGGTGGAAGTGACTGATAGTGAGGCGGTTGAGTATTGTAGGCTTTGTAAACATGTGTTTGTTGGGATTATTTGGGTGAAGTGGGTTGGTATGTGGGATTGGGCATTGGGTAGGTTTGGTACTTGAAAGGGGATTTGGTCCTCTTCATAACCATTACGACACTCACGTCCCTTTTCTTGGACGTACCCCCTTACTGTAAAGCCTTGTTGGTGGCTTGAAAAGCTTCAAAGTTTATGACCATACCACTTTTAATGCCTTCTTCGATCCTCTCACCTAGCTTGTTGATGTCGGAAAAATTTCTGGCCTTCAATCAACATCAGTCTTTCATAGTATTGGGGATCCTCATCTCAAAAGAAAAACTTGTTCATTTGTTCTTCCTCTAGAGCAGGCATCCTTTAGAAGCTTCTGACCTCCGGCGAGTGGCATACTCGCGGAATGTTTTCATGGGATTCTTCCTTAGGTTCTGAATGTAGAACACATCTGGTGCATTTTCTGTATTGAACCTAGACTTTTCCATGAAATCTGACGCCATACCCACCAATTAGACCATTTATTTGGATCTTGGCTAATGTAGCAAGACAGAGCATCTCCTCTCAGACTTCTAATGAAAAGCTTCATGAGAATTCTTTCGTCCTTCCCTATTTCGACCAGCTTGTTGCAGTATGTTCTCATGTTAGCTCTCGGATCCCTTGTACCATCAAACATCTCAAACTTAGGAGGTTTTTACCCCTTGGGCAGTTCGACATTCACTTGTATGAAAAAGATCTTCATATTTTAATACTTCAATCCCTTTACTTCCTTCGATACCCTGAACTCGACTAATCAATTTCTTGAGTTCTACTGCTATGTTCTTGATGAGCGAGTCTTTATTATCAGAGTCGGGTGAGCTTGAGATATGTTGGATGGAGTTTGGAACAGTTTCTACCTAGATGGGGGTATTGCGTTGTGTGTGGCAATGGCCGTTTGTGGAGTTTTGGAGATTTGGGATGATCGGGAGGGTGTTATTTGAGGTATGGCAAGTATTGCTGTGGTGGTGAGAAGCGCAGTGGTTTTGTTGCTTCAGGATATTTTGTGGAGGTACATGATTCTCATTAGTTGGGAAAGTAAGCACTGGAGTGGTGAGAGAAAATGAAAGACTTGCCAAATTCCGTACTTGATCCAATTCTTCCTCAAAGTTCAACAATTTTTATTCCAATTGGGACAGATTTTCCTTGGGAACTAGAGCACCATGAGTGACCTCTTCCTGATCAGTATCTGATAGGACTAGGAAGAAGAGTGGGTGGAGGGCCCCTGGATCTCGTAAAATATGATAATGTTGCCAGAATTCACGAACTAACCTTTGGGGAGGGGAATAAACAAAAATAAAAACAAAAATGGTAACAAGTCAGTGAGGATCATTAGAAAAAATGTTGCAATATTTAAACACGTAGTGCTGAAATATAAAGCGTGTCCCATTTTTTGGGGACTTCGTGGTACCCAAGGTAGGCCTAGCATAAGTTGATTTGGAGAACTTCGAATGGTAAATGCTTCATTTTATTGATAAAAGTACCCGAATCCAAAAATGACACTAAAAAACAAAATCACTAATGGCCATTGAGCTTATTACATTTTATAAAGCAGAAATGGGAATTCCTATCTACTTGGTCCTAGATGGACATTCCCCAGATTCGGCATTATCGGCTCCATCAAATAGTTTCCCTATCTAACACAGTCCCAATAACAAGTAGGCTTTGGCCAAGTCTTTTCTTTCATTTCCTTCAGCAGTGCGATAATCGTCGACCCTCTTCAGAAACATCTTTTCCAACTCTACTATACGTCACTCCAAATAGACCAAAAGTTTGTTGGAAGTGGTGGCTATATCCTTCCATTCTTCAGTTAGTTTCTTATTGGCTTCCTGTATCTCACTTTTCTCACTTTTGCATTCTTAGATTCTCTTGCGCAGATGGTTGTACTTGACTCATACCTCGGCCTTTTGATCTACGATCTGGTTGCCACGAACAAACATGGGTTGACCCAGACCTTCATGCTTATCCTTCAACCAACCTGAATAATCAACCCGCGTGGTATCTGTCTGGTTCAATTATGTCCCTTCCCATGATGATTTTGCAACGCCATATGTGCTGTGCCTGACATTTGTAAGGGCTATCGTCATTCTGGAAGTTATCTCAGAAGTGACTCATCTTGTCGACCATCGTTATAACCTGCTTCCTTCTTGCTTGTCTCCTGACTTGAAAAGGTGTATATGGGTACGTTCCTCTTAAGCTGATTAGTATTAGGAGAGGTGCATCCCTGGAACCACTCGAACATCCATTGTACTCGGTCCTCAGTCAGGTTTTCAAATAGTTCGACCCTTTCTTTAGCATTCTCCGGCTGGGCAGACATGTTGGGCATGTAATTCATTCTCTTTGGGTGATGGAAAGCAATATGATCATCCCAGTACTTTCGATGAATTTCCTGTCAGTACTCACCTTTTTAGAGACGTTCCACGAGCCAAAGTTGAAATTCCCTTAAGTGAATGTGCCCCAATTATGTAAGGGGAAACTCCTCGGGGTAGGTACGGTAAGATTTGCTGTGGCCGTACCTCTCGTAGAAGTAGTCAAAGGGTATGTATGACTCTTTCAAGCATGTCAAGTATGGATTCTTCTTTGCACCCATCATTTTGAGAAAACATCTGCCTTTGCAATTTTTCGGCATTAATTGACCTTGTGTTTCCCGCGGTATATCAGCTAGTCCTCCTATTTCCTCGAGTAGGGATACCATCTCAATGTCTTCAAAGTGGAACACACACCTATCACAATCCCGGAATATAGTGGCAACTTCTATAATTTTGTTGTTAGGTTGAAACTTCCATGAGAGGGAGTAGGTTCCCTTAATATTTCACAACGACCGTTGGATCACTAGAGTGAAGATCCTTCCACCAGCATAGCCGTTTGGGCTAGATATTGATGACCATGCAGAATCTGGAGACCTCGTACCTCATGTTTCTACAAAACAAAGCGTTAGGCCCTTACCCCCACCAAACTCGACTAGTAGATATCAATAATTGACATACAAACATTCAGTTCTCCAAATAACTGCACAAAACGTGGTAGTGTCCATTTGGGTTTTGGGGAAACCCAGTGGAATTTGGACAAGGCTATTTTAAAAAGTCAGTATACGGAAAACATAACTGACTCGACTAGGTTTGACCATGATGCATGCATAATTAAACAGAGTAAGGTTTCTATGGAGTGCTAGACGGGTACCCTTGAGCAGACAACTCAAGAGGGAATTGCGCGAAACTGTCGACTATTCCATTGATCGACTAGTTTTACCGTAAATATGCCATTGCTGGATTTAGGGGGTGATAACATTGGAATAACACAACCACTCATTATAAGCAAAGCTATGACATTTTGTTTGGCACAAGTGGAATATGATGTTGGAGATATGCAGTCGTAATAATTAAAACAAGTTGCCACATACTTACACGTTCGTAAAAATATGAATTACAATTATTCAAAATACAGGAATGCAGTAAAGAAAAGCAGTAAAAGAAATAAACAAACGAAACAAAGAGACAAGTCGGTTTCATAGTAGGGGAAGGAATTAAAACCTTAAGAGATTAAACAAATAATGGCATATAGAAAAATATAAAGTCATAGTAATAACTTGAAATGGTAAAAGCCTAAAAGAATTCCCCAGCAGAGTCTCCATGCCGTCGCAACCCTTTTTCCTCGAAAAATCAGGTTTTTGACATTTGGGAAGACAACTCATTCCTTTTTAGGAATTGGGTTTAAGAGAATTGAAGAGTCGCCACCTAATGATTATAGTGCATTAGGATACTAAGTATGGTTCAATTTGGATAACCAGAGACTGGGTAAGGGCTTGAAATTATCCCGTAAAGAAGGTTTAGGCACCTCTCAGGATCCACTACTGTTGTTCCCAGCCAAGCTATTATTGTGACTTAAATGCAATATAACATATGAAAAAAAGGGTATCACATAAGAGGATATTTCACATAAAGGTCAGAAATAAACAAAGTTGAATGCATAAGAGATAATTGATTTAGAAGAAACATTTTTTAAAGAGTAAAGGGAGAAAGTCCTAGGTTTATTAATAATATGGATCACGTTAATAAAATACTTGGTAATCACTCCTCAGAGAGGGACTACACGTTGTATTAGCACACTGGTCATCATATCTATATCTACCCTTTCCCACCTCGTTAAGGTATTAACGCGCGGAATGGTCTCGTTTACCTATTGCATGCTATTACCCGTCCCGGTCCTATCAATCCCCAAGGTATTTCGGATAACTAATCCTAAAGGGAGGAAACATGGTCTTATTTGTGGTTTCAAAAGGTTAAAATACTAAGGAGACAAAGAAAACATATATATAGCAAATTTAAGGGGAGAGCATATAAACAGATAATAGGGCTCAAACAAACCTCCTTTAAAAACTAAAGAAAACACATAGTTTAGCATGTAATACACGTACTGTTTGAGGTCTAATTAAACTTAAGGATTTGAAGAAGACTGATCTTCTACATAATTCAGATAGGAAGCCTGAGTCAGGGCTGCTTGCTGGTTGTAGTTTTTTTTTTTTGAAAAGGAAACTGATTCAGTTTATAAGTTACCCTAAGGCTTACCTAAATGATAGATGAAACCTATAGGCATGATATCTACATATTTCAGGAAGGAGAGCATGGACTGATAGCATTTTAATTCAAGAAAAAGGTTGCCAGTTTTAACAGAAAGAATTCAAGTTCTGCAATTAACAGTGAATTATTACTGCTAGTTTTAACTTACCATCAAGCGAGGTTCAGATTTGAATTATGACCCATATAGGCATGCTTTCTAGATGTTTGTTAACTTTTAACACTGTTATAGGCATAGAAGAGTGCATAGATCTTGCAACATGATTATTTAATCATTGTGCTATCTGATCACATTTTTTTTATTATTAGGACCTATTACCAAGTAAGCCTAGTGAAAAGCGGGCATGCAAGAATCAACAATAAACATATAGGAATATTCTCTATGTGTGTGTAGGAGCTACAAATATGAAAGTGTAGGATCCCTATAGTCCTGACAGCTAAATGAGATGCAGAAGTTCTTATAGACATGGTAGCTAAATGAGAAGCAAAAGTTCTTATAGACATTATAACTATATGAGATGCAAAAGTTCTTATAGACATGGTAGCTAAATGAGATGCAGAAATCTTATAGGAATGATAATTATATGGGAATGGAGAAGTCTTATAGACATCATAACTATATGAAAGTATGCAGAAAACTTATAGGCATGAAATCTACATGAAGGGATGCATAAATTAGAGATTCCTGTAGGCATGGTAACTATGAGAAGTACAACAATTAGAGATACCTATAAGCAAGTTTTCTACCCATAGGCATGCATAGTTACCCTCCCGTTTTCAGTAACCATCCCTGAAAGTTAAACAAAGTTATTACAACCCAAAATTTAAAGTAAAAAAATATATATCAGAAATCAGAAAGTTACAACCAAGAAAGGCTGTTTCAGACTTCTTGTCTGATTTATAAAGTAAACCAACTCCAAAGATCAATGTTCCAAAGCCTTTCTCTCATTTGGAGGTGTCACAGTTGCTTAAGAGCCTCACATGGACTCTGGGCAGTGCTCACACCCAAATGCATTACAGGGTTAAGACATAGTGTAGTGTGGGAGAGGCCATTCCTCATGTGTCGAAGTTCAGGGGGAACTCAAGGTCCAAGGAAAGCCTCACAAGAGGGGATAAAACTTAGAAACTAGGAGAGAGTGTAAGTGCAGAGTTTTGAGAAAGGGAAAAAGGACATGCTAGTTGCATACCTAGCAATGAGAAATTTTGGCACACCCCACAAGCCTGTTAAAACACATGATTTTGGGAGTCAGGATCCCCTAAGGGATCAAGTCCAAACATAAACAATAACTTGCATATTGCCATGTCCTAAGATATAACTCAAACCACATAGGTGGAAACATGGGTGCATGGATTCACAACACAAACACGTACAAAAAGGAAATTAACATGCTAGTTAAACCACAGTGCAAACAAGCATTCAGAATACTATGACTTTAGAAGAAAATTGTGAGATTGTAAGTGTGAAGTCTAAAGTATAAAAGTGTTGAATTACCGTGAACTAAAAATGGTAAGGGGGAATCGTGGCCGTTGATCAAAATGATGAATAACCCGGATCAAAGAAAGACCGGGCGGGTTTTATTAACATGTTAGGGGTCGGGTTATATTAGGATTTGAGTTGGTTCATTTGAAATTAGAATTGGGCTAATGGGGTGGTTGATTTTGGCTATAATTAAAATAAAATAATGCTATCATTTAAATAGCCAATTTTTCCTTTTTTAATTTATAAAAATAGTAAAAATAATTTTTGAAAAAATTAAAGGCGCAAAATTAATTAATAGTAATAGAAACTAAATTAAAAAAGCTGGAATAAATTTTATAATTATAAACACAATTTAAATCTTAAAATAGGCTAGAATTGCAGTTTAGCGAAATTTTAGCTTAAAAATACCAAATCAATGTATACAAATTCGCAAAAATTAGCTTAGCTATATATTGGCATAAATATAATAAAAAAATAAATTGAGAATAAAAATGATAATTTTAGAAATACTTATTAGTTTTTGTAGTGCTAAAATAGGGCAAGAAATCGGTTTAAAAATCCATTAAAATTTTGGAAAAAAATAAAATATTTGGACATATATATATATATATATATATATATATATATATATATATATATATATATATATATATATATATATATATATATATCAACACCACCCATTATCCGATGTAGACAGACACGCCTTATAGAGTCCTCTCTATCCTTTTTCTATATCTTATCCTTTTATTGCTTTATTTGGACTAGTTGGCAGTGGGGATAATGCGTGCTTTCATTTGAGAGGGTGAGCCCTACATTTTGGATGACTTTATATATTGATACATTTTTATACTTTATTTATTATTCATCTTTGGTCTGTATATAATTTGATATTAGTTACATTTATTGCATTTTCACTTTACTTTTGGTCTGTATATAAAGTTACATTACATTGTATATATTCATCCCATCTATTATATATTCAAATCCCATCTTTATATATTTATTCTATTTTTCGCAAATATTTTATTTTTATCTCCTTGTTTATGTTCATAACTTTTTGTTCTGTTATGGCTGTTTTCAATAAGCCTTTAGTTTTTTTAATGCTAAGGTTCTTTCCAAAGGTGCAGTGTTGTGTGAACCGAGTAACTCTTCGCAACAATGGATGGTGTGACACCCTTCTTAAGGATTTGAGTCAATTCTATCTTTATGTTTTTAGCAGTTTGTAGTTAAGGGTACCTCAAGCAAAACTTCCCTTGGGCCTAACACATTTTCATTTGATCTTATGGTCAAAAATATGTGTTTAGGATGGTGAAAGTTGTGACCTTGAGACTCTTGTGTTGACCGATAATCATCAAGTGATTTTTTGGTATCATTGTGTACTCAAATCATATCTAAGGTCATTATGGGACCCCCAATCGATATCTTTAGCAATCCATTAGCTTGTGTGGTGAGTAATTGAATTGCGAGTCCAAGTCCCATGCCATTAGTCTAGAACTTGCCCTAATTATTTATTGAGGCGAAATCCTAAGTGAATTTTAACTTGAGACGTGCTTATAGGCTCTCCTTGATCCAAATGATAGATTGAACAATTCCATAGCCTACCAATGATAAGATCCCTACTCAACTCTTTTCAGCCTTAGAACTTTTTCTTTCAAGAACCATGATACAAGCTTATACTCATCCTAAAAGACACCCTCTCTTGGCATCCAAATCTTTCCTTCAGCACATGGAAAAAGTATAAGTTTGAGGGGGAGAGATGAGGATTGAAACAAAATCGTAAAAAGGCACAAAAGTGAAGAAAAAGAATGAAAATCAAAAAGATAAAAATAATGCACAATGTGAAAAATACTACAAAGGGATTCAAGAAAAGGGAATAAAGAGAGGCGTGGAAAGTTGAAAAGGGAGAAAAGGTTTGAAATGCATAAGAAAGAGTGATAATGTGTCTCTCTAACCCCTTAGAAAGAAGTGAAATGACTCTAAGAGTCAAGTGAATTGTTCCAAATGAATCAAAAGAAGTGCTTAAAGGAAGATAGAACCCACTTAGACCAAAACATTTCCTACCCTAAATCAAAAGCCTTCACAATATCGCCACAAAATCCCTATATGATCTTTAGTTGAATGAAGCTAACACTAGTGGATAATCATATAGGGGCAAGCACCTAGTACCTAAAGCCGGACTTGAGACTTTTTCTTTAGAGAGATAAGTGAATTCCTATTAACCTCATTTTTTGTGCCACTATTCTAAAGGTGAGGTTTGCTTAAGGAGAGTTGAGGATAAGTAAGTTTCAGTTCCAGAATGACCAAAGTAATTGAAGGAGTTATTTGATGTGTTGAGTCAACTCTTGTTGCTCTTGTGTCGCAGTTGATCCACGATTGTTAGTCCCAACTGATACTAGTTGAGGTTGTTTTAGGAAACCTGAATTTTTTTTGGATTTTTCCTTTAAGGGATGGGTCTTATTTTGATTACTTGAGGACAAGCAAAAGCTTAAGTTTGGGAGAGTTTACAACTAGAGATTTTGATGCATTTTATACTCCTTCGTGATTATACATTGATTATAAATTCATACAAAATAGTCCCAAAAAGCTCATAAGTTGTGCTTGATTATAGGTTTTACCAACAAAGTGACAAGATGTCAAAGATCGGCTCAAAAGGAATGAAACTTGCACAAGCACCAAAGAAATGACAAAACTCAGGAGAAATTGGCCTAGTGCGCCCATGCTACACTTTGTGCGGCCCGCACTAGGGAGATTTAAAGAGTTATATTTTCAAGCATCAAGGAAGTGCGACTGTAGAAGGTTTTGTACAGTCCGGACTGAAGTCACCGCAGCCACACGACCATTTTGTGTGATCCGCAAAACCAAAGTACATAGAGATGCCAAATTCAGAAGATAAAGTTTGTGCGGTATGCAGACCATTCCGCACAGACTGCATTAGAAGACTTTGCGGCCAAATTCATTTCATGCGGTCCATAGAGCCTGGGTTAAGAGAGTCAAGATTTTAAGTTCAATAGCCTAGTGCGGCTGCACACCATTTTGTGCGGTCCGCACTGACCCCGTAGGGGTATTTTTGTCAAGTTTATCATCTTAGTATAAATAGAACCTTTTTCTATTTCTAGGGTATATGACATTATTAGAACTTCAGCTACGCGCGTGAGAATGCCTTTCTTAGCCATTTTGGGAAATACTACTCAGTTTTTATCATTGAATCTTTGTATTTACTTTAGCATTTAATTAATATGTCTTTATCTTCATCTAATTCTCTGTTTCTCTCTTCAAGCAACAGTAGCTATACCCATTAGCTAGTGTTGTGGCTCAACCTTAGTGTGGGTAATTGATGAGTGTTGTAATTTAGGGCTAGATTGACTATGGGTGTTTGTTATTTGGGTCAATTTTATGGTTTAATTAATGAATTAGTGGTTGCAAGCACTAGTTCGTGGTAAGATGACTTAGGCTCTTCTTGAGAAAGAGAGCCTAAGTCTTCGAAATTGATCCAAAAAGGAGTTGGGATGGACTAAAGAGAATTGACAGTCAAAATTAAAGGGTTAAACCTACAGAGAGTAATACCATACTTGAACCCTAGTTGCTTGAGTAATATGCATACCCAATTGGTCTTGAGAAAGTCAATTGGGCAATATCACTCTTTTTACCCAGAGGTGTAGAGTAGGTAGTATAGTGCAATGGTTATAGGATACTCCTCAATCACATAAATCATGTCTTAGATGAAATTACCCGTCAGTTGGCTACCTAGGTGAAAGTGACTACCCTAGTGCCTTTTAAACCATTAGATACCACTTGTAGCAAATTACTCGTAGCTTCATCTGTTGCAATTATAATTGTAGTTTGATAATTAGTAGAATTATAAAGAAAACACAAAAATGATAAGAAGATCAATTAAGAACACACACACAATTCTAAGATAGATAGATACTTTACTCAAATCCTAGCTCTTATGGATTCGATCCCGACCCAAAAATCGGATAAAAGCTATTGCGGCCCTCTCTTGCTACTCTTTAGAAATGCGGAGTTAAAAGCGGTTAGGTGGAAGGACCGATACTATTTTAGAGCCTTCCTCTAAAAGGGAGGCCAGAGAGAACTGGGCTCCAAGCCAAGCTTAGTGCTTGCCAAAGTGCATGATCCCCATTGTGTTCCAAAGGGTCCAATAATAGACCCAAAATCAAACCTCAACATTGGGAAGGAATTCCCATTATGCAGATTGACAACTTGACAAAATTAGATAGATATTTAACTGAAATTTATACTTTTTCTACCAAATTACCATTTTAAACAAAACCAGGGAAATTAAACTGTAGGATGGGGGTCTAGCATTTAAAGGAAAACAAGAACCAAAGAACCAGTAAAATGTGAACAAACCAACATGATTTAAACAACATGGAATATATCCTATTGCCTGTTCCAACAAGTACATAGAAAAGAGTCCTACATACATCCCATACTTGAAACAACTGAAAAAACAATCACCTTATTCAATATACTGATGCTTAAAAAATCAACTGGAGCTCATGATAGAAAACATAGCCCCAAAACTTAGAGTCTAGAACATGATTATGGAGAACCAATTCGATTAAACTACACTATAACACTTTGAGAGATATTCAAGCATGAATTTGAAAACTCCAACCTATTAGCATCTGTATACACCAAACAAACAATTTATTTACATTATTACAATAGAGTGAATAACTACACCCTTAGAAAACTGTAAACACATTCAGATAGAAGTGAACTCAGGCAATCTTTATTCGATAAACACCAAAGTTTGCATCACTCATGTAAGAAATAGTACCTACAACAAGAGTAATAAAGAAAATAATCTTGGGGTTAGAATGAAAGCAACATCAATAGACTAGAGGCAAAAGGAATCACACAAAAACTTCTAATTCAAAACATGTTTCAGCTTTTGTAAACAAAAACCAATCTAGGAATTCCAATATAGAAACTTTTTAAACAGAACTCTATTGAAAGAAAGAAAAACGGGAAAAAGTTTAGGGAATCACAAAAGTGGACTGCAGAGAGGTTTTTCAGGGATTTTTTTCTCCCTCTCCTTTTTGAGCAAGAAAGGGACCTATATATAGGTTCCCAATCTGTCATGTGCTCTCCCAATTCCTTTAACATAAGGGCATCTTTCAAACATCTATTAACGCTTGATCTTGAGTCTTAGCTGATTTCACTATAGACCTCGATTTGAATCTTGATGCTCGCACGTTGTAGGTGCTGGTTTTTGCTACAGCATTGGAGTGGAGCAGGACAATACAAGACTTGTGACTTTAATCAAAATTTTGGGTTGTCCACATCCTTCCCTCCGTTGAACCTTCTGAGTTTAAATCTTTGCTCTTTTCTTCTTTTCTTTGATTGCGACTTTATGCTCTTGGTCACATTGAATCCTGTGTCTTGAGGTAAAACCTGCTTGGACAAAAAGAAGAAAAAAATTTAACAAACTTTTCTGCCCCGGTCTTTACTGGGAAAATTTTGCGAGTTATCCGCAACACAAATCATGGCTATTTCTTTATTGAAAAACAATAAAAGTCGGGATTGTGTATAATTTGGAAAGAATGCCAAGTTATGCTGGAAAGGAGAAAGGGTCCCTACCGGGGATAAGAGGAGGATGCACGGGTTATGCCGGGATGGGAATGTAGGGTCCCTGCTGGGGATGAAAAGAAAAATCCACGAGTTATGCTGGGGTCTGAAAAGGAAAAGGCTCCTGGGTTATGCCAGGGGAATCCGCGGGTAATGCCGGGATTTGAAAGAGAAATTCCTGGGTTATGCCAGGGGAATCCACGGGTTATGCTGATATTGAAAGAAAAACTCCTAGGTTATGCTAGGAAGATCCTCGGGTTATGCCAGGATTGAAAGCAAAACTCCAAGGTTATGCTAGGGAGATCCACGGGTTAAGCCGGGATTGGAAGGAGAAATTCCTGGGTAAAGCCGTGGGAATTTGCGGGTTATGCCGGGATTGGAAGAAAAATTTCTAGGTTATGATAGGGAGATCCGTGAGTTATGCCGGGATTTAAAGAAAAACTCCTAGGTTATGCTAGGGAGATCCGCCGGTTATGTCGGGATTGGAAAGAGAAATTCCTAGGTTATGCCAGGGGAATTCGCGGGTTATGCCGGGATTGGAAGACAAACTTCTAGGTTATGCTAGGGAGATCCGTGGGTTATGCTGGGATTGAAAGAAAACATCCTACGTTATGCTAGGGAGATCCGCGGGTTATGCAGGGATTGAAAGAAAAACTCCTACGTTATGCTAGGGAGATCCGCAGGTTATGCCGGGATTGAAAGAAAAAATCCTAGGTTATGCTAGGGAGATCGGCACATTATGCCTGGATTGAAAGAAAAACTCCTATCTTATGCTAGGGAGATCCGCAGATTATACCGGGATTGAAAGGAAAACTCCTAGGTTATGGTAGGGAGATCCACGAGTTATGCCGGGATTGAAAGAAAAATTCCTAGGTTACGCTAGGGAGTTCCGCGAGTTAAGCCGGGATGGGAAAGAGAAATTCCTTGGTTATGCCAAGGGAATTCGCGGGTTATGCCGGTATTGGATGAAAAACTCATAGGTTATGCTAGGGAGATCCGCGGGTTATGTCAGGATTGGAAAGAGAAATTCATGAGTTATGTCAGGGAATGGTGGGGAGTGAAGGGCTACAGAAATTCTTCTGGCTATGCTGGGGATTGAGAAAGAAAGGAAAGACCCTTAGGTCATAATAGGGACCAAAGGGATTTAGCCCTGAGATTATGCTGGGGAATAAAGGAAGAAAAGGAGCCCTCAGGTTATGCCGACTTTAAATGGAAACGATATGCTTCTTGGACTAGATGCCCGGCCCAGATCCCTTTCTGCTTTTTCTGATTTCAATCCTTCAAAACCATGGAAACTTGTTCAGGCTTGGATGGTAATATTTCCTCTTTTCGGCCAACGACGTCCTTTGCGGGTTTCGCTAATCGGCCTCTCTCATTTCTCTTCTCCCATCGCCGGTAGTGCTCTTTGCGAGTTTTCACTAAACAGACTCTCTCATTTTTATTTTCTCTACTCACCATCGCTTTATGGTGCCGAGGGTTTTCACCGACAAGACTCTCATTTTGTTTCTCTCAAACTGAATTGTGCCGAATCCCAACAATGGTGTTTCTCACGTCCCTGTTTTGGCCAATTGATCGGAAGGACTTGGACCAGGCTCTTGAGTTAAGGAAATTTAATGGAAATTTACAACTTTGGAATCATTCTGGCGGGTTAATGGCCGAATTATTACATCTCTGCCCCAGTTTTATTTCTTGGGGAACTGGGGTTTTATTTTGATATGACTGAACCTCAATGATAGGCTGCCTACGTATCCTTTCGGAATCATGTCACACGTAGCTCAAGAAGTATTTCCTAAGATAATTGTTTTTTGTTTCTTTTGCTTTCATTTTTTGTTTGTTTTTTTTGTTTTCTATTTCTTTTTTTTTCACTTTTCATTTCTCTTTTTGAATAGAAATTCTTGGTTCCAAAGAGGGTGAACAAAGAAACGTAATCGGCTCGAGAGGTTTGAGAGGGATTGGTAGTGTTTAGGGTAGCGGGAAAGAAAAGCCTTCGTTATTTCAACCGGCCGAGATCATTGCGGTAAGGAGGTCAAACATAATACCTTTTTACTGCATCTGCATTCATTGCTGTCTCGAGCTCGTCTCCTTCAACGTCACCCATATACAGTGCTCCTTTGGGCAGTACCTTTCTGATGGTGAGGGAGGATACGCCTAAATACCAGGTGTCCCACTTCAAAATTCTCGGGGCATACTTTTTTGTTGTAAGTGCAGGCCATTCTTTGTTGGTACAACTGCCCGTGACAAACCGCAGCCATTCGTTTTTCATCAATTAATGACAGCTGCTCCAATCGAGTCTTAACCCACTTGCTATCCTCAATTTCTGTTTTGACAATTACCCGGAGTGAAGGAATTGATACCTCTACGGGTATGACGGCTTCAGTCCCATAGATCAGCAGATATGGAGTTGCCCCTATCGATGTTCGCACTATGGTGCGATATCGCAGCAATGCAAAAGGCAGCTTTTCATGCCATTGTCCTGAGCTTTGAATCATTTTTCTCGAAATCTTCTTGATGTTCTTGTTAGCTGCTTCAACATCTTGGCTTTGGGATGGTAAGGGGTGCAGTTTCTATGTGTTATCTTAAATTGCTCACATATTTCTCCCATCAAACGACTATTCAGATTGGCCGCGTTGTCTATTATGATGGTTGCGGGAATACCGAAATGACAAATGATGTTGGAATGCACAAAATCTACTACACATTTCTTGGTGATGGACATAAGTGTGATGAATTCAACCCATTTTGTGAAGTAGTCAGTAGCAACCAATATGAATCTATGTCCATTTGAGGCATTCGGCTCAATCGACACAATGAAATCCATGCCCCAGGCAACGAATGGCCAAGGTGTTAATATAGGGTGAAATTCGGTTGGCGGTGCATGAATCAAATTACCATGCACCTGACATTGATGACATTTTCGAACGAAGTTGAAACAATCTTTCTCCATGGTCATCAAGTAATATCCAGCCTGATGTAGTTTCTTTGCTAGTACATACCCGTTCATATGAGGTCCACACACTCTTGCGTATATCTCATGAATAATTCTCCCAGCTTCCTCGGTGTCAACAAATCTTAGTAAGTTGAGTCTGGGGTCCTCTTGTATAAGGTATCACCACTTAAAAAGAAACTACTTGCGTGCCGTCAGATGGTTTTCTTTTGCTCCCCGGTAGCATGCTCGGGATACTCTTGTGTTTTCAGAAATATTTTAATGTCATAATACCAGGGCTGGGTGCTGGACTCTACCTTAGTCACATTGCAATACCCATGCCTTACTTTGATTTGGATTTCTAAAGGATCGACGAAGGCTATTCCAAGGTAAGGCAACATGGAAGCCAGAGCTACGAGTGCGTCTGCTAACTCATTGTGACAACGTGGGATGTACCTGAATTGTACCAACCTGAACCGTTTGCTGAGATCCTCCACATGCTCTCGATAGAGGATGAGTTTAACGTCTCTTTTCTACCACTCTCGTTAATCCCGCCGGATGATCAAATCTGAAACCCCCATGATTATCAATTCCTCAATATCTTGGTCAATGGCCATATTCATCCCATGATGC
The DNA here is from genome assembly GCA_034376525.1 of Nicotiana benthamiana. Classification (NCBI taxonomy): domain Eukaryota; kingdom Viridiplantae; phylum Streptophyta; class Magnoliopsida; order Solanales; family Solanaceae; genus Nicotiana; species Nicotiana benthamiana. Next base: position 89,504,117 of record CM067329.1, on the reverse strand, counting down.
AAGCCTCGTATTCAGCTGTATTATTGGTGCAGAAAAACCGGAACCTTGATATATCCAGGTAATATTGACCAGTGGGTGAGATTAAAATTGCCCCAATTCATACGCTTTTTGCATTTACTGCTCTGTCGAAAAACATTTTCCAAACAGAGATGTCTTCAGATGTTACTTCCGCCGAATTCACTTCTTCATCAGGTAAATAGGTATTCAAAGGCTGATATTCATCGTCAACTAGATTCTTGGCCAAATGATATGCTAATGCTTGAGCTTTCATTGCAGTACGAGTGACATAGACTATGTCGAACTTGGTGAGTAGGATTTGCCATTCTGCCATTGCTCTGTGGGCATCAGATTTTTGAATATATACCTCAACGGTTCCAGCCTGCTTATAAGGTAGGTGGTGTGGGCTTGCAAGTAATGTCTCAGCTTCTGAGCCACCCATGTCAAGGCACAACAAGTTCTTTCTAGTAGCGTGTATTTGGCCTCGTAAGTGGTAAACTGCTTGCTCAAATAATAGATGGCTTGCTCCTTCTATCCTGTGGCGTCATGCTACCCAAGGAGGCAACCAAAAGAGCTTTACAGGACAGTTAAATAATGAAACAATGTCCTTCCCAATTCTGGCATGACCAAGACTGGTGGGTTGGACAGGTAATGTTGATTCTGTCGAAAGCCTCTTGACACTCACCAGTCCAGTTGATTGCTGTGTCCTTTTTCAATAGCTTGAATATGGGCTCGCATGTAAAAGTCAACTAGGCGATGAATCGACTGATGTAATTCAGTCGTTTCAACAAGCTCATTATGTCCTTCTTCGTTTTTGGATGAGGTAGCTCTCAAATGAATTTTATCTTGGTCGGATCCAACTTGATACCTCTTCGGTTGACAATGAATCCCAGAAGTTTCCCTAAGGGGACCCGAATGCACACTTGGCTGGATTCAATTTCAAATTATACTTGCAGAGCCTTTCAAAAAACTTTCTTAAGTCCCTTACATGATCACCCTGAGTCTTGGACTTGATAATCACATCGTCTACATATACTTCTATCTACTGATGCATCATGTCATGGAAAATGGCGGTCATAGCCCTCATATATGTTGCCCCGGTGTTCTTTAAACCAAAAGGCATAACCCGTAAAAATAAGTCCCCCAAGGTGTGGTAAAGGCAGTTTTCTCGGCGTCTTCCTCATCCATCAATACTTGGTGGTATCCTGTGTAACAATGTACAAAGGACTGTATCTTGTGCTTGGCACAGTTGTCAACAAGGATGTGGATGCTAGGCAAAGGGAAGTTGTCTTTGGGACTCGCCTTGTTCAAATCTCTCTAGTCTACACATACTCGGGTTTTCCCATCTTTCTTCGGTACCGGGACCACATTGGCCAACCATGTGGTATATCAAACCACTGTGATTACCCCCACCTCTAACTGTTTTGTGATCTCCTCTTTGATCTTATCGCTGATATCAGGTTTGAACTTTCTTTGTTTTTGTCGGACTGGAGAGCATTCGGGGTAAGTGGGCAAGTTATCAACCACCAAATCAACACACAGCCCAGGCATATCATGGTAAGACCAAGCAAACACATCTTTGAATTCAAAAAGAAGCTGAACCTGTGAGTCCCATATTTATTTATTCACATGGATGCTTATTTTAGTTTTCCTGGTTTAGCGGGGACCACCCAAGTTAACTGGTTCGGTATCATTTAAGTTCGGCTTAATTTTATGTTCAAAATGTTCAAACTCTCGGTTGATTTCTCTGGTTCTTGGGTCATTATTTCACAAATAGGCATCATGTTTCCGTGAGCATGTCATATTATTTAAAGCCGCATTATTGGAACTGAAAGAAAAATGAAATAGAAGAAAAACCAAATCAGAAAAAATAGAGGAGTGGAGATGATGAAATATTGGTTTCATTTCTTTGAAATTGTAAGATAACAGGGTTTACATTTGGAATTTAAAGGACAGAATGCTAAAGGAAAAACACCCGAGCTACACCTTGTGATGCAAGAAAAGGTGGCAAGGCAGGACTACCGGGCCTCCTCCCTGAATGGAAAAGGCATAGCCTTCCAATTATGCAACTTGGCATCCATTCCCACATAGAGGACCTCAGCAGTTCTTGAGCCTTCTCCAAGCTGGACCATGTTGGCTTCATACAATAATTTCCTCATGGCCCCACATATCTCCTCCATTTCCTCCGCTGTGAAAGTCTCATCTTCTTCTTCCTCGCTGTACTTTGGCTTCACAAATGTTTTGTACAAGTGGGGTAGGGGTTGTGGTAAGCCTATCCATGACGTTTCTTACGGTTGGCCCAAGTTATATCCCCTGGTGTTGGGTGGAAACCTAGCCCAAAAAGCTTCTCTATGGTGGGCAAAGAGATTGGCTCGGTTATGCCTTGTAGAGAACTTCCAAGTCTCTTGCCTGGTTTAAACCCTTGATGTATCATCTCTCTTGCCACCATGATTGAGGCATTGGAGAGGAACGGCTGGGGAAATGGTTTGCCTTCTTCGTGTTGATCAGCTACCACGATTTCAAAGGCCTGGTAAACTATATGCTCCCTTCCTTCTTTAGCTTCGAGACAGGGGACGGAGGGGTCGCGGTAAATTGATTGTTCATCTTCTCCATGGACAACAATTTCCCGGTTCTCATGTTCAAATTTCAATTTGGTGCAGAGTAGATGGCACAACTCCTGCTCCGTGAATCTTAGTCTTCCTAGGAGATATTTGTAGGATGTGTCCATATCTAATACTTGAAATGTAAGTTTATAATCGACCGGACCAATGGTCAATACCAAGTCAATTTCCCCCATGGTATCTCTTTTAATTCCATCAAAAGCTCGGACACACACATTGTTGGGACGGAACCTCTCTGTTACGATTTCAATTCTTTGCAATGTTGACAGTGGGCATATGTCCACCTTGGAACCTCAATCTATCATTACTATTTTGACGTAATAACCTTCGCACTTGACGGTGCGATGCAAGGCTTTGCTGTGGGTTGCTCCCTCTAGAGGAAAATCATTTTTGCTGAATGTTACCTGATTAATAGCGAAGAATCTTTCCGCCAAATTTTCCAGTTGTTCCACGGAGGTTTGAACCGACATGTATGCTTCATTCAAAGTTTTGACCAACATATTCTGGTGCTCTGGAGAATTCATCAGCAATGATAATAAAGAGACTTGCTCGGGAGACTTCCAGAGCCGGTCCACTACCTCATAATACGACAGTTTCATCTTTAGAAAGAAGTCCTCCGCCTCTTCAGCATTTACGGGCCTTTTGGGTGGAAATGCCTTTTGGTGGCATTTTTCACTTCTTCCAGGTACAAATACTTCTTTGCAGGATGGCCCTTTTGAGTTTCTCTAGTGATCTCTTTGCATTTCTTGGTACTATTATTTCATCCTTGGCGGTTTAATCGGTTCCCGCACCACATAAGCTCCCTTGGGTACGTATATCATCCTGTTCAACTCAAATCTTCTTGGGAGTTGGCTGTTTTTCTCGAAGACCCCGTGGAATGTAAAGGATAGTTTCCTTGGCGGGTGCCTTCTCAGTTTTAATTTCAACCTTCTCTTCTACTTCATGGTGCTTGGCTTTACTCATTTCCTTTTCTTCAACCTTCTTAGGGGTAACCTTTGGTTTTCTGTCTGCATCGTCAATGGCAATTATGGCTTCCAAAGGAGGGTCAAATTCTTTTTCTTCACAAATCATCCCGATGAATGGCCCATTGTTGTGAGCCGGTAACGGGTTATTAGTTACGTTCGAGACATCTTTATCTGTCAACACTAGTTTCCTTTGTTCTATTAAATCCTCCACAACTCGCTTTAAAGTCCAACTGTTTTTGGTGTCGTGTCCTTCCGCTCCTGAATGATAAGCACAACGTACACCCTGTTGACAAGAAGGTGACTCAGGGTTCTGCCTATTTGGGGGCATGGGTTGCAAGAGACCCATCTGGAGCAGTTTTGGGAATAAGTTGGAACAAGGCTCCCCTATCGATGAAAGTTTGTCTTCTGGGCGGCTCCCTGGGACGGAAATTATATTGGGGAGGGCGGGGATTATAGTCGTTTTGGGAGGCTGATTTCTCGAGGCCTCATTTCTGTTTACATGTTGTTGTGGTCGAGCGAATGGCTGGGAATTCATAACTGCACAAGGTTAGGGAACATAATGGATGTCTAGATAGGGATAGTAGTGTTGAGAGGTCCTTTCTGAAAATATGGTCCTGGGGGAATGGTGTCTTCTCATATCGGAGGTTCCCATTGAAGCTTCTTCTTTCTTTTTGTTTCTTGTGACTCTTCCCGTGCCGCTTTGGATTGCCTGGGAAGTTGCCCTTATGGATGACTAGCTCATTATTCTTCCAGTTTTCAAGCCATTTTCTACCATCTCGCAGATCTTGATTGCTTCCGCGAAAGGTTTGCCTATTGCTAACATCATATTTTTGACAATAATCCGCCTCCTGTGCCTGGAGAAAAATAGTGACCATCTTTGTCTCATCCATGGGCGGCTTTACTCTTGACGCTTGTTCGCGCCACTTGACAGTATATTCTCTAAAACTTTGTAACGGTTTCTTTTTCAAGTTAACTGTAGAATTTCTGTCCGGGGCAATGTCAATGTTATACTAGAATTGCCTTACGAAATCTCGGGCAAGATCATCCTAGATATGCCATCGTGTGATATCTTGGTCCATGTACCATTCAGAAGCGATGCCCATCAAACTCTCTCCGAAGTATGCCTTCAACAATTCTTCTTTTCCACCTGCCCCACGCAATTGGTTGTAGTACTTCTTCAAATGAGCAATGGGGTCTCCATGACCATCGTACTTTTCAAACTTTGGTGTTTTAAATCCCAGGGAAGATGCACATGCGGGAACATGCACAGATCTGTGTAAGAAATGCTCTTTTGCCCACTCAACCCCTGCATGTTCTTCATGCTCTACTCAATACTTTTCATCATTCTTGCTATCTCATCTTGTTCAGGTGTTTTAGGAGTTTTATCATGCACTGTCATGATCTCATACGTCGGTTGAGGATAAATATATGTGGGGTATGGGGGATGCTTAATTTGGTAATTGGGAGTTTGAAATGTGAAAGCTGTAGGATCAAACATGGGTTGCGGGCTGTGTTGTGGCTACACATGGGGGAGCCGTAAAAATATTAGGAACTGGTCTAGAGGTGAACACCTGAGGACGGGCTTCAGAAGGTGTTCCGACAAAGCTGGCTGGTATGGTAGGCTGTCCCAAGAGGATGTTCGGGTGGCTAATGGGAATGGTGGAGGTCCCCCCCGACCTTGGGAAGAGCTCAGGAAATCTAGGGATGGCACTCAGAGGCTCTCTTCCATCTGGCCAAGCCTCCCACATATCCATGACTTTAAGTCGAAGGATCCTATTTTCTTCAGTTGCCGCAGATTCTGAGGCCGGGATCCCTGCAATCAGGCTATCCTCTGAGATGGGAACTATTGGAAAAGTCATTTCAGATGACATTTCTGCGCTTCCTTTTGATCTAGTGAAATATTGATGCGATACCAGTTTACCACAAACCAAGCACTATTATAAAAGCCTGTGACTGGAAATATAACACAAACGATTAGGTTCGGATAGATAACAAACATGAAATTGCATGTTGGGTGTGATGCATTTATATAGTTAACGGATGTCTATATATTTGCAATGGTCGCATGTGTCATCCCAACATTTATTCCAAACTTCCTTTTGGTTTCTACTCTTTACTTCCTTGCTTTAGTTTTCTTCTTTTAAGAATACGGTCGAATCCTACAAAGATTTCCTACGTATCATGCCCCGCATGAATTAGACCGAGCGTAGTTCATGGAAAATGTGATAGGAATAACATGATATTTTTGAATTTTGAATTCTTATAAAGACAAAAATTTCGCTACAAAAACTAGCAAAGTTAAAGGCAACTAGCAGACTTGGACATAACAAAACTTACAGATTCAAATAATGCGTAAATGAAAATACAAACTGACCGACTCTTTAAAGAAAAATACAATTTTCAGAAATCATGAATGCATTAAGACTTCAACTGCTTTTGGAGCTTGCAGGACATCATTCGGCCTTGCCGCAGGCTTGCGTGCTAAACTCCCTTGAAGACGGTGAAGATCTTCCATCACTTGCCTAAGAAAAGTCATAGCGGTGGCAAAGAACATGGATTTCATCATATCCTCGCAATGATTGAACTTCGTGGTTATATAATCTGCGATCGCCCGTATACTTTGCCTAATAACACTGTTTTCTTGCAAAAAATGCCCAATTTTCTCGGCCCTAGCCTCTAGATTTCGCTCTGCTACCTTATTCAACTTCTGGAATTGCCGCACATCTATCTCCATCCTTGCTATCACTGTATAACAATGTTCTCTTTCGGCTTTGATGTCCCCGACTTGCTTGGCCATTCTATTCTAAGCCATGATGACCCTCCACTTTAAACCAGCAATCTCATCGTTATGCCCTTCTTTTAATTGCTAAAGGATGCGGGCTTGTTCTTCTGCACTTTTAGCCCATTTTTTCCGAAACCTGGATTGCTCACCTTCCACATTATCCAAGTCAAACCCGTACTTGGTTACATTCCGCCGCAAATTTTCTATGAGTTTTTCATCTTTTGTATTTCTGAGGGGATTTGTTGCGGCTGCTCTCGTTTTATGGATTTGGGCTCGTAATGCTTCGTTTTCTTTGGTTAATCTTATTTTCCCCCTCATTGCCTGCGGCTTGCAAACATTTTCGAATTGCAACTCTTTGATTTGGTTTTTTAATCTTCCTATAGTTGCCTTGTATTCATTCTCCATGGCTAGCCAATCCCATTGCTCTTTCAAATTTTCAACAAATTCTTGGAGATGCGGTCTTTTAGCCGGCCTTCCTGACTTTATTTATTTTCTGTACCAAGCAATGTATCCCGGTGCAACCTCGCCATTAGATATGTTGCGTACTCGGGTACCTGCTGTCAAGTATTGACATTCACTCCAAATCTGACGTACGACGACTTCAGGGAATTGACCATTGGGGCTTATCTCAACCGCAAGAGGACTACTATCCTCGTCCATGGGGATCATTTGGCATCTACCCAATTAACTTAGCACTCTGTATGGCCAATAGGGATGGATACTTTGGAGACCCATCAGAAGGACATGAGGTCCCGTAGCTGGCATATACACTACCTCATCCACAGGGATCCACCCAAATGTCCATTCTATCTCATTTGCATTGACGACCTGAAGATGCGACACCCATTCTGCGACACCCTCAAGTTTGCTAATCCCATCAACCCCGTTGTAGAATTCTTCTATGCAGCTCTTTGTTGGTGACCCATAATTCATGAACCAAGGCTAGTGACATAGATGCTCGATCATCTATATTTGCAACAACAGGTTACATCATTCGATGAAGTCTCCTCCCGTTTTACTAAGCGGTGAGAGCACAAAATATTTTGGATAAGATCATCGGAGCGAGGGTGCTTTTGGCCTGAGTCAATCAAGTGCTGACAACCCCTACTATCCATATGTCAATGTTCCCGTCCTTTCGCAAAAACACCAGAAGACCCAAGAAAAATACCACGAACATTAAACATCGATGCTCCTACCACCTGAGATGATTTCCTTTCCTGCAAATATGGTTTTTTGAATCCTCTTATATGTCCGTACCTTTGATATATAAACTACAGGGTGCAGAAGCCAGCTGATAGGTCCGAATTGTGAACCATTCAACAGATTTTTAAGAAGTCCATGAACTTGTGTACGGAAAGAACTCTTGGCGCAATCAGGTATTGGTGTCTCAACGGAATCGTAGGGGTCCAAATATATCCAGTTATTTCGTCCAATGTTGGTGTGAGTTCAAACTCCGAGAGATGGAAAACATTATGAGCTGGGTCCCAAAATGTGATCAATGCTTTTACGATTTCTACCTTTGGGTTAATTTTAAGCAGCGCAGTAAGTCCTCCCAGATGCATGTTAACCCTGCTTTGCCCTGCTTCCCCCAGGTCATTCAACCACAAACGCAGCTCCAAAGGAATTTTGTTCATGAACATTATTGTGCTCATTCTGCACATTTATTAAGGTGAATTAGTATCTTAAAATTCGACTTCTTGACTCCACAAAATATTAAAACCAGTATTTTATGAAATTTATTTATTAAAATTAGGGCCTGGCTTTTCTAATACAGCCTTGCAACACTTTTGAAGGAAGGTTTTTAAGGTTGTGCTCGCTTTCCTGGTCAAAAATAAGATTTAGAGGTGGTCAATTGCATAGAATTAGCCTTCCGGCATTCCTTGCGGTAACATTCGGTTGTTTCAGGTAGTAACGAGATTACCCGATTTATTTTGGTTATTTTTGCAAAAGGGGGGTTGAACCCGATGGGGGTTGCCTACGTATATCACTCCTGACGAGAATCATGCCGGCGTAATTCGGTCAAAAAAACTTATCAGAACCCAAATATTGTTGAAAAACTTCCCATTTTCCCTTTTCCCTTTTTTTTTTGAAAATCTGGCAGCATTTCGGCGTTATTTGATCATTGGTTTTACAAATGATTAATCTCAGTAAATCTTAAATTTCCTCCCTATTCACAAGCCGGTCAACATGCGAATCGAAAGAAAATAAATGTGCAAGTAGCACGTAACATGCATCAGGATGGTCTTTTATTTCGGTTCACCTGTCCTAAGCAGACCCAACCCTTGTGTTGAGTCCCCTAAGGCAAATTCATGATGAAAATAAGCGTCCCTACTAGGGCTCCGGCATGAAGTCAAGTTATTCTAAGTTAACAACATTGGTATAGGGTCTAGACTGTGCACCCGAGCGGACAACTCGAGTCGGGGAGAGGGCTACAGACCGGGAACCAAAAGGCCATCCAACTTAGTAACTTATCCGGCCTCTTTCTTATTTTCTGGTATGACACTAACAGAATAGGGAGTCTCAACCAGTAAGAACATCCCCGGGGATGAGAAGTGTAGGGTTTCGTAGCAGTTTATATTAATAGTTCAGATAATATCAAAGCGGTAAAGCATTTAGCACCAATAGCACGGAACATGTAATAAAATCAGATAAAGCCAAATATAATAGTTATACTAAGCTCAAATTATTGAACCCTGAAGCAGAGATTCTGGGCTCTATTTCCCCAACAGAGTCGCTAGAGTTGTCGCACCTCCTTTTTACACGGCTATCTCGAAGGATGACACGTATAATGGAATTTTTCCAATTAAAGTGACATTATTCGAAATGGGATTATTTATTTATTTTTAAAGTCGCTACTTGGGATAGGTTTGTTTTTTGGTGTCCCAAGTCACCGGCTTATTTAGAATCCCAAATTGAGGATATTTTTCGACTACCCAAATGGAGTTTGCAAACCACAAATTCTAAGCAAGGAATTCTATTGACCCGAGGGAAGGTGTTAGACACCCCCGGATCCTGTGGTTCTAGCATGGTCGCTAAAATTACTATAATTTTGCTAAATTTCTAAGTTTTACACATGTTCATCCTATAGTGTAATTTTTGGTCATTTTTACCGCTTTTAACATTTTTAAGAATATTGCAACGCTATTAAAATACATCTCGAACTACGTCACATTGACATTATGTATTTGGGTCACATAAATGCGCACCCGAATGTCGGAAGATTAATTATTAAAATAACGCGCCTAAAGCAACTACGCGTTTTAGCTTCATGGGAAAACCGTGAAATTCGCTAAATGGCATCTCTCGGATTTCTATGCATTTTACTATAATTTGAGGGCCACAGAACATATGGTTTTATTTAGCGGGGCACACTCGTTTTATTTTTTTTGAAAGGCAACCTAAAGAAACTATGATTTTCTATTATAAGTGTCTCTAAAATAAAAGAGAAGTCCTAATTAACTCATATGTTAATGATCTATCAAAAGGAAACGTTCAACATGCATATCTTCAGCATTTTATGACTGATTGCTGCAATTGGGCTTTGTTATTAGAAGTGGCAATCCCAGAGAGTATATTTTTCTGTGTGTCACAACTACAACGGTTTTGGCCTTCAGTTTGAGCCCAGAAACTCAAACTACAATTTAATCACAAGGCAAGGGTAGCACTCCACAACCCTCTATGTCACAACTGTTTAAAATCACTTATATTTTGATCATTTTAACATTTCAAAGTCGTCTGACAGAGTAAAATTCATATAGTGACCTTTTCTTGCTTGTGAATCAATATACTAAAACTCAAGTTTAAATTCAATACATATAAATTGATAGACCTAGACATGTGAATCAGAATAATATACACATGATGACTCTCTATGGTTGAACTATACCCGAGGATCAAGCAGATTATTGACTACCATATATCATCCTACTGAAACTTTAAAATAATTCGAAATTGAATAGTTCAAATGACTTGCAATAGTCCAGCACAGTCCAAGTGTTTATATATTACAGCACCAATCCAGTGAGACGAATGTTCTAAATATCACTAAACTAATAGTGTTTACAGCTATAACATTAACATAAAAAGTGAAAATACCTTCATGATCAAATGTGACCATGCATACATGTAGCTGTGAATTTCCAGATCTCCTGAGTGAGAATAAATACTTGGAATTATAGCAAAGAAGAAAGCACCTATGAGTAATGAAAGCAAGAAGCAACAATCAGCAGCAGATCGACCAATTAAAACCCATAAATAGTATCAGGAAGTCCAGGAAAGTTTTAAAAGACCAATAACACCAACAAATTCCAATCCTATAGCTCGAACAAAACAATCCAGCCTGAGATCAGTGCCCAAATTAGGTTCTGAAGATTCCAACACCCTAAATACATATGCTTCAAGTTACCTTCATCTTATAATGGATAGAATTCTGATTATCCGAAAGTTTTTTTTAGGAGATTTTTGCCAGAAGAAGAGAGCTTGGGATTTTTTCAGGGTATTTTCAGATGGTGTCTAAAACTTTTTTTGTCTCTTTTTTTTGTTCTTTGAAAGCAATAAGATACCTTCTATAGCCAAATCCTTACGGCAACTCTCTCTTTTTGTGTTACTCATTAAGCCCTTCCCAATTTCTTAGAATTTCTTGATTAGTACCTTATTCTGTGGCTTGTGCCTCAAGTTTATTAGAAAAATTATCATAAATTACATTTTGAACCTCCAACTAGAAGGTTCCAGGGATCTGTTGCAAGATTCTCATACCCAAATACCCCTATTACCCCTGTCTTTTCTTTTCAATTACTTAGCCTAAATATTTCTACCCTGGTTCCTATCAATTTGATCAGAAGTTGACCATATTTAACTACTCAAGGCCATAAACCATAAACAAAGCATAGTCTCATTATCAACTGGGGTTAAATCCTTAAATAAATTGAACTGACTAACTATTCGATTTAACCAAGACTAAACTACACCAAGCAAAATTATCAAAGTTGATCAACAACCACGAGGATCATTAACAAGTCAATGGAACACCTATATACATGCAAATTTAAACTAGTACCAAAACGCGAGACTGAATTAATCAGAGGCAAAACAAAGCTAACCAACACAAAATTCAAAAGCAACCACAGGGTTTATCATAAACAAATATTGATAAACTAAAACAAGGAGAAAAGGTCAAACCAAGGAAAGGATTAACAATTTGAACTATCCTAAAATACAAAATGACTTAATCTAAACAAGAAACATCAAGAAATCCAGTTGATAACGAATAATTCTAATAAGATTATCAAAGAATTTAAATAGAGGCACATAATTCTAAATGAAACAAAATTCCTAACAGAAGATTATTATAGATGAGAAAGTAGACAAAACATACAATCACAAAAATGAAAAGAAGACAAAAAGAAACGAGGAACTTAGCTTTAAAGAACAGCACAACCCCAAAACCCATGACCTTTGCATCTTGAGGTTTTTGGCCATCTTTGATTTCAAATTTGAGAGAGTCTTTTGAAATTTGAGAAAGGCTGAACAGCTATTTGAGAGGGGGAGAGTGAAAACAACACTGGGTGTAAGATTGGCTAGGTTTGGGATGGGTTTGGGTTTCAGACCAATTTTCATTTGATTTTTTTGCAAGGACCAGTTGTATTAGAGGGTCGCTGGTTATGGATTTGTGGAGAGGGAGGTGAGGAGGTTGCATGGTGTCAGTTTTAAAGGATTCCGGGGATGTTGAGGATTTGGTCGGAGCTTTGGACGAATATTCGAAGCGGTTAACTAAGGTTAGAAATAAATTGGGGCTAATTCCGTTATGGGGAAGGGATGAGGGACCTAAGGTGTTATTTTTGGAGGGTTCCGATGGTGGCGCCACCATACGTGGCGGAGACGGCGTCCAAAGATTTCTATATTCGAGGAGTTTGGCTTATAGTTGGAAGTTGTTTCTTATGGCATTAGAAAGAGGAGGGAATGGTGGGTCAGAGGTGTATTTTTTGGAGGCATTGGAGCTTTTCCGCCGGCGGAGACGATTTACGGTCAGCGACGGTGAGGCGGCATATCAGTGGAGATGAAGGTACGAGGAGGAGGCATTTAGTCTCTAGGGTTCGATTCAATTCAAACACTTTTATGTAACATTCTCATCTAACCCAAGCCATTGGATCATGGCTAATGAACGGTTGAGATTGCTGGACCCAAAACAGCGCCATTTTGGGGCATCTCTAATGGCAGATTGGATCACGGATAGGTTGGGCCGATTTTTGGTGGTTTGGGTGGGTAAGGGCGTTTGGGCCATCCTAATTTGGCCCAATTGTGGCCAGCCTGATCTTATCTTTTTTTAATTTTATTATTATTCAATTATAACTTTAATTAATTATCAAAACTCAACTATAATTAAACATGAGAAGTTATTCAAAACTAATAAGTCTTGAACAAGCCAAAAAATACTCTAGAAACCTCATCCCACGTGTATCGACCTCAAAACGACTTGAATCTAGCCAAAGAAACAAAAAACATCAAATAATGCCATAGAAATAAAACCAAATGATAAAGGTCTAATTTTTAATAAAATATTCCAAGTCAACATAAAAGTCAACCTAGGTCTCCATCTCGGGTCCCCACCTTGGAACTCGATAAAATTCACAAATTCCGACAATCTATTCAAATACAAGCCCAACCATAGAGTTTCACCCAAACCTACTCCGAATTCATGTTCAAAATCTTATTATTCACTTTAATTTTTTTTGTTGACCAAAACCTCCAATTTCTCTTTTGTATTCGTCATTCAAATGCCATAATCAAAGATAGAATCATGTAAAATAATCAAATCTCAGTAAAAAATACTTACCCCAATCCAAATCATGAAAATCCCTTCCAAATTCGCCCAAATCTGAACTCCCAAACTCAAAATGTGATAAAATAACTCAACGCTCGAGTATAACATGTTCTACCCAGCACTTTCACATATGTGAACCCAATCCCGTTTCTACAGTACCACCTCTGCAGAAATACCATCGCAAATGCGGTAATCACTTATGCCCCGAGGTTAGATACACAAAATAAAACTTTAAAAACTTTTCCAACTTAAAGCTTCCTAGTTTAGAAGAATCAATCCCTAACCTCCCTGTAAATCAAAACCAACCATGCTTGTAAGTCATAATACATTATATGAAGATACTCAATCGAGACTTTAGACCACCAACCCAACTACAAATTCTCAAAACCACCTGTCGAGGCTTTACATTCTCCCACACTTAAACATATGTTCATCATCGAACGTGCCAAGATTTGTAAAAAAACCATAAAATCACCACATAACACACCATGCACATACCTCTGTGTGATCCTATGTTACCCCAATCCATATAAGCCCAACAACACAACCTAACTAAAGATCCTTACTTCAACCTTAGAACCCAACATCCAACATCCAAAATTCATTATAAGATCCAATTCTCGCATTTAAGTCTGAAAAATCTACATCAATCCACAACAATGTTCCATAATATCATCACACGATAGACCACACATGTCATGTACTCCTAGCAATAACTTCCGACCATAATAGCTGCTCATTAACAAGCCCATTACCGATGACAAACGTCATATCAATTACAACCTCGTTCTGAACCTTCGTACACTGCCAACGATGAAAGAAACATGTAGATATTCATAACCACTCATCAGATCAACAAGTCATGGAGCGCTCTCCCGTGCCAAGAACCACAGCAAGATTCTAAGCTGACTTCTTGCATTATTCTTCCAGACCTACCTTAACAAACCCGAAAGCAACCATTCTAGATCTAATAACCTCATCTCATTCAGTATAGCTGCTTGACCGATATGCCACACCAATATCATCTAGAGCAACATACCATACAATGTATGCACCAAACAAGGAACAACTCGAATGTGACCAATGACGAAAGGAGAATGAAATGAGAGAACCGTCCTGCAAGCTAAACCTATGAACCCATCTCACAGAGGAGAATTAAAAAATGCGAAATAAGCACAAACGATCATATCCCAAGATAACTCCACTGCGTTAGGTAGCCCGATCCAATGTAACTATCTACATTGATTGTAATTCGACCCGTGATGCTCATTATCAACAAACACTTGTGTACCAACAACGAACATGCCCAAAGCTTGATCATAACCATGAAGAAATATATAGCACAATATACCACATACCTGAAGACTCCAACCAAGAAGAAATTCACTATTAAATACCTCAAAAGCTATCTCGCTCAAACTCCGCCAAAAGTCAAATATAACCGCATCTTGTGTGTATACAGTCAATAGTCTTGAACCCATTGTACCATAGGAAAGTATCACGTGGAACATATTAGAACATGAATAAGATCAACTCTACTCGATAATGCATCCGACGATTAAACGAATTCGAACTGATGTATTATACACATTCTCATTAGGCCTACCAGTGGCCCCGAAATAATATTTTATCCTCCCAAAATAGGTGGATAACATCAAGAAAGTCCACAATAAGCTATCCATATCACATATACTAAATAGTCAACCTCCTATCATACCTTCACCTTCTGCAACTAACGAACAATCTGCCTCTGAGAATCATCTTAGACTTCAAATCCCTAGAATACAGAATCTCCAATTTCGATCCCAATTCCACCACTCAAATTCCTGACACATTCCTCATGCATAATAATCTCACAAGAAATACTTACATAATTATTTCGTGACACATATAAAATATGAAGATCTACAGCTGATCAACTAGGTGATTATCGTAATAATAGTCAAGGATTCGCAAGCCAAAACACAATGCACTTTCTGAAATGCACACCACTCTTAGGTGATTAAAATTAGTGCCAATATTTTTATAACATCTAAAACTGGCCATGCTATCTGGAACTCATGACTTCCCCTTTGAATGGGATCGTAACCTTGCATGTACTAATCTCAATCCCACACGTGGCACCGTATCCATCATGCCATCTTGTGAAAATACGAGAATCCCGTTATCAACCCTGAATAACAAGCAAGATGTACGTTCTATCAGCTATAAACCATCCACTTGACCTCGATCCAAGAGAAATCACAACATACAACATACTCCCCATGCTTGTGAATAATATCCATCTCAAGTCGTGGTTGAAGTCAACAAGGACTCTTTGAAACCCATTAGCAAAAAAACATGCCATCAAAATTGAATCCCTCTAACTCAACCATGTTATGCAGGTTACCAAACCTAAGAGTTTAACAACAAAACACTTGTAACGCCTTCCCATACCAAAGAAACCAATCACCTTTATTAATATACTGACCCAAACCACTACCAAAGAGACCCATTTCTTTGGATTCTCCTCGACTTGCCTTCAAGTTAACAATTCTCCTTACCGGTACACTATGATCCTTAATCCAAAGCTTACCTAAGAGATAATAACATGAAGCCACGCCATCCTAAGGCCCATAAGCCACTATATTCCCTCTTAAGCCCCTAATAGTACCGTAACCAAGATACCTATTCTGAAAGAACCTTCTGTGAATTTGAATTTATTTATTCAACCTCACTGATACTGAAATATAGGTTCAGTAATGATATAGGAACACTGCAAGTCCCAGTACAACCCAATGCAAATCTCAGGTCTTGGCCATATATGATCCGAAAAATCCTCAAGTACCACATACAGATCTTGAACTCAGTAGACACTTGTAGTGAGTATCCACTCTCTTCAAATATGAAATGAACCATCAAAACGAGCTAAGTGACTTGTTACCTATTAGCAGACAAATGTTAATATAAGTAACCCCCCACCTTTAAGCAACTGAGTGAATCTCTTCTCCTTGACACTATGTCTACCACAAATAACAAACCCAAATCACTCAAAGATTTCCACATATCCATAAGGTGTAATACACCATGCATCCAGAAATTTTCTTACGCGAGTAATCCTCAATTTTAACACATAACCATGCAATTGTCATGACCCCAGAACCCGATCGTGATGGCGCCTCTTTATAGACAAGGGCAGCCGACACTTTCCATTTTCTAATTAGTACAGATAAGCATATAAGAACATACTAAACTTGATAAGATTAAGTCCAAAATAACAAATAAGAACATAAATACGCGGAAGAATAGCCATACACAGACCTAACCGGGGTGTCACTAGTCATGAGCATCTATAAGTTAGAATCAATCTTTCTAAGAACCATAAACTAGTACAAATGTCTGAAAAGGAACCGAAGCAATAGAGAAGTAGATACACGGGGATGCAAACGTCAAAAGCTACCTCGTAAACTCCGAAAGACCGCCTAAAGCTGGAGGAATCAACACTCGGGAACGGAACAAGCTACGCCTAAATCTACAAATAGGGTGCAGGGAATAAAGTGAGTACTCTCACTCAGTGAGTAACAAATGTAAATAACAACTGAAAGCAAGAATGCGTGGAAGGCACAAGGCATTCTATAATATAGCGGTAAACAAGTGACAAATCTAGCAAAATTCTTCATTAAAAATAAATAGGTAATTACCAGACAATTTAGGTAAGGTAAACAGATAGAAGTTCGCCCCTTGGGCACTGTATCAACCAATCCGCCCCTCGGGCAGTATCTCAAAACATTTCCAGCCTCTCGGGCTCAATCTCACCTCACAAGGGGCCTCTTACGGCCCAAGCGAAATAACAATCCATCTCGTGGCATCAAATCTAGGCCCTCGGCCTCATATCAAACAAGCCACCTTGTTGCGTGCATATCTCAGGACCTCGACCTCAAATCATTATCAGTGTTTTCTCATAATACAAGCCCTCGGCCTTACTCAGTCAAAAATCATCACAAGCCCCTCGGGCGATAGTAAAACAATGTTTCTCAGCCCAAATATAATTTAAGTCTCAAAACAAAGTAAAAATGGCTGAGTAGTAAAACAGTGGAAAATAACATGACTGATTTCAAGTAATAAGACAAAACAGTAAGAAAATATCAAATAAAATCTTCAAAGGGTTCAAATAGTTTCTACGAAGCCCAAATATGGCATTCAATCCAATAAATTGAGGATAACAATGGTTTTCAAGCAAATACGCGGTAAAATCATCAATCAGGATGGACAAAGTCACAATCCACAATAGTAAACGACCCCACGCTCTTCATCTAGCATGTGCCTCACCTCAATATAGCACTACGATGTGCAATCCAGGTTTTCAAACCCTCATAACATCATTTATAATCATTACTCACTCGAACCGACTAAATCTCAAGCTCGTGACTCCTTTGCCCCTTGAATCGTCCTCCACGCGCATCTAATCTATCCAAAATAAGAATGAGGGCATCAAAATATGCTTTGGGAACAAAGCCCAAACGGAAATAATTAATAAAGGGCACAAATCCCGAAATGACCAAAACCCGACCCCTGAGCCCACGTCTCGAAATTTAGAAATTTTTACACTAATATATTCCTTAACTCCCCACGAGTTCATACAATTCAAAAGTTCTTAAATCCAACCCCAAATGGTCCTTCAAATCCCAAATCAAAAGTCAAAATTCTCATGCCCAAACTCTTAAATTTTTAGCTTAAATTTCCATGACATTCTATGTAGAATTCATATAATAATCGAGCTTTAAGTCCGAAAAGCATACCTCCCAGTGATTCCCCTTGGAACTTTCTTCAATATCCTTCAAATATCTCCCAAAACGACCAACTATGGAGGAAATGAGCTCACACATCACGGACAAGACGAGTAAAAACATTTTGCCCTGGCCTGAATTTCCTTCTTCATGAATGTGGTCAAACCCTCGCGTTCACAAAACACAAACTTACTTTGACCAAATTTTCCTCTTAGCGAATGCGACACGACCCACGCGAATGCGATGACTTACACAGACAAACCTTCGCGAATGAGATCCCTTAGTCGTGAATGCGATGGGATAAATTCCCACTGAAGCTCGACCCTCAATTCCTTTACGCGATCATGAGGCCCTTCTGACGAACGCGATGCGTTACTTCCCATCCCTCCGCGAATGCAAAGTCCTTCCCGCGAATGCGAAGGCCAAAAACCCACTACTGACCCCTGACTTCTCGCGAACGCAAGGGTCTACTCGCGAATGCGAAGAGTAAAACCCTGCAACAGCTAAACCTACAACTTCTGCAAATTTCTAAACTTCAAAATGATCCGATTAACCACCCATAACTCACCCGAGACCCTCTTGACCTCAACCAAAGGCACAAACATATCCTAATACCTTATTCAAGCTTGTTCCAATCATCGAAGCACTTCAAACAGACACATCGGATTCAAGCCTAAGTTTCTAAAAATCTTCCGAGTTCCTATCACGACCCCAAGCTGGACCCGATCATGATGGCGCCTCTCCTAAAGACAAGGCCAGTTGACACAATTCCCAATTCAATTCAATCGTTCAAATTAGTCAGTTTAATGCATTTTCAATTAATCAGACATTTCATATTTTGAAATTAAATAATCATTGTGGAAATATATACAACCCGACATAGGGGTGTTACAAGTCACGAGCATCTACGAGGGTCTAAATATAACCGAAGAGTTTAAAATGTACTGAGTACAGACAAATGAAATAAAGAGGGAGAAAAGCAATGTCGCAGACGCTGGCAGCTACCCTGCTAAATTTTAATGACTCTGTCGCTAATTAGCCAAATCCTTTACCGGGTGTAAAAATACCTGAATATGCACACACGGTGCAGGGATTAAAGTGAGTACTCCAACTCAGTGAGTAATAAAGGTAAAATAACAACTGAGCAGTAAGAAATCACGTAAAACTTATCAATATGTTGTATAAGAACAGTGTAAAACCATTTGAGAAAGCAACGAGGCTGTGAATTCTCTTAATTACGTCATAGCTCAGTTCAAACTTCTTTAAAA
Organism: Nicotiana benthamiana; assembly: GCA_034376525.1. Taxonomy (NCBI): domain Eukaryota; kingdom Viridiplantae; phylum Streptophyta; class Magnoliopsida; order Solanales; family Solanaceae; genus Nicotiana; species Nicotiana benthamiana. Next base: position 89,484,898 of record CM067329.1, on the reverse strand, counting down.
ATGATTTTCAACAGTTATGCAAATGAATGCAAAGAATTTAGTGCAGATAACCACGAAAAATCAGCCCCTCGGGCACAAATACTATAGTTTAACAGGTAAAATGACACGTAAATATGAAGGATAAATACATAAAGGTTCGCCGCTCGACACAATATCAACAACTCTGCCCCTTGGGCAATATCTCAGACTAATACCAGTCCCTGGGCAATCACATAGAATAGTACCAGCCCCTGGGCAATCACATAAAACAATATCAGCCCCTCGGGCTATCACATAGTACAATATAAGCCCCTCTGGCTATATCTCACATCACAATGGGTACCCGTGCTCACTAGGGGTGTACAGACTTTGGAAGGGGCGCCTTACGGCCCAAGTGCAATATCAAGCCATTTCACTACATCAAATATAGGCCCTCAGCCTCATATAAGTCAAGCCATCTGGTGGCATTTATATCTCAGGCCCTCGGCCTCAAATCAGTATTAGTGTTTCCTCAAAACTAGGACCTCGGCCTTACTCATTCAAAATACTCACAAGCCCCTCGGGCGCTAGTATAACAATATTTTTCAGCCAACAACAACATTAAAAATATTATTTAAGTCTCAAGATTGAGTAGTAAAAAATAGAAAATAACATGACTAAGTTCAATTAAGAAGTCAAAACAGTGAGGAAATAGTAATAACCCCCCCTCCCCGAAGAGTTCAAATAGTTGGCATGAAGCATAAATATAGCAATCAACCCAAATTATGATGATAACAAATCAGTTTCAGTCAAATACGCAATAAAATCATCAATCGGGACATACCAAGTAACAATCCCCACGCTCTTCATCAAGCGTGTGCCTCACCTCAATATATCACAACGACTTGCAATCCGGGGTTTCAAAACCTCATTGCATAATTTATAATCATTACTCACCTCGACCTGGTCCAAACTCCAACCTACGTTGCCTCGCTCGCATAAATCGACTTCTGGATGCTCTAAGTGTAGCCACAATTAGTACATAATCATAAAAATATGGTAACTGAATGGAGTCCACTCGAAAATACCCAATTTAACATCAAAATCCCGAAATTGGTCAAATTCGGCCCTCGAGCCCACGTCTTAAAATTCGATAAAATCAACATCAATGGAAACCTCGCCCTCTCATGAGTCTATACATACCAAGAGCCTCCAAATCGGACTTCAAATGGCCCTCAAATTCAAAATTTACACTCTCCAAATTCAAGCCATAATTCCTCAATTTTAGGCCAAATTCCACGATTGAAGCAGGTGGAATTCACATAACAACCGAGTTTTGAGTTCAAAAATCTTACCTCTAAGAAGTCTTCTTGAGTTCCCTCTTCAATTAGCTCTCCCAAGCTCCAAAATCGCTCAACAATGGAGGTTCTTAGACTCAATATCGCATAACAGGCCTTTTAAAACATTCTTCCCATCAGTCATTTTTACTTAATCGCGATCATAGAAAACCCATCACGATCGCGAAGAACATCCTATGATTCACTTTACGCGATAGCGTATATCCTCACGCGTACGCGATACCCATAGCCTTACAATTATGTAATCACGAATGAGACCAAGCGACCAAGATTCACAGAAACATTAACTTACGCGATCACAACCCCAACTACGCGAACGAAGAGCAACCTGGATGCTCCCTAAAATAACTCTACGCGATTGCGAGCCTCCTCACACGATCTCAAAGAGGAAAGACCTGCTATAGAACTGAAGCCAAAGCCTGCAATTTTCTACAATTTTTCAAACTTCAAATGATCTGATTCACCACCCGAAACTCACCCAAGGACCTCTGGACCTCAACAAAACATACCAACATATCCCATAACTTTGTTCAAACTTGTTCAAAGCTTCAGAACACTCAAAACAACAACAGAACATCAAATTTGCATTAGATTCAAGCCTAAGAATCCCAAAATCTTCTGAAATACACTTTTGACAAAAAACCCAACCAAACCACGTCCGAATGACCGTAATGTTTACACACACACCCCAAATGACACAACAAAGCTGCTACAACACTCGAAATTTCATTCCGACCTCAATATCAAAATCTCACCTATCAACCGGAAAGGGAAAGCGCTGAAATCTTAATTTCGCCAATTCAAGCCTAAGCCTTCCACAGACTTCCAAAATGCATTTCGACCACGCTCCTAAGTCCTTCACCTAACGGAGCAAACAAATCATAAAATTCCGATATAAATCATATACAATCAAGAAAATCTTGGTAAAACCATTCAAATTTAAAGCTTCAAACTGACAATTGTTCTTCCAAATTCATTCTGATTACCCTGAAAATCAAAACCAATGATTTATATAAGTCATAATACATCGCACGAGGAAAGTCATGCCCGGGAACTAGAGATCAATGTGATAAAACTTAGAACGACCGGTCGGGTCGCTACAATTCTTCTTTTGATAAAAAACCCAACAAAACCACGTCTAAGGACCTAAAATTTTGCACACACATCCCATATGACATGACGAAGCTACTGCAACTCTCGGAATTCCAGTCTAACCCCTATATAAAAATCTCGCCTATCAAATGGAAATCGCAAAAATATCAACTTTGCCAACTCAAGCTTAAACCTACTCTGGACCTCTAAAACTCAATTTTGATCACACTCTTAAGTCATAAACCATCTCCAAAGCTAACCAAACCATCGAAACTCACATTCGAGCCCTCTAAAACATAAGTCAACATCCAATAGACTTTACCAATTTAAACTTCCTTAAAAGCGACTAAGTGTCCCAAATCTCACCAATACCAATCTGGATTCAATCCGACTAACCCGATACCATACAAATAGCAAAGCATAAAAAGCAAAAATGGGGTAAACAGAGCGGTAACTCATGAGACGACTTGTTAGGTCTTCACACAAATGTTCGTCCTCGAACAAGTCAATAAACATACATGAAGCCTCAAACAAGTGAGGATATCTTCTCCGTATCTCCCACTTGGTCTCCCAGGTAGCCTCCTCCACAGGACGACCTCTCTATTGCACCTTCATTGAAGCTATATCTTTTGATGTCAACTTCCGAACCTGACGCTCCAAAATAGTTGTTGGCTCCACATCATATAAGTCATCCTCAAACTGAACCATGATTAAATCCAGAACATAAGACGGATCCCTAATATACTTCCGGAGCATAGAAACATGGAAAATTGGATGCACACTCGACAAACTGGATGGCAAAGCAAGCTCATAAGCCACCTCCCTGATCCTCCGAAGTACCTCAAAATTCCTAATGAACAGTGGAATCAACTTCTCTTTCTTTCCAAATCTCATAACACGCTTCGTGGGTTAATTCTTCAACAGGACCTTCTCACTAACCATGTAGGACACATCTTGAACCTTCCCATTAGCATAACTCTTTTGCCTCAACTGATTTGTACATAGTCTCTCTTGTATAACCTTCACTTTATCTAAAGCATCCTGAACCAAATCTGTCTCCAATAGCCTGGCTTCACCGGGCTCAAACTAGCCAACTAGAGATCTACACTGCCTCCCGTACAAAGCCTCATATGGAGCAATCTGAATACTCGACTGGTAGCTATTGTTATAAGAAAACTCTTCAAGCAGTAGAAACTGATCCTAAGACCCTCCAATATGAATAACACAAGTGCATAGTATACCATCCAATACTGAATAGTCCACTCGAACTGCCCGTCCGTCTGAGGGTGAAAAGTTGTGCTCAACTCCACCTGAGTACCCAACTCTCGCTGAACAGACTTCCAAAACTAGAAAGTAAACTAAGTGCCCCGATTTGAAATGATGGAAACTTGGACACCATGCAACCGAACAATCTCCCGAATATATATCCCTGCTAACTGCTCTGAAGAATAAGTAGCACATATAGGAATGAAGTGCGCGGACTTGGTTCCACTATCACCCAAAGAGCATCGAACTTCTTCAAAGTCCATAGTGATTCTTTACCACTTCCACTCCAGAATAACCATTCGCTGAAGCAAGCCACCCAGTCTCTAATGCTCATATTTCACCTGCTGAATATTGAGACAACGAGCTACAAATCCCACAATGTCTTTCTTCATTCTCTTCCACCAGTAGTGCTGCCTCAAATCCTGATACATCTTCGTGACACTAGGATGAATGGAATATAGAAAGCTATTGGCCTCCTCCAGAATCAACTCCCGAAGCCCATCTAAATTGGGCACACAAATTTGGCCATGCATCCTCAACACTCCATCATCAACAATGGTCACATCTCTAGCATCATCATGCTGTGCTCTGTCCCTAAGGACAAGAAATTAAGCATCATAATACTGGCACTCTCTGATGTGATCATATAAAGAAGATTGAGAAACTAAACAAGCCAATACCCGATTTGGCTCTGAAATATCCAACCTCATAAATCGATTGGCCAAGGCCTGAACATCAACTGCAAGAGGTCTCTCACCAACTAGAATATATGCCAAACCCCCCACACTCACTGCCTTTTGGCTCAAGGCATTGGCCTTAACATTGGCCTTTCCCGGATGGTACAATATAGTGATATCATAATCCTTAAGCAAGTCCAACTATCTCCGCTACCTCAAATTAAGATCCTTTTGCTTGAACAAATGTTGAATACTGCGATGATTAGTGAACACCACACAAGATACGCATACAAGTAATGCCTCAAAATCATCAATGTGTGAACTATGACAGCCAACACTAAATCATGAAAGGGGTAGTTCTTCACATGGGGATTCAACTGACGAGAAGTAAAAGCAATAACTCTACCCTCCTGCATCAACATACAACCAATCCCTACTCTGAGCATCACATTACATGGTATATAAACTTGAAGCTGATGGCAAAACCGACACTGGAGTTGTGGTCAAGGATATCTTGAGCTTCTGAAAGCTCTCCTCACATTCGTCCGACCATACAAATGAAGCACCCTTCTAAGTCAACTTGGTCAAGGACGATGCGATAGATGAGAATCACAAAACAAACTGCCGCTAATAGCTTGCCAAACCAAGAAAACTATGAATCTCTGTGGCTGAGGACGATCTGGGCCAACTCTGAACCGCCTCTATCTTCTTTGGATCAACCTACATACCCTCAAGGGACCCCACGTGTCCCAAGAATGCTACTGAACTGAGCCAAAACTCACACTTGGAGAACTTTGTATAAAGCTTCTCCTCCGTTAATCTCTATGACATAAACCTCAAATGCTTCGTGTGCTCCTCTTGACTACGCGAATATACCAGGATATCATCAATGAAAACTATGAAAATGAGTCAAGATAAGGTTGGAACATGCTGCTCATTAGATGTATGAATGTTGCTGGGGCATTGGTCAGCCTAAAAGACATAACCAGGAACTCATAATGACCATATCTGGTCCTAAAGGCTATCTTAAGAATATCGAAATCCTTGATCTTCAATTGGTGATAACCTAAATGAGATCAATCTTGGAGAATAACCTTGCTCCCTGAAGCTGGTCGAATAAATTATCAATGGGAGGCAAAAGATACTCATTCTTAACTGCTACCTTGTCCAATTGCCTATAATCAATGCACATTCTCATTATGCCATCCTTCTTCTTGACAAACAGAACTACGCACCCTAAGGTGACATACTAGGCTGAACGAACCCCTTATCTAGGAGTTCCTAAAGCTACTTCTTTAACTCCTTCAATTCTATTGGTGCCACGCAATATGGCAGAATAGAAATGGGCCGAGTGTCCAGTACCAAGTCAATACCAAAATTAATATCCCTGTCTGGTGGTATGCCCGGTAGGTCTGCAGGAAATGCATCAAGGAAATCCTTCACAATTAGAACAGAATCAATACTGGGAGCCTTAGGTCTAACAACCCTCACAAAGGCAAGATAAGAAAGACAACCCTTCCCAACCATATGATGAGCCTTCGAGAAAGAGATCACTCTACTAGGAACATAATCAGTCACACCTAGCCACTCGATTTGTGACACACCCGGTATAACCAATGTGACTGTCTTAGCATGTGATCCAGAATAGCACGACACAGAGATAACCAATTCATGCCCAAAGTAACGTCAAAATCAACCATGCTCAATAATAAAAGATCAACTTGGGTCTCCAGACCCCAAATAGTCACCACACACGATCTGTACACATGGTCTACAACAACAGTATCGCCTACCGGGTTAGATACATAAGCAGGTAAAGCAAGAAACTCAAGGGTGTACCCAAATAACAAGAAAAGTATGATGATGCATAAGAAAATGTGGATCTAGGATCAAATAACACATAGGCATCTCTGTGGCAAACGGAAATAATACCTATGATAACATTATCTGAAGTGATAGAATCGGGTCTGCCTATAATAGCATAAAAACGGGCCTAACCGCCCCTGATCGACCTCCCCCTCCGGGGAGACCCCTGGCTGACTGACCTCCACCCTTAGATGGCTGGGCGGGTGGTGGTTGAGCAACTAGCACTGAAGCCAATGACTAACCCTTCTACTGGGATGAACTAGCAACACCACGAGGACACTGCCTCAATATGTGGCACATATCATCACACTCATAACAACTCTCAAGTTCTAGAGAAGAGGACTGAAGGGAACCCCTTGCACCATAGTGAATAGCAGATGCACTCGGCATAGAAGAACCTTGAACTGAGGGAGCACGGGATAAACTCTGAGCTGGAAGGGAACTAAGTGATGACTGGCCCTAATGTGTACTCTGAGAACCATGACATGATGACTCCCCGCAATAACCTGGGCATGCTGGCTGAGCATGCCTAAATGGACGGCCTCTAACGTGCTGAAACTATCCTCTCGAAGGAGCACCATTATAACTACCAGATCCTCGAGGCCTCCTGGTCTCCCTCTTTTCTCGCTCATGGCGATGAACATACTCAATCTTTTGGGCATATCAACAACCTCCTCAAATGTAGCACCTGATACCCTCTCCATGGTTATAATAATACGGAGCTGATAAGTAAGACTATTAACAAACCTCCTGATCCTCTCTCGATATGTAAGAACCAACCAGATGGCATAAGGATCCAACTCATAAAACCTTAACTCATACTGCAACATGGTCATCTCCCTTTAATGCAACCACTCAAACTGCCTATGCAGCTCCTCTCTGCGAGACTGCGACACATACTTCACCAGAAAGAGATTGGAGAACTGCAGCCAGGTAAGGGGTGTTGCACCAACAGGCCTACGCCTCTCAAAATCCCCCCACCAAGTGAAAGTAGGTCGTGAAAATTGATAGGTGGTGAAAGCAACCCCTCTGGTCTTCAGAATACCCACGGTACGAAGCATCCTTTAACACTTGTCTAGAAACCCTAGGCATCCTTGCCATCTACACCACCGAAGGTCGGAGGCTGAAGCCTACCAAATCTCTCCAATCTACGCTGCTCATCCTTTGGCATAGCGGGAACTACATAATCCTGATCAGCTGCAACCGACTGGGTGGGGTTTGACTCCCTGCATGACCTACTTAGGTGTGTGAGCATTAGGAGTCTTATTTCCTCCCTTTGCCTGAGAAGTAGCTATGACTGTACTGGCTAAAATTGCCTAAGCTAGGCCAGTACAAATTGATAAGATTTGAACTAAGGCCTCCTGAAAACCCAAAATCACAATGGGCAGAGTCTGAGTTGGTGATGCTGGAGCATCAACATTTGGGACATGGTCCTGAACTGGGGCAGCTGGTGGATCTACAGGTGTTGCCCTCGCTACTCTGTCTCTAACACGATCATGACCGCATCTTCGGCCTCTGGTGGCCGCAGATGGTGGCACTGGTGGTCGTCAACCCTGTCCAGTAGCCTGTGTCCTCAGAATCTGTGAAACAATACAATAAAAAAATGTAGCACTCAGATCAATATGTTTGCACGAAAAAAATTTCAAGAACATGAAGTTTTTCCTTAAGGTTCTACTGCCTCACGATGATAAGTACAATCATCTCCGTACATATCTGGAAGACTCTTCTAAACCTACTCATGCCTCATGAGATCGATGCAACCTTTGCTTGGATACCAACTTGTAACGACCCTAACCGCGAACGCAGTTGTGATGCCACCTCTCATGAAGACAAGGCCAGCCGACACTTTCAATTTTCCAATAACTACAGATAAGCATATAAGAGCAGGCTAAACATGATAAGAATAAGTCCGAAATAATCGATATTAAATTAAATATGCGGAAAACACCCTAACACAACCCTAGCCGGGTGTCACTAGTCATGCGCAATTATAAGTAAAAATACAATCCCGCTAAGAACCATTAACTAGTACAAATGTTTGAAAAGGAAGATAAGAAATAGATAAGTAAAGACACGGGGATGCGAACGTCAACAGCTACCTCGTAATCTCCTAAAGCTCGCCTGGAGCTGGAGGAATCAGCACTAGGAAGCGAAACTAGTTACGCCTGAATCTGCACACATGGTGCAGGGAGTAAAGTGAGTACTCCAACTAAGTGAGCAACAAATGTAAATAACAACTAAAAGTAAGACTACACGGAACGCACAAGGCACTCAATAATGAAGCATTAAAATCATTTAAAAGTAGTAAACTAGTGTTAAATCCAAAAAAATCCTTTCTAAAAAATAAACAAGTAATTAACATACAATTTAGGTAAGGTAAACAAATAGAAGTTCCCTCCTCATGCACACAATCAACAAATCTGCCCCTATCTCAGAACATTTCCAGCCCCTTAGTCTCAAGCTCACATCACAATAGGTACCCGCGCTCAATGGGGGTGTGCATACTCCTAGAGGGGCCCCTTACGGCCCAAGCGCAATAAAAATCCATCTCCTGGCATAAAACATCTAGGCCCTCGGCCTTATATCAATAACGCCACCTCGTGGCATACATATCACAAGTCGTCAGCGTCAAATCAATATTAGTGTTTTCTTACAATACAGGCCCTCGACCTTATTCAGTCAAAAATTATCACAAGCCCCTATGGCGATAGTAATAATGTTTCTCAGCCCAATCATCATTTAAAATTTCATTTTCGGTCAAAATTGAGTAAAAATGGCTGAGTAGTAAAACAGTGGAAAATAACCTGACTGAGTTCAAGTAATAAGTCAAAATAGTGAAAAAAATCAAATAAAAGCCCCGAAGGGTTTAAATAGTTGGAACGAAGCCCAAATATGGTATTCAACCACATAAATGCTGAATGCAATGGGTTTAAATCAAATACGCGGTAAAATCATCAATCAGGACATACCAAGTCATAATCTCTAATAGTGCACGGCCCACGCTCGTCATCCAGCGTGTGCCTCACCTTAATATAACACTAGAATGTGCAATCTGGGGTTTCAAACCCTTAGAACATTATTTACAATCAATATTCTCCTCGAACCGGCTAACTCTCTAGCTCGCAATGCCTTTTCTCCTCAAAAATCGACCTCCACGTGCGTCGAATCTATAAAAGATAAGAACGATGGCATCAAAATATGCTAAGGGAACAAAGCCCAAGCGAAAACAATCAATAAAGGGCACAAATACTGAAATTACCGAAACCTGACCCTCGGGCCCACGTCTTGAAATTCCGAAATTTTTACACCAATAGATTCCTTATCTTCCCACGAGTTGATACAAATAAAAATTTCTCAAATCCGACCCCAAATGGTTCTTCAAATCCTAAATCAAAATTCCAATTTCTCAAACCCTGGCTCTTAAATTTTTAACTTAAATTCCCATGGCTTTCAAGGTAGAATTCACACAAGAATCGAGTTTTGTGTCCGAAAATCTTACCTCTCAAAGATTCCACTTTAACCCCTCTTCAATCTCCTTCAAAAATCTCCCAAAATGGCTATTTATGGAGGAAATGAGCTCCGAAATTGCGGACAAGATGAGTTAAGAATATTCTGCCCAGGACAAAATTTCCTTCTTCGCGAACGTGGTCAAACCCACGCATTTGTGAAGCACAAACTTACTTTGACCAAATTTTCCTCTTATGTGAAAGCGACACGACCCACACGAATGTAATGACTTACATAAACAGACCTTCGTGAACTCGATCCCTTAGTCGCGAACACGATGCATCACTTCCCAGCCTTTTGCGAACACGAAGGACAAAATCCCACTAATGACTGTTGACTCTTTGGAGTACGAGGGTCCAATCGTGAACGTGAAGTGTAAAACCCTGCAACAGCTTAACCTGTTACTTCTGCAATTTTCTAAACTCCAAAATGATCCGATTGACCACCCAAAAATCACCCGAGGCCCCCGGGACCTCAACCAAAGGCACAAAAATTTCCTAATACCTTATTCAAAATTGTTCCACTCATCAAAACACTTCAAACAACATAAAATCAACCAAAACACATCAGATTCAAGCCTAAGTTTCTAAAAATCTTCCGAATTCCGCTTTTGATAAAAAACCAAACTAAACTACGTCCGAATGGCTTGAAATTTTTCAAACACATCGCAAATGACAGAACGAAGCTATTGCAACTCTCAGAATTCCATTCCACCCCCATATCAAAATCTCGCCTATTAACCCGAAATCGCCAAAATATCAACTTCGTCAATTCAAGCCTATACCTACTCTGGACCTCTAAAACCCATTTCAATCACACTCCTAGGTCATATATAACCTCCTGAAGCTAACGGAACCATCATATCTCACATTCGAGTCCTCTAACACATAAGTCAATATCCAATTGACTTTTTCAACTTAAACTTCCTTAAAATAGACTAGGTGTCCTAAACCTCACCAAAACCAATATGGATTCAATCTTACCAACTCGATACCACAAAACATGGACAAAGGACCACACAAATCATAAATGAGGAAAACATAGCGGTAACTCATGAGACGTCTGGCCGAGTGATTAGAATTCAAGCCTAAGTTTCTAAAAATCTTCCGAATTCCGCTTTTGATAAAAAACCAAACTAAACTACGTCCGAATGGCTTGAAATTTTTCAAACACATCACAAATGACAGAACGAAGCTATTGCAACTCTCAGAATTCCATTCCACCCCCATATCAAAATCTCGCCTATTAACCCGAAATCGCCAAAATATCAACTTCGTCAATTCAAGCCTATACCTACTCTGGACCTCTAAAACCCATTTCAATCACACTCCTAGGTCCTATATAACCTCCTGAAGCTAACAGAACCATCATATCTCACATTCGAGTCCTCTAACACATAAGTCAATATCCAATTGACTTTTTCAACTTAAACTTCCTTAAAATAGACTAAGTGTCCTAAACCTCACCAAAACCAATATGGATTCAATCTTACCAACTCGATACCACAAAACATGGACAAAGGACCACACAAATCATAAATGAGGAAAACATAGCGGTAACTCATGAGACATCTGGCCGAGTGATTAGAACTATATGATCATCAAAAGCAGAATTCCCCACTTGGATCGAATCCATAGAATATAACATTTGACAACCCACAATACCTCTAACTCCATAACTGCCATAATCCTATACTGTAATTTAATTAAAATCTTTTGTATGCTCATGTAGCACCAAACATAAAATATATAAAATCTTCTACTAAGCCCATATCCATCTTCGTGACGGTCGTACGAGCTTCTTCAAGTGATCCAAACAAAAATTACAGCACATACGCATCCTACTCGGTAGAAATAATACTCTTCACAGATACACCATACGGATCACGCAACCTCAAAACATCCCGCAAGAGATAATCTACATGCTTAGCCTTAAATTGGTATATCTTGATAACCCTATCATTGTCACAACCACTATGCAATCGCTACATGCTCCGAAGCATGAAATCATCAACAAGGTATAATAATTTACTTTATTCCACAATTTACAACTAAAAAATCCCTCAACACACTCGAAACTTGAGACTGTACAACACATCAAGACATACGTCAAGTATCCATAGTCCTTTCACATCCAAATCAATGTTTTTCTTGTCACATCCAAACATGAGTAGGCGGTTTGTATATTTCTATGACCCCCAGAATAAGAAGTAGGAGGATAATAATCAAATTCCAGAGTCACATAATACTCATCATATAGCTATCCCACCACTCACTAATCCGTTGATACCACTCTTGGGGACACAACAAAACATATAAGTTCAAAAGGAAATTCTCACACAATTGAAACGACCAAGTCGAGGCTGTATTCTGAACCTGGCCTTTAGTTTCTAGACCGACATATCTCTAAAACACAGAGAATACATTTTGTACATCATCCATGACATCAAAAGCCGTTAATGAGAACTGATACCGAGTTCTCAACATCACGTACGAGCGGATTGAAGGAAGTCAAGGAGATACGCCTTAAGCTGAATCACTGTTGCACCATAAGAAAAGAAAGATGGAAATTTTTCTAGATGCCTCGTAGCCTATAAAAGGTAAGTATGGATGTGTCATACCCCTTACAAGACTCTACTAGTCACTCTCTCATGGCTCGTAGAACATATGAACCAAAAGCTCTAGACCAACTTGTCATAATCCAGAATCCACCTAGTTATGATGACACCTAATCCAACTCACTAGGTAAGAAAAATAACATTCAACACAACTCTAACAAAATAAAGAAGAAAATCATTAAGTGAAATAACTCAATTTCCATACATTAACCCAATAATTGGAAATACAAGTCATGAGCCACTAAGACTTAGCTTTACAAAGCTGGTATGATAATTATTATAACATTTGTTTGGAATACACGTAAACATTAATATAAATCTAAAACTTCCAAGGACAAGTGGTAGATATATACGGTAAGTAGATATATCTTTAATGCTAGCTCCTGTCATATACAACAAGGTCAGCTCCAAGATTGCACACAAGGTGATAAAACCAACCCAATATACTCAATAAATAACAAACCTAAATTCGGACTGAAAGTAGTGACAAGATCAAAAGAAGGTCAGTGTCCAATACCAATTACCAATAAAAACACATGATATAATAATGATAATAGAATAAAACAGTTGAAGAGATATCATGTACAGCTTGTTCACAAATATAGAAAACTTGCATGCTTTCCAAGTATAGTAGTCAAAGCCCAATCTTTCTTCAAAATCACTAAAACATGAGTTTATCAATGAAGCTATGATTTTTCAAACATTAAACAACCAATAACAAATTTTGTTACCATATAGCATGAGGAAAATACATCTTTATGGCTACATGTCAAATATACATGTAAAAAGTCAACAACATAACAATGAAACTATCAAGTGTACTCACACTCACCACACTTACGGTGCTGAAAAAACGTCCCTCTCTATCACACACACAACCATATTCAGCTATGTGTACGTGCCTGTCACAAAGACCCTCCCCGAAGCACATATATATCACTTTGCCTGCATTCACAGTAATATATGAATATGGAGGGGCGGATCCTAGACCAAGAACTAATCAATAATAAATATAACCATTGCCACATGCAACATGATCCAAATATCAGTTCATTGCGCCGTACAACCTGATTCAAATGTAAATCTCTTGCAGCGTGCACCCGATCAAAATATAAATTACAATACAGCTCTACAACCCACATCAATCATCAACCGCTCAAGTCTCAATATATTAAGTCTTATAGAACTCAAACAAAACTATAACACATATAAAATGGATAAAAAACATGTCAGAAATCATAATAACAATGCACTGAGACAGAGATATCATACACAAATATAGTATCATGACTAAGAGTATGTCCACAATTAATGAAAACAACTCAAAATAGCAATAATAACCCTATCATGTCTCAAACAAATAAGCTCATAGTCTAGAGATGATTTATAACATGAATCATAGCTCGAATAGCCTTACACATAGAGAAAACGCATATATAAGGAGACATGAGGTCTGATCGATCATTTTGTGGCGTTGCACCCTGTTACACCTTTTATTGCTTCACCATTGTGTTTTTATTTCTTTAAGACTTGCTGGGTTGATTAGTTTCATTCCAGGAGGCTTTCGGGTTGATTTGGAACCTTGATTCTAGAATTAGAAGCTTTAATTGAAAAATATTGACCACCTTTGACTTTTGTGAAAACGACCCATGTTTCTATTATGGCCTTTAGGACTTGTCTGTAAAATTTGGCATCATTCGTAGTTGATTTGATAGGATTCAGACGCTTGGTTGAATTTTAGAAGTTCTTGAGCATATCTTTGAATTTCATGCATTTTTAGTTCAATTAATAGTTTTAGATGTTACTTTTGTTTTAATCACGTGATAGAGTTTGTATGATATTTTTAGACTTTTTTTTGTTTGGTTTGTTGCCCAGAGGGCTCAGGTGAGTTTCAGACATGTTCCGGAAGTGCTACGAATTGAAAATCTGCAGAAAACATATGTCTGGTGTCACAAAAGCAAACACCAGGCTCGCAATTGCGATGATAACAGGTGAAGGGTAAATGTCGCAAATGCGACCTCGTCTTTGTATTTGCGAAGCCAGTAGGATTTGGTAATGTTTGCAATTTCGAATAATTCGTTTGCATTTTCGCTATGTCCAAACATGCAATTTCGACATAAGCTATGTCTGTCTAGGTCGTAAATGCAAGCCCTGGTTCGCAATTGCGAGGGTTCGCATTGTTCGCAAATGCGACATCTGTAACTGGAAAAAGGGTTGTGAGACGTGATTTTTTCACTTATTTTCACAATTTTGAACCCTAGACTTTGTAGGAGGCTTTTTGTGTAGTAGATTTTCACCTACAAACCTTGGGTGAGTGATATTAATCTATTTCTAACATTAACTTATCTTAGATTTTAACATCAATATCATGTGAATCAAGGTAGAAACTTATTAAACTTTGTCAAGTTTTTGAAAAATAATATATTGAGTTTTAAGAGTCGATTTGGACTCGAATTTTGAAACTAATTACATATATGAACTCGTGGGGTCATTGGTAGGCGAAATCTACAATTGGACCCAAGTTTCGACCGGGTGGGTCCCGAGTTTTCTTTTGTTGACCTTTTGGGGAAAGCAGAAAAATATCAAATTTATCTACTGCAATTTAGTTCCCTAGCTTTGTTTGATGTTGTTGAATCGATTTATGTTTGATTTGAGCGGTGTGGAGGCGGGATTTAAGGGAAAGGCTATTTTCGAGTTGTAAATTTTCCTATTTGAGGTAAGTGTCTTAACTAATTTTGTGTGGGGGAACTACCCCTCAGTATTTGACCGGTTTGGGCTACTTAGGATATTTCCATGCTTTAGTTGAAATTCCACATTCTGTCCTACATTCTCATAGCTAAATCATCCTTAATTGTGCTAGACTATCCTTAATGCTTCAATTAAATTGTTTAGTAATTGTCCTAGATCTTACTTGCTAAATTACTGTCATGCTTTAGTTGAACCTGTTGCCCTTTATTGTCACATATTATCTCTTCATTATTAATTATCATTGTTGAATCAATTGTTCATGTTGCCCTCTATTTGTTGACTTCTGGTATATGATACTCATTGCTGAAGATTATTTCCTTTATTGTGAGTTAGTCTTATCTAATATTGTGGTTACACATTTTTCTGATTGTTGAGTTATTTGATGTCGAGGTTGTAGAATTTGCTAATACGTTGAGGCGATTTTGGTTATTTTTTGAACATCTATCTTTTGAGCATTTACATCATTTATTATTGTTGATATTCTTATATACATTGTGGTGGATCCATGAGCTATCGTTGTGTAAACATTGATATTGTTGTTGTTGAAAAGTTGTTATATGTAGGCACTTGTTCTGCGAGTTGTTATTGTGATATGACATTGATGTGCATGCAGTGGTATAAGGATTGGGTTAATATGCATGAGATGGTATAAGTTGGTATTTATAAGAGTGTTTCTTTTAGGGGAATTATGTGAAGCAATTAGGCATCAAAAGGTGGGAAAAAGTGCATGCAGCTATTTCGAAAAAATTATTTTCAAAACCTATTTTCAAATGTAAGGTTCACATGACGGCATACAAAAGGATTGTGGAAATTGAGAAATGTGAAAATGAGGCAGTACCTCAGTTTTTATTCTTGATTATACGAGGTGATATGTCACGCCCAAAAAATCAGAGGAGTGTGACTGGCGCTCAACCAAGTAAATTCGACTGAGTAAGCCTGTTAGGTTTCATTCTACCCAAACCAACACATGATTAAATAGGAAACAGACTCCATTAATCAGATTTAGTAAGCATTTCATTAACAACTGCCATTTCATTTCCATTAGCAACATAAATCATAATTATTAAAATATTACAAGTTTTATAAATCTTTGCCAAACATCAACATTTCTACTTTAATTCCAACACCCGACACTACCCACAACCTATCCACGGAGCCTCTAAACATAACTGAAGAGTAATGTAATATGAAAATGCTTGTAACAAGGCTCCGGCTATACTTAAAATACAACGTACAAGAAAAATAGATAAAACATGTCCCTGAAACAAAGTGGGTCTCACCAAGTCAGCTGAAAGGATGATGCAGATCTAGCTGCGACCAACAACGCCTGCTATAGAAACACCTACATCCATTAAAAGACGTAACACTCCAGGCAAAACGGACGTTAGTTCCATCGAATAGCACTAGTATGTATAACTAAGCACCATCTAGTTAGAAAGAACTATCATACAAGAACAAAGAAATCATAAACACCTTATCGTTAGAAAGAACTACCAAATAAGAATAAAGAAATAATAAAGGTCAATCGGAAGCCTTAACAATCCCCATATCATTATATTGAAGAATCTTATGACTTTCACATAATTCCTACAGCTTTAGGTTGGGGCACTTGATATTGTTCATCATCATTCATAATACCACCGCTTTCTTTAGCGGAGTCCGATCACGACCCGATCGTCTAGGTTGCATCATTTGAGACATGTACATCAATCACAATCTCATTCTCAACTTTATGAATTCAATATCAGCACAATACCACCATGTGTGCGGCTTGGTGTCTGATCACGGTCCGATCGGCAAGGCCGTCTTACCAAGACATTGTTCCTTTTTTTTAAACATCTCATTTCAATCTTTATTTCACATATATCAATTCATAGGCACTCAGGGCCACAATTATCACATTATACTTAGCACTAGGCCAAATTTCATTACTCAATCACTTCATTCCTACATTTCACATCCTTTCCACATATTTCGCATTAATATCAATTTCCACAAAAAGCCATTCAATTTGAGATATCAATTACACATGAGAGGAATCATGAATCATGGGTATATACTTCAAAAATCATACACTTTAAGTTTATTAACAATGGAACTTTAACACAACGGATTCTTCCAAAAATGAGGGAATACACAAAACCGCAATAAAGGAACACATCAAAGGCATAAACAAGCAATTACACCAATTCTTCTTGAATTACTCTTTCCCAATCATGACAATGTATATCTTCAACATCGAAGTATCTAATAACTCGGACCACATTAGATGTACTCATAAGGCAAACATTATCTCGAACAGCTACTTATGGTATAAATTGTGTACAAAGCCTCTAGGGCACTTTATTATCATTGTGTACAATTATAATTCAAGTTCTCAGTACATTGGGCACACTTTATTTCCTAAATTCATTAGATTACTTCAAACATCTTTATACATAGAGGATTTCACATAGTTTGGTATAGCAATTTCAATTTAGACTTGACTTGAAATCTAGGCATTTTAGAAAATAAATCATGTCCCCCGCATATCTTCCATTTACAAGAATAACACATTAAACACATATAGAAGTACCTACCACGTATATTTTCACAATAATAATTCACTTAACTTGACAAAAACAAGTATTGCATCAATCACGTTTCAAACTTAAAACATTTACATGGGCACCATGGAAGCTCAATTTCTATGAGGCGAGGTTTTAGCCATTACCTTGCTTAAGCTTTTCTTATGTTACTACAACGTTCCAGAAATTCTAGCAATCCCAATCTACTTTGAGACTTAACAAAATTGAACACTAATTAGGAATGTATTCATGGTTTTCGCTCATTTGAGAATTTTTTCCAATACTAGTTGTGCATCTTAATTTCAAATATCTTTAATAAGGTTTCCTTCATTCACCCACCCAATCAATACTTATTTATTTTCAACAATCTTTCCACAAATCTAATTTGTACATACATGTATACATAATCTTATTACTTCCATGAAGCATACCTTAACACCTTATTTTATACCCCAAACTCGAAATTAAAGCTTAACATATAGAAACTTACCTCTTAGATGAAGAACTTGTGATTGAGTTATTTGATTCTTGAAGATTGATGCAAGATTGGATGATTGGATGTTGGGTTCCTCCCGCTGTCTCTAAATTGCTCTCAACTCTCTCTTAAATCAGTAAAAAAATGACCCCAAGAGAAGCCCCAAAGAATATATATTAAAATTGTCACAACCCTAGTTCACCATCTGTGAACACGTCATGAAGTCACCCAGTCACAAGGACTAGGTAAGCCTAACCGTTCGGAAATAACAAAATTGATGATAATAATAACTTATGTACCAAGTAACTTATAAAAATATATATAATTTGCTGCTTGGCACATACACTTCACACCACAATTGTGAAACAAAATCCCAAAACGCGGAATCTCACAGGAAATACATGCTATAAAATGTATATAGCACGGCTCTAACTCCAGAAATGTCTACATCAATGAAAAACGGGAACATATTGCCTAACTACAGGATGGATGAGGAAGGAACTCTTCGGTTTGCGGACGCTGCAGATATACCTCGAGTCTCCACTGGATCTCTCCGCCTATGAGATAGTGCGCCTGAGAGGAGGTACCTGGATCTATACATGGAAAACATCCGCAGAAGAGGCATGAGTACACTAATGTGGTACTCAGTAAGTGCCAAGCCTAACCTCGGTTAGGTAGTGACGAGGGAGGTCAAGGCCCTACTGAGATAAATACAATATATGATGAGATAAGGAAAGACAATGCAAGTAAAATCAAAAGCGAGAATTTAAACCGGTTAAATAAGGGAAACATCAATAGGAAAAATGGAACAAAACAATACAAGGAACACTACTCGTGACAGGAAATAATAACTGGGGATCTCTTGGTATCCTCATCGTATCTGCTATGGATCTCTTGGTATCCCAAGGATATCTTGGTATCCTCATCGTATTCATTAGGGATCTCTTGGTATCCTCATCATATTCACTAGGGATCTCTTGGTATATTGAGGATCTCCTGGTACCCTCATCATTTCACTGGGGATCTCTTGGTACCCCGAGGATCTCTTCGTATCCTCAATATATTAACTAGGGATCTCTTGGTATCTCAAGGATTTCTTGGTATCCTCATTTTATTCGCTAGGGATCTCTTGGTATCCTCATATCTTACAAATCTCATGTGCCTGGGATCTCTTGGTATCCCACACCCTCAGTCCAGAACATACCAAATGTAGGGGGATCTCCTTGGAGGCCAACCGGTAGTCCCAAAGTAAATATGCAGGGGGATCTCCCGGTAATCAAACCCGTAAACCCAAACTAAATATGTAGGGGGATCTCTTAGGAATCAAATCTGTAGTCCCAAAGTAAATATGCACAACCACATTTAGAGAATATTCATAATGAAGTACAACAATACAAGCAACAGATAATTCCATCCTAACATGTTTCACGCAGTGCAGTTAAGGCTATTTAAGCAAGTAGGCAAGGTGAATCAACAAAACATGACCTTCTCATCTAGCACATGTTATAATTGTAAGTAAGGTAAGTAGGTACAAAAGAAACTCAATCTCAAATTCTAAAGTAATAACTGGATTTTTCATAAACTAGCTCAAGCACGTGCTGTCACCTCACATACAAGGCACTCAATTACCAAATAACATATCCTAGGGGAAAGGTCCCCAACACAAGGTTAGACAAGCCACTTACCTCAATCGGCTCCAAAAATCAACTTGAAATCACTCTTTTCCATGAGTATGCGACTCCAAATGGCCCAAATCTATTCATTCCAATTATATCTCGTAAATAACATCACAAGCAACTAATTCTACTATTTAATCTACAGCTAAGACAAAATTTTAGGTAATATGACAAGAATGGCCCTCGGGCCAACGTGGTCAAAACCTGATGTTTGATCTAAAATCCGGCTACCCATTTCCCCACAAATACAATTATGTGATTAGTTTAGAAATCTGACATTCAATTGAGGTCCAACTCCCAATTTTTAGCAAACCATAGGTCCTACCCAATATACCCGAATTTACCCATTTAAAACTTTGATTTGATATTGAAATTATGTTAAAGGTGTTAAGGAGCGAAGAAAATGAGTTAGAACCACTTACCAACGTTATGAAGAAGACGTATTGCTTAGAAAATCGCCTCTTCAATTTTGGGTTTCAAAAAGTGAGAAATAGCCAAAAAAATCCCATGTATTTACACTCCCGGACTCACCTAGCGCGGACCGCGCAAAATGGATTGCGGTCGTGCTGGTGGAATGAAGACCTACTGGCTTTCTAAAGCGGCCATGCGGGCCGCACAAAAATGACTGTGGCCGCGCTGCTTCCAGTGCGGGCCGCGCATAGACGACCGCGGCAACGCTGGCGGACTGATTTTGGTCCTTTAAAAATTGCAGCACGGGCCGCGCGACGGCGACTGCGGCCGCGCGGCTTCCACCACGGGTCGCACTAAAGCGGATGCAGCCACGCTGGAGCCTGTAGCCTCTTCCCTAATATGAAAACATCTGGTGTTTAAGACTAAGACCTCCTGGAACCTAATCGAAACTTCCACGAGCCCTCGGGGATCCAAACCAAGTAAGCACACAACATCAAGAACACCCTAAGAACTTGTTCGTGTGATAAAATCGCCAAACCACATCATATACATCAGATCGAGCCTCAAAACTCATGATTTCTTCCAAAATTTTCACAAGACATAAAATTCCAATTTATAGTCCGAAACACGTCAAACAACGTCCGTTTTCAACTGTCCGGCACCGGAACCAAAATAGGGGCCAATACCCAAGTCTTTTTACCAAATTTCATTTCCATTTTCTTTAATTAGTTCCAAAAAATAATTTCACATAAAAATTTATTTCTCGGACTTGGGACCTCGGAATCCGATTCCAGGCATATGCTCAAGTCCTATATTTTGCTACAGACCCTTCGGGACCATGAAATAATGGGTCCGGATCCGTTTACCCAGAACATTGATCGAAGTCAAATTAGTTCAATTTAATTATCAAAATTTAGCCTTTTGTCATACAGAATCCACATCTAAGCTTTCCGGTTACGTTCTCAGACTTCACACGCAGATCGAGGCAACCCGAGGTAGGTTTCAAGGCCTCGAAAGGACAAAATGGAAAATAAATATGTGATGACGCAACTAAAACAATCGTTCGTCCTCGAACGGACAAAAGAAAGAAGCACCTGAGTACGAAAAAGGTGAGGATAACGGCTTCGCATATCAGAATCTGACTCCCAGGTCGATACCTCAAGAGGCTGACCTCTCCATTGGACACGAATAGAAGGAAAACATTTGGACCTTAATTGACAAACCTGTTGGTCTGGGATAGCTAACGGCTCCTCCTCATAGGACAAGTCTTTATCCAACTGGACAGTGCTGAAATCTAACACGTGGGTTGGATCGCCGTGATACCTCCGGAGCATGGATACATAAAAAACTGGATGCACGGCTGATAAGCTAGGCGATAATGCGAGTCTATAAGCCACCTCTCCCACTCTATCAAGAATCTCAAACGGACCAATGTACCTAGGGCAAAGCTTCCCATTCTTCCCAAATCTCATCACGCCCTTCATTGATGATACTCGGAGCACATTCAACTCCCCAACCATAAATGCTTCATCTCGGACCTTGCGATCTGCATAACTCTTTTGCCTAGAGTAAGCTGAACGAAGCCTGTCCTGAATGATCTTGACCTTGTCCAAGGCCTCCTGAACCAAATCTGTACCTAGCAACTGAGCCTCCCCCGGCTCAAACCATCCAATCGGTGATCGACATAGTCTACCACATAGAGCCTCGTAAGGAGCCATCTGGATGCTCGACTGGTAGCTGTTGTTGTAGGAAAACTCCTCTAATGGAAAAAACTGATACCAAGACCCTCCAAAATCAATCACGCACGCACAGAGAATTTCTTCAAGTATCTGGATAGTACGCTCGGACTGTCCGTCTGTTTGCGGTGAAATGTTGTACTCAACTACACACGAGTTCCCAACTCCTGCTGCACGGCCTTCCAGAACCGCGATGTAAACTGAAAACCTCTGTGTGATATAATAGAAACTAGAATACCATGAAAAAGGACGATCTCCTGGAGATAAATATCCACCAGCCGCTTCGATGAATAAGTGGTGCACAAAGTGATAAAATGAGTTGAATTGTTCAGCCGATCCACAATGATCTAAATGGCGTCAAACTTCTTCAAGGTCTGTGGGAGTCCCGATACAAAATCCATGGTGATGTGATCCCACTTCCACTCCGGAATCTCTATAATTTGAAGTAACCCTCCTAGTCATTGGCGCTCATACTTCACCTGCTGACAGTTGAGACATCTAGCTACATATCCAACTATGTCCTTCCTTATCCGCCTCCACCAATAGTGCTGTCTCAAGTCCTGATACATCTTCGTGGCACCCGGATGGAAGAAATACTGCGAGCCATGGGCCTCCTCTAGAATCAACTCTCATATCCCATCAACATTAGGCACACAAACACGGCCATGCATCCTCAACACCCCGTCACCTCCAATGGTCACCTCTCTGGCATCACTACGCTAAACATTTTACGTAAGGGCAAGAAAATGGGGATCATCATATTGCCGCTCCCTAATACGATCAAATATGGAAGATCGGGAAACCACATAAACTAGAACCTGACTGGGCTCCGAAAGATCCAATCTCACGAACTGTCTGGCTAAGGCCTGAAAATCTATCGTCATAGGCCTCTTTGAAGCTGGAAAATATGCCAAACTCCCCAAAATCTCCGTCCGGCGACTCAAGGCATCCGCTACCACATTGGCCTTGCCTGGGTGATATAGAATAGTGATATCGTAGTCCTTTAGCAACTCTAACCATCTCCTCTTTCACAAATTTAGGTCCATCTATTGAACAAATATTGCAAACTCTTATGATCAGTATAAATCCCACAAGGCACACCGTACAAGTAATGACGCCAGATCTTCAAGGCATGAACAATAGCAGCTAACTCAAGGTCATGGAAAGGCTAGTGTTTCTCATGTATCTTCAACTGTCTTGATGTGTAGGCAATCACCCTATCGTCCTGCATCAACACCGCTCTAAGGCCAACTCTCGAGGAATCACAGAAGACAGTATAAGACCCCAAACCTGTAGGCAATATCAAAATGGGGGCCGCAGTCAAAGCGTCTTGAGCTTTTGGAAGCTCGCGTCACACTCCTCTGTCCACTAAAATACGGCAACCTTTTGGTTCAACCTAGTCATAGGGGTTGCAATCGATGAAAATCCCTCCACAAAGCGATTGTAATAACCTTCCAAACCAAGAGAACTACATATCTCTATAGTTGAGGAGGGCCTAGGTCAACTCTGCATGGCCTCTATCTTCCTCAGATCTACCCGAATGCCTCGCTCGAAATCACTTGGCCTAAGAATCCCACTGAATCCAACCAAAACTCAAATTTTGATAGCTTTGCATATAACTGCTTCTCTCTCAGGATCTGAAGCACGACTCAGGTTTCATTTGTGATCTTCTTGACTCCGGGAATACACTAGAATATCATCAATAAAAAAAATAACGAATAAGTCAAGATATGGCCTGAACACACTGTGCATCAAATGCATAGAAGCTATTGGAGCATTGGTCAGCCCAAATGACATGACAAGAAAATCGTAATGACCATACCGAGTCCTGAAGGCAGTCTTCGGGATATTTGGCTCCCGAATCTTTAACTGATGGTACCCTGAGTGTTGGTCATCTTAGAAAACATATGTGCACCCTGAAGCTGGTCAAACAGATCATTAATACGAGGCAATGGATAACAGTTCTTCACTGTAACCTTGTTCAACTGGCGGTAATCAATGCACATACGCATAGAACAATTCTTCTTCTTCACAAACAAAAAAGAAGCACCACTCGGTGAAATACTAGGTCGAATAAAACGCTTATCAAGCAATTCCTGCAACTGATCCTTCAACTCCTTCAACTCAGAAGGAGCCATTCGATATGGAGGAACAGAAATGGGTTGAGTACCCGGAAAAAAACCAATGCCGAAATCAATGTCTCTATCGGGTTGCATGGCCGGAAGCTCAGCTGGAAACACATCAGGATAATCCCGTACTACTGGAACTGAGTCGACAGAAGGGGTATCCACACTGACATCTCTCACATAGGCTAAATATCTTGCACACCCGTTCTCAACCATATGCCGAGCTATAAGGAAAGAGAAAACACTACTAGGAGTGTGATCTAAAGAGCCACTCAACTCAATACGCGGGATACCTAGCATAGCCAACGTCATGGTCTTGGTGCGACAATCAAGAATAACATAATGGTGCGACAACCAGACCATGCACAAAATAATGTCAAAATTGACTATGCCGAGTAACAGTAAATCTGCTCTGGTTTCAAAACCACGAATAGTAACTAAGCAAGAGTGATAGACGCGCTCCACAACAAGAGAATCTCCCACAAGAGTAGAAACATAGACGAGGACTCTCAAGGAATCCCGAGGCACACCCAAATGCTAAGCAAAGTAAGAATACACATAAGAATAAGTAGAGCCCCAATCGAATAGAACTGATACCTCTCTGTGACAAACCACTATAATACATGTGATAACAAAATTGGAGGCAACAGCCTCGGCATGATCAGAGAAGGGCATAACATATGGCTTGCCCTCCCCCTCGAGGGCAACCTCTACCTCCGCGGCATCCACCTCTAGCTGGCTGAGGGGGTGAGGCGGCAACTGGAGCTGTGATCATGACTTGAGAACTCTACTGAGCACGTTGTGACTGAGAAAGTTGTGGGGGTGTACCCCTCCCAAGTCTGGGGCAATCCCTCACCACATGGCAGGTGTCTCCACACTCAAAACAAGCTCTGGGAGGGCGCGGTGGCTGTCACTAACTAGGGCTAGATCTGTTTGACTGACCTCTAGGAAAACCCCGCACAGGAGGCGCGCTAGAAACTGGAGGTGCATAGTAAGGCTCCTGAGATACAGGTGGAGCTGGAGCACTGCTGGCTGCTCGAAGAGCTGAATGAACAGGGTGGCCCACAAAACCCCGACCATGTCGACCTGTACGGGCACCAGAGTATTAGCCCAACTCTTGAGACCTCTTGGCCTCCCTCTCCCCTCGCTCCCTGGCGAGCATACTCTCGATCCTCCTAGCAATGCTCACTACCTGTTGATAAGGAATGTCCATCTCCGACACTCAAGCCATGCTAGATCTGATGGGTGGGATAAGACCCTCGATGAACCTGCAAACTCTCTCGCGGACTGTAGCTACCAAAGTAGGTGCATGCTTGGCCAATCTAGTAAAACGGATAGCATACTCCAAAACGGTCATAGCCTTCTGGTGCAAATGCTCAAAATTTACGCGCCATGTATCTATGAGGCTCTAGGGAACAAACTCTCTCATAAAGATATCCGAGAATTGGGTCCAAGCCAGTGAAGCATCCTCGATCGGACTGTCTATCTCATATATGCGCTACCAATCATAGGCAGCTCTCACAAGTTAGAAGGCAGTAAAGGAAACCACGTTGGGCTCTACTATTCCCATAGTGCAAAGAATACGGTGGAACTCCTCTAGAAGTCCCAACGCATCATCTGTCACCAGTCCAAAGAAAACCGGAGGATCATACTTTTTGAACCTCTCCAACCTCCACTGCTCATCCTCAAAAGTAGCTACCCCATCAACGGGCTGATCTGGCACTGTAGGCGGAATGGGAATGATCCCTGGGGCCTGCTGAACCTACACTCGCTGCTCAGAAGTTCGGACGATGGGGGTCTGTTCTCCTCCCCCGGTCTGGGATATGGCTGCAGCAAGGGGAAGCAACCCTGCCTGAGCCAAGGTGGTGTACATGGACGTGAACTGGGCTAATGTCTCCTGGAGGGCTGGCGTAATAGTGGCAGTAGTAGGCGTGCCTAGAGCTTGGGCCCCAGCTGGATCTATTGGTGGTGCCTCGGCGGTAGCTCGCGCAGGTGCTCTTGACGGACTACGTGCACGTCCAAGACCTTCACCACGGCCTCGGCCTCAGACTATTGCTGTAGGGGGCGCGGGTTCCTGATCGTCGCGAGTAGTGCATTTCGTCACAATCTATGAGAGAATAGAAGACAGAATTTTTAGATTTGATGCCAAAATATTGTACGACAAGGAAATCAATGAAGTTAAGATTCTTCCTAACGGTTACATAGCCTCTCGTAGATAAGTGCAGACGTCTCTGTACCAATTAGCGAGACTCTAATAAACCGGCCTATGTGCCACAACTCCTATGAACCTAGAGCTTTGATACCTACTTTGTCACGACCTTAGTTCACCATCCGTGAAAACTTCATGATAACACCCTAGTCACAAGGACTAGGTAAGCCTAACAGTGCGGAAATGACAACATTCATGATAATAATAACTTAAGTACCAAGTAACTTAGATAAATGTATATAATTTTCCGCTTGGCACATACACTTCACGCCATAATTATGAAACAAAATCCCAAAACCCGGAATCTCACGGTCAACACAAACTATAGAATGTATATAGCACGGCTCTAACTCCAGAAATGTCTACATCAATGAAAAACAGGAACAAACTGGCGAACTATAGGATAGAATAAGAAGGAAACTCTTTGGTCTGTGGACGCTGCAGATATACCTCGAGTCTCTACTAGATCTCTCCGCCTCGCTGATAGTGCGCCTGAGAGGAGGTACCTAGAACTTCTCATAGAAAACATGTGCAAAAGAGGCATGAGTACAATATAGCGGTACTCAGTAAATGCCAAGCCTAACTTCGATCGCGTAGTGATGAGGGAGGTCAAGGCCCTACTGAGATAAATATAATATATGATAAGATAAGGAAAGATAGTACAAGTAAAATCTATAGCGATAATCTAAACAGATCAAATAAGGGAAACAACAACAGGAAAAATGGAACGAAACAATACAAGGAACACTACTCACAATAGGAAATAATAACTGAGGATCTCTTGGTATCCTCATCATATCCGCTAGGGATCTCTTGGTATCCCGAGGATCTCTTAGTATCCTCATCATATTCACTAGGGATCTCTTGGTATCCCGAGGATCTCCTGGTACCCTCATCATTTCACTAGGGATCTCTTGGTATCCCGAGGATCTCTTGGTATCCTCATTATATTCACTAGGGATCTCTTGGAATCTCGAGGATCTCTTGGTATCCTCATTAGATTCATCGGGGATCTCTTGGTATCCCGAGGATCTCTTGGTATCCTCATATCTAACAAATCTCATGTGCCAGGGATCTCTTCGTATCCCGCGCCCTCAGTCCAGAACGTATAAAGTGCAGGAGGATCTCCTATGAGGCCAACTCGTAGTCCCAAACTAATGATGCAGGGGGATCTCCAGGGAATGAAACACGTAGTCCCAAAGTAAATGTGCACAAACACAATCAGGGAATATTTATAATGAAGTACAACAATACATGCAACAGATAATTCCAGCCTAACATGTTTCACGCAGGGCAGTTAAGGTAATTTAAGTAAGTAGGCAAGCTCAATCAACAAAACATGTCCTTCTTATCTAGCACAGGTTATAATTGTAAGTAAGGTAAGTAGGTACAAAAGAAACTCAATCTCAAAGTCTAAAGTAAAACCCAAATTTTTCAACAATTAGCTCAAGCACACCCTTGTCACCTCACGTACAAGTTACTAATTACCAAATAACATATCCTAGGGGAAAGGTCCCCCACACAAGGTTAGACAAGCCACTTACCTCAATCGGCTCAAAAAATCAACTTGAAATCACTATTTACAATGAGTATCCAACTCCAAATGGCCCAAATTTATTCATTCCAATTACATCTCGTAAATAACATCTCAAGAAACTTATTATACTATTTAATCTACAGCTAAGACGAAATTTTAGGTAAAATGACCAAAATTCCCCTTGGTCCAACGTGGTCAAAACCCGAGGTTCGAACTAAAATCCGGCTACCTATTCCCCCACAAATTCAATTATTTGATTAGTTTTGAAATCGGACCTTAAATTGATGTCCAACTCCCAATTTTAGCAAACCCTAGGTCCTACCCAATATACCCAAATTTACCCATTTAAAACTTCGATTTGATGTTGAAATTATGTTTAAAGGTGCTAAGGAGCCAAGAAAATGAGTTAGAAAAACTTACCAATCGTTTTGAAGAAGAAGTATTGCTTTGAAAATCGCCTCTTAGGTTTTGGGTTTTGAAAAGTGAGAAATAGCTGGAAAGTTTCCGTGTATTTATACTCCCGGACTCGCCCACCGCGGAACGCACAAAAAGGACCGCGGCCGCACAGGTGGAATGAAGACCTACCGGCTTTCTGAAGCTGGCCACGCGAGCCGCACAAAAATGACTACGGCCGTGCGGCTTCCAGCGCAGGGCATGCAAAGACGACCGCAGCCGCGCTGGGGAACTGAAAATCGGTTATCCTTTGAATATTGTTGCGCGGGCCACGCTAAGGTGGTCGCGGCCGCGCTGGAGCTTGAAACCTTTTCCCTGGCCTGAAAACATCTGGTGTTTAAGACTAAGACCTCCCGGAACCTACTCGAAACTCCCCCGAGCCCTGGGGGGCTCCAAATCAAGTAAGCACACCACCTCAAGAACACCCTACAGACTTGTCCGTGCGATCAAATTACCAAATAACATCATATACATCGGATCGAGCCTCAAAACTTATGATTTTTTCCAAATATTTCATAAGCCATAAAATTCCCATTTTGGGTCCGAAACACGTCAAACGACGTCCGTTTTTAACCAAACTTTGCAGGAAGAGCTCCAATCATATATAGACCTGTACCGGGCTCCGGAAGTAAAATACGAGCCCGATACCCTAGTCTTTTAATCAAATTTTCTTTTCCATTTTCTTTAAGTAAGTCAAGAAAATAATTTCACATAAAAATTCATTTCTCGGACTTGGGACCTCGGAATTTGACTCCAGCCATACGCTCAAGTCCCATATTTTCCTACGGACCCTCCGGGGCCGTCAAATCGTGGGTCCTGATACGTTTACCCAAAACGTTGACCGAAGTAAAATTTGTTCAATTTAATTATCAAAATTTAGCCTTTTTCTCCAATAATCCATATCTAAGCTTTTCGATTACGCACCCGGGTTGTGCATGCAGATCGAGGTAACTCGAGAGGAGGTTTTAAGGCCTCAAAAAGACATAACGGAAAATAAATAAGTGATGACCCCATGGGATCATCACAAAATTGGGGTCCGGTTGTAAAAATAGGAAGATTTACCCTCCGAATGCGGGTCTACGGTCGCATAATCGACCGCAGAATGGGTATTCTGGCTGCAAATACGTTACATAACTCGGTGCCCAAAACTGGGATACATTGCTCTAGTTTGCGACCAGATTTGCGATTGCAAATTAAGTATGCAGACCGCATAATAGTTTTTGCGATCGCATATCTGACACAGGATCGCATTTTTTCGGCCTTTAGTAATTTGATCTTAACTGTGTAGGAATGCCCAAATGACGATCGATTTGAAGCATTTGAAAATATACGCAAATACATTTTATTTCAGAGGTTATTCATCACATAAAACATTATAAATATTAGATATGCTCGTTTAAAATAGGGGCTTGTGCGAACTCATTTGAAATCTTAGCCTATTATGAATTTTTCCAATATGACTTACACTTAGGCCTCTCCTTGGACCCCACCTTACTTAATATATGACTCATACACTTGTTTACCAAATCCAATTGATATCCACCATTTTAATAGCATATAAAATATTATAATAAGACCATGTGACATCACAAAACTCTAGGTTACGTAGTGAAATTTTCATAAATTTCGGCAGAGTATCCTTTGTAACTTGGCCTAGCTACCTACTACTGGACAACTAAAACCATCCTAAAAACACATCCGCAACTCGACAAAGCATCGTAATGTATATATAAATAACAAGAACCTCAACATTACAAGCACTACATTATCACTATGATACCTGGACATGGGCTGCACATTTTTAAATCATAACACCTAGAAGGTATCTTTCAAGTCAAAACCAATTGCTACACAAACAAGAGAAAATACCTTATTGTTATAATATACGCTTAACGCTAGAGGGGGGGGGGTGAATAGCGTTATTATAAAAATCAGCGTAAACTTGCGGAATTTAAAAATTGTAGGAATGAAATAAGTGTGATAATTAAATAATAAGGAACGAACGCACCGATGTATCCTGGTTCACCACAACCCATGGCTAGTCCAGTCCCCGAGAGACTCTCTCGTGATTTCCACTAACTTCGTTAAGCTTACGAGTGCTTAACAAACCGTTACAAACTGAGAACTTGAGTCACACAAGCCTCAACAACCTTTGCTCGAAGATACAACACTTCAAGACTTCAACCAAAGGAATCACAACGTTCCTTCTTACAATACAAGGGATTAACACTTCCCTTCAAGTGTATAAAAACACTTTGCACTCAAAACAAGACTCTCCTTAAGAGTAGATATGAGTAAAATAAATACGCTCAAGAACGCAACAACTTTCGTCAAGAATTTGGCTCTCAAAAACTTATGTAATGAATAGAAAATGATGAATAAGAGAGTATGCAAGCTTTAGCAATAATATGATCAGTTGTTGTGTTTAGAAGACTGATTTGAAGATGTATTTATAGTGTCAAAAACGTGTATAACCGTTGCCTAATTGGTAATTAAGAATTGCTAATTTTGTGCTACGACAATCGATTGTCTAATTGGCACAATCGATTGTTTTCAAATCGTTCCAAATATCATTCCCAGATTTTACGCAGCATAATCGATTATCTAAGACGTATAATCGATTACTGGCAACGTTCAAAAAATCATTTCCAGATTTTACTTAAAACAATCGATTATCAGAAATATACAATCGATTACTTGGCAACGTTCAAAAAATATTTTCCAGATTTTACTTAAAACAATCGATTATCAGAAATATACAATCGATTACTTGGCAACGTTCAAAAAATCTTTTCCAGATTTTACTTAAAACAATCGATTATTAAAATCCTATAATCGATTATCTGACGGAGTTTGAAAATATTTTGGCAACGGTCATTTACATAATCGATTATGCTATATGGACAATCGATTATTTTTCAGTCTTGAAAAATCTAATAGACACTGCCTCAACACAATCGATTGTCATAAAGTTCACAATCGATTATTTTGTAGCTTTGAAAAATCTGATGGACATTGTCTCAACACAATCGATTGTCATAAGGTACACAATCGATTGTCTTGCAGCTGTCTTAACATAATCGATTATCATAAGTACATAATCTATTATCTTTGTCCAGATTTTAGAGGCATGTTTAAAAATCATTTTGCTAAAATAAATATGCATGATTTAAAATCATTTTGCTCTAAATTAAATATGCATGATTTGATAAAAAAATTTTTTATAAATTGTCGGATCAAGATCACAATTAAAGAGCGACTCATGTATAACTTTGTTTAATCTTGATCTTTGTTTGTCTTGTGCTTGAACTTCGTTACGTGACATTTGCGCGCTTGTGCTTGGACCTCGTCATATGTCAATTGCGCATCGTTTGTCATTTATCAAAACCTACAAATATGAACACACGTTTAGTTTAGTGCCTTGAAAACGTGTTTCGACAATTTCCCCCTTTTTGATAATGGCAAACCTTAATCGGGATATGCATATTAGGTAATTCATAATGACGATCCAAGACAAGTATATATATATGCAATTAGTTCCCCCTCAACATATGAATTTCCCCTCAATTTGTGCCAATAAGTATTAAGTGCATAGCCCTTATTCTTCCCCCTTTTGACATTAGCAAAAAATAGGTAAATTACTTGTTTATTGATTAATCAAAAATTTCAAATTCATAAAAGGGATATTAAAGCAAATAATGTCAACATAATCGATTATTGGTACTTGATAATCGATAATATACTAAAGAGAAATCGATTATTCTAAAGAGGAATCGATTATTCTGCACCGGTCTTTATAATTCCCCCTGCTTTTAGGGCGATACCTGCAAAAATGCGTTAGACGCCTCCGACACTCAAGTTAGTAATCATGTGAAAGGGAAAATGCAATGCATGACTTAGATCAATGTGGAGTCAAGAATCCCGAGTTCACTACGAATTCGGAAGAAGAACTCTTTCTCTAAAGGTTTTGTGAAGATGTCGGCCAATTGATCTTTGGTTTCAACAAATTCAATTTCGACATCACCTTTGAGAACGTGATCTCTTATAAAATGATGCCTAATTTCAATGTGTTTTGTTCTTGAAGGAAGAACGGGGTTCTTCGTCAAGCATATGGCGCTAGTATTATCACATCTAAGAGGGATATGATCGATACTTAGGCCATAGTCCAAGAGTTGCTGTTTCATCCAAAGAATTTGAGCGCAACAACTCCCCGCGGCTACATATTCAGCCTCGGTTATGGACAACGCAACACTTACTTATTTCTTGCTAAACCAAGAAACTAGAGAGCTACCGAGCAAATGGCAAGTGCCACTAGTGTTCTTGCGGTCCAATTTGCATCCAGCGAATAAGAATCGGAATAGCCAACAAGTTGGCATGAAGAACCTTTGGGGTACCATAGACCCGCATTTACAGTACCAACAAGATACTTCAGTATCCGTTTCACCGCAGTTAGGTGAGACTCCTTAGGACATGATTGATAACGAGCGCATAAGCACACGCTAAATATGATGTTCGGTCTACTAGCAGTAAGATAAAGGAGAGATCCAATCATACCTCGATACTTCTTGGTGTCGACTTCCTTACCTTTCTCATCTTTGTCTAGATGGTCGGATGTGCTCATGGGAGTGGCCATTGCTTTTGCGTTGCTCATTTCTAATCGTTTTAGCAATTCTTTGCAATATTTAGCTTGACAAATGAAGGTTCCTTCTTTCATTTGCTTTACTTGCAGCCCCAAAAAGAAGGTTAGCTCACCCATCATAGACATTACAAATTCGCTTGTCATTAAATCGGAAAATTCCTTGCACAAAGCATTGTTAGTAGCACCAAAAATAATATCATCCACATAGATTTGAACTAATAAAATATCATTGTTTTTATGCTTAACAAATAGAGTGGTGTCAACTTTCCCCCTAATGAATTCATTTTCCAAAAGAAATTTGCTCAATCGTTCATACCAAGCTCGGGGAGCTTGTTTGAGACCATAAAGCGCCTTTTTAAGTTTGAAAACATGATTGGGAGATTTAAAATCTTCAAAGCCCGGGGGTTGTTCTACATAAACTTCTTCTTGAATAACACCATTTAGAAAAGCACTTTTTACATCCATTTGATATAAATTGAAATTCATAGAAGAGGCAAAAGCAAGCAATAAACGAATAGCTTCTAACCTTGCTACGGGTGCATATGTTTCTTCATAGTCAATTCCCTCTTCTTGATTATAGCCTTTTGCTACAAGCCTAGCTTTGTTTCTAGTGATTACGCCATTTTCATCTAGTTTGTTTTGAAAAACCCATTTCGTACCAATTATGGTATGATTTTCGGGTCTTGGCACCAAATCCCAAACGTCATTTCGTTTGAATTGGTTAAGCTCCTCTTGCATTGCCAAGGTCCAAAATTCATCCCCAATTGCTTCGGAGATGGTTGAAGGTTAAATTTGAGAAACGAAAGCAGTATGTCCTAAGGTGTTCTTAAGAGTGTTTCGAGTACTTACCTGTTGTTTAATGTCGCCAATTACCTGTTCGAGAGGATGGTCTTTGATTGTCCTCCGCGCGTTAGGCAGTTTCGTTTCTTTTTCCAGTTATGGCGCTTCCTCCGATAATTGTTCCAAGATTTCATCTTGAATTTCCTTAGGAGTTTCCTCTTGTACTTTGTCTTGAGGACTCATTGAGTTTAAACTACCTGCAAGTTCAAAACGAGAATCCTTTCTCGCCAAGCGAGAATTATTTTCGGAAAACACAATATGAGGGGATTCCTCCACAGTTTCGGTTCTATTATTGAATACTCTCTATGCTTTGCTACGTGAAGAATAACCAATAAAAATTCCTTCATCTGATTTGGCATCAAACTTTCCCAAAATATCTTTACCATTGTTATGAATAAAACATTTACAACCGAATACTCAAAGATGGGAGATATTTGGTTTCCTTCCCTTGTAGAGTTCATAGGGAGTTTTCATGAGTATTGGCCTTATGACTACTCTGTTTAAAACGTAGCATGCGGTACTCACGGCATCTGCCCTAAAATGTTTGGGAATCTTAGCCTCATCGAGCATGGTTCTAGCCATCTCTTCGAGACACCTATTTTTCCTTTCCACCACTCCATTTTGTTGTGGTGTGCGTGGAGCAGAGAAGGTGTGCTCGATACCGAGTTCGTCACAAAAATCCACGAAGAGATTGTGATCGAACTCTCCCCCATGATCACTTCTTATTGAAGTGACGGTTGTGTCCTTTTCATTTTGAACACGTTTAAGAAAACATTTAAAATTATGAAAAGCTTCACTTTTATGAGCAAGAAATAGTGTCCATGTAAATCTAGAATAATCATCAACAATAGCAAAAGCATAACGATTTCTACCAAGACTTTCAATGCGAGATGGTCCAAAAAGGTCCATGTGAAGAAGTTGCAATGGTCTAGTAGTTGAAACAATATTTTTCGATTTAAAAGATGCTTTTTTTTGCTTCCCTTTTTGACAAGAATCGGAAATGGAGTCTTTTTCAAATTTCAAATTTGGAAGACCAATAACTAAATTTTGTGAAACCAATTTGTTTAAAAGATGCATATTGATGTGAGCTACTCTACGATGCCATAACCACATATCATCTTCTTTGCTCATAAGACAATTCACATACTCAGATGAAGAATTTTCGAGATCAACCATATAGATGTTATCCACTCTAAAACTACGAAGGGTAATTTTAAAATCACTACGGCGAAAAACTAAGCATTCATATGAATCAAATAAAACAAGATATCCCTTGTCACATAATTGACTTATGCTCAAGAGATTATGTTTTAGACCTTTAACTAGCAATATATGCTTAATGGAAGAAGGTTCATCCTTACCGAGCGATCCAATGCCGATAATTTTTCCCTTGTTGTTATCTCCAAAAATAACGCTTCCTCCTTCCTTGTGTTCTAGTTGAAGGAACTTGGATTCGTCTCCAGTCATGTGTTTGGAGCATCCACTATCAAGGTACCAAAGTACACTTGATCCTTTCAAACATACCTACAAGACAAATTAATGAGTCTTTGGTACCCAAGCTGTTTTGGGTCGTTGAGAGTTAGGTGTAACATGCTGTTGTGCTTGTCATGCAGTTAAGTGTCTATGTCTAGTGAAGCAAGAAGGAGCAATATGTCCAATTCAATTGCAATAACGACAAATGACATTAGGATTATGCATTCGTCTAGGTTGATAGTAGTTGGACGGACGAAATTTGTTTACTCTATTTTCGACAATATGACTATTGCGCATTTCATGAAAATAATTTCTCCTACTATTTGTTCTAGGATATGCAGCATTTATAGAATAGTTATTTCTAGGTTGAAATCCATTTCTAGGTGTCCTAAAATGTTCAAAGTTTCTTCTAGTGTTTGGTCTAGGATATGCATTATTTCTAGAATAGTTATTTCTAGGTTGAAGGCCATTTCTAGGTGTCCTAAAATGTTCAAAATTTCTTCTAGTGTTTGGTCTAGCATGCATGTTGATTCTAGGATTGTTATTTCTAGGATGAACATTTGTTTTATTTATTCTAGGTTGAGCGTTAGGTGGTTGGGGTTTGGCTTCAACTTTTTCTTTAGGCTCGTTTTTAAAACCTATCCCATGTTTGGTCGATTTCAAATTAACAAGAACCTCATTCAAATTTTTATGAGAAGAATTAAACTTATCTAAGGTGCCCTTAAGTCTTTCTACCTCATCTTTTAGATGCATGCAAAAAGTACAATTTTTACTAGAACTCTCGGGTTTGTCGGCGCTTCTTTTGCCGAAAAAATTGCTTTCTTCTATCAACTTCTCATTTTCCAAAATCAGTTTTTTCAAATCCTTTTCTTTCAAAGAGAGTTGTTTCTCAAAATCTTTTTCTTTCAAAAAAGCATTTTCCTTGATGTTTTTATCAGTTTTGGAAGCTTTAATGAATTCACTATACAACTCATCAAAGGCATTTTGCATTTCCTCAAGAGAATAGAAGTTTTTGGAAGAAATTTGACATACCTCTTCTTGATTGTTTTCGTGAGCCATGAGACAGAGATTTGCGGTTTCGTCCTCTTCTTCCTCACTCGACTCGTCTCCGGAGTCGCCTCCCCAATATATGTATGCTTGTTGTTTCTTGAAGGGTTTCTTCTCCTTTTTGACATTTGGGCAATTTGATTTAATGTGACCGATTTCTCCGCACCCATAGCACTTTACTTGATCTCCTTGTTGTTTGCCTTTTCGTTCATACTCTTTTTGCATGAACTTTTGAAATCTCTTAATAACAAGTCCGAACTCGTTATCACCGTCCTCATCATTTTGAGGTTGACTTGTGCTTGCCTTGAGGGCGATTCTTTGTTTCCTTTGATCATTAACAAGAGGGTTAAGTATAGTTGATTCATAAGTTTTAAGATTACCTCTTAATCCGTCGATGGTGACATTTGAAATGCCAATAGACTCTTGAATCGCGTCGGCCTTGGAGCGCCATTCCAGAGTGAGACTTCGGAGAATTTTTCGGGCAAGTTCCTTATCCGTGAAGGTCTTCTTAAGAGCATGTAAGTCATTAACGATTTTTGAAAATCGTTCGAACATGTCATCTACCCTTTCGCCTTCCTTCATGTGAAACAGTTCATATGCATGGGTTAGAAAATCAACTTTAGCCTCTCTTACCTGGTCCGTACCTTCGTACATGATTTCCAGCTTATCCCACATTTGCTTCGTCGTTGTGCAACATGATATTTTTCTGTAATCATCAGCGTTTATTGCGCAATACAATAAGTTGATGGCTTTAGCATTGTTCTGCACTTTTCGTATATCATCCGCATCGTATTCATCTTCGGATTTTGGAACCCATTCATTTTCAACCTTTTTGGTTGGAATTTGTTCTCCCTTCATTATAACCTTCCACAGATGAAAATTATCCGATTGAATGAATATTCTCATCCTCTCCTTCCAGTACGTATAGTTTGTGCCATCGAATAGTGGTGGTCGGGTGGAGCATTGTCCTTCACCTATTCCTGCAAAAGAATCACGAGTAGAAGCCATGGATTGTTTCTCTAAAACGGTTAAGTTTTTCAGAGAGTTGGGCTCTGATACCAATTGTTAGAATATACGCTTAACGCTAGAGGGGGGTGAATAGCGTTATAATAAAAATCAGCGTAAACTTGCGGAATTTAAAAATTGCAGGAATGAAATAAATGCGATAAGTAAATAATAAGGAACGAACGCACCGATGTATCCTGGTTCACCACAACCCGTGGCTAGTCCAGTCCCCGAGAGACCCTCTCGAGATTTCAACTAACTTCTTTAAGCTTACGGGTGCTTAACAAACCGTTACAAACTGAGAACTTGAGTCACACAAGCCTCAACAACCTTTGCTCGAAGATACAACACTTCAAGACTTCAACCAAAGGAATCACAACGTTCCTTCTTACAATACAAGGGATTAACACTTCCCTTCAAGTGTATAAAAACACTTTGCACTCAAAACAAGACTCTCCTTAAGAGTAGATATGAGTAAAATAAATACGCTCAAGAACGCAACAACTTTCGTCAAGAATTTGGCTCTCAAAAACTTATGTAATGAATAGAAAATGATGAATAAGAGAGTATGCAAGCTTTAGTAA
Source organism: Nicotiana benthamiana (assembly GCA_034376525.1). Lineage (NCBI taxonomy): Eukaryota > Viridiplantae > Streptophyta > Magnoliopsida > Solanales > Solanaceae > Nicotiana > Nicotiana benthamiana. Next base: position 89,447,031 of record CM067329.1, on the reverse strand, counting down.
TAATATGATCAGTTGTTGTGTTTAAAAGACTGATTTGAAGATGTATTTATAGTGTCAAAAACATGCATAACCGTTGCCTAATTGCCAATTAAGAATTGCTGATTTTGTGCTACGACAATCGATTGTCTAATTGGCACAATCGATTGTTTTCCAATTGTTCCAAAAATCATTCCCAGATTTTACGCAGCATAATCGATTATCTAAGACGTATAATCGATTACTGGCAACGTTCAAAAAATCATTTCCAGATTTTACTTAAAACAATCGATTATCAGAAATATACAATCGATTACTTGGCAACGTTCAAAAAATCTTTTCCAGATTTTACATAAAACAATCGATTATCAGAAATATACAATCGATTACTTGGCAACGTTCAAAAAATCTTTTTCAGATTTTACTTAAAACAATCGATTATTAAAATCCTATATTCGATTATCTAACGGAGTTTGAAAATATTTTGGCAACGGTCATTTACATAATCGATTATGCTATATGGACAATCGATTATTTTTCAGTCTTGAAAAATCTAATAGACACTGCCTCAACACAATCGATTGTCATAAAGTTCACAATCGATTATTTTGTAGCTTTGAAAAATCTGATGGACACTGTCTCAACACAATCGATTGTCATAAGGTACACAATCGATTGTCATGCAGATTTCAAAAACCTGATGGACACTGCCTCAACACAATCGATTGTCATAAGGTAGACAATCGATTGTCTTGCAGCTGCCTTAACATAATCGATTATCATAAGTACATAATCGATTATCTTTGTCCAGATTTTAGAGGCATGTTTAAAAATCATTTTGCTAAAATAAATATGCATGATTTAAAATAATTTTGCTCTAAATTAAATATTCATGATTTGATAAAAAATATTTTTACGAGAGAAGCCAAGTCTTGAGTTAAATTGTCGGATCAAGATCACAATTAAAGAGCGACTCATGTATAACTTTGTTTAATCTTGATCTTTGTTTGTCTTGTGCTTGAACTTCGTTACGTGACATTTGCGCGCTTGTGCTTGGACCTCGTCATATGTCAATTACGCATCGTTTGTCATTTATCAAAACCTACAAATATGAACACACGTTTAGTTTAGTGCCTTGAAAACGTGTTTCAACACTTATTTCCACATCACTCTCATCCTTCATTGTGGCCTCTTATACTTACAAATTTTGCCATAACACTTTCAAAGAAACAATCTCCTCCCCCAGGCTTAAATAACAAGGATGAAAAATAGATACCCTTTATAAGCCAACTATTTATTACCTCCACCTTTAGCAATTTCCATCAAAATGATGCACAAAGGATCTTCAACTACCTTCTTAGACATAGTCATGTGAAAACACAAAATATATGGGGAACACCTATGGGGAAATTTCATATTTCTAGTGCAGTATAATATGATATACATTTATGCTACCTTCATTATCAACTCACATAACATATTCATGGGAAAATATTGGGAATAATCTGCTCACCCCTCCTAAATTCGAAATCTCTACGCGAGCACACACACTTAACCTTTAATGACCTTCAACGGTTACACCAAGATGTGCTATGATAAACTGACGATAAAATTACCTATCGAACAAATAGGATAACACGGGGATACTTCCTCTTGACATGTTTGAACCTTCAATACCAGATAGATCTATTTAGTAAGGAGCAACTAAAATTGGGTTGGAATTATTCACGAATCCATCAAGGCGCTGAGCAGAGTATTTCAGAAGGTTACATGCTAAAAGACACGAGGATTTCTATTAATGATGTTGATATGGTTAATAATTGTGACGACATCAACTATAGATGATTAGGGAATAGGGGTAACTCGTACATTGGCAATAGGAACCATTAAAGAGGAATATTCAAGTACGTGACCCAGTCATTTCCCGGAGTGTAGGGAACATCCAGTTATCAAGAATGAGAATATTTTGGCACCTTTAATGCAATATGGTTTTCAAAACAAATGAAGTTGAACTACACTCTTAACGTTCACTGACACAAGGAATCTATACCACTAGCCCATGATTTGTTAAATAATTTGAAGGCATCTAACCCCAACCTCTCATGAGTGAAACCACATAGCTAGGACATCTTAATATTGGGACGAAATCATGTATTGGTTAGAGGGGTTCTAATAGTTAACACGATGTTTTGGGGAGAAGACAAATAAAATTCCTATCCAGCCAAGAAGGTGAAATACCAAGGGTAGCAAAACTCCCTGCACATGACAACGACATAGTCAATGATTCTAAAAGTCGAGGGTGTAAAGACAACCAAACTCAATGAGACAGTGCAAAATAATCATAGAAGGTTTGCAGATGTTCATGATGAATTCTCCATGGGTTTTAACTTGAGAAAAGAAGTGTCATAGTGATATTTAGAAGGGCATGTTCTCTCATGGTTATCGTACAAGTGTTGGAAAATTAGAACAATGAATTCACTAACTATGGAATACAATTAATATGTTGTGGATGTATAAATAGAAAATAATCATTTGTTATGAGCTACATGTTTCTGCTATATTAACTTTCAGACTGCAATACAAGACCACGTCATGGGTGACCACAATACCAGAAACCAAGTGAGCTACTTACTGCAGGATGTCCCAAGTGAACACAAAAGTTATACCACGATGGAGACATATGATCTTCCTATGGCAGAGATATGAGGATCTCAATTTTTAGAGAGGCTTTATATGCACGGTGACCATTTCAATTGACATGCACTCATATGATAGGTGCTAAGATATGCTCTTATGTTACTAGACAGTGAGAAGGTTTCATGATGATACACGCAAGAGGGTAGAGTGATTCTTCAAACCATAGAAGCCATATACACTAGTGAGGAAAAGAGTGACTCCAGAAGGATCGCAGCACTGGGATGTTTTTCATGGAGCTCGACACCACATAGGTAAACTTTACGACGGTGCATGCATAGGCACAAGCCAGTAGATTTTCATTTAAATAAAAAGTTTCTGTAAGAAATTCATCGGGAATAGTCCCTTGTTGAGAAATTAGGAAAAGCAAGTGGGAAGTATCAATAGTGTTATAAATCAATTCAGGAACATAATTATAGTGCTCAATTTCATAGAAGGTTGTAAGTAAGAGAACTGTGATCGAGAGATCTTGTGAATAATACGTCTCATTCAAAGAGTAGGTGCACGTAATGTTTTGTGATTCAGATTCTTGTTCAGACCATATCTATACAGGCTTCCCATATAGGTGTACGTATACAATAAGGAAAAGTGTATGGCATTCAAAATGACGTACTAATAGGTCACTTACTTGGTGACTCTAGATTGGGGGGAGCAGTGCCTTAACTGATGCACCCTAACCCAATATATGTAACATACATTGGTAACATACTGATATACTACATGATCTAGTGGTGCGGTGACATTAATAGAAACAAGGGTACCCCTTAGCAACAAGTTTTACCAATCCCTCCAAAGCTCATCATATTCTCCTAACAAGTCGTTGGGCAATCCACCCAGACTCAATGGTGGGATCAATCCCACCTTACATGTTTAAATTCATGGATTATTGTATCAAGATTACCAATCTTGAGAATAAGATTTAGAGAAGAAATCAGCTCCATATCTTGAGCTATATCGCACGATCTGGAGTATCAAAGAAGGGGGAAACTCCTGAATGTCCAAATACCTTCCAACTTATAGATGTGGCCGACAACACACTGATAAGAAGGACTGTACTATACATGGCTCTGAGACATCCTAGGACACTTTAAAACCTTAGGCTTCGATACCAAGTTTTTCACACCCCAAAAATCAGAGGAGCGCGACAGGCGCTCAACCGAGTAAACCCGACCGGAAAGCCTGTTAGGTTTCATTCTACCCAAACCAACACATGATTAAATAGGAGACAGACTCCATTAATCATATTAGTAAGCATTTCATTAGCAACTTCCATTTCATTTCCATTAGCAACTTATATCATAATTATCAAAATTTTACAAGTTTTATAAATCTTTTCCAAACATCAATATTTCTACTTTAATTCAAACTCCTAACACTACCCACAACCCATCTAGGGAGTCTCTAAACACAACAGAAGATTAATGTAATATGGCAACGGCAATAACAAGGCTTTAGCTATACCTGAGATACAACATACAAGATAAATAGATAAAACGAGTCCATGAAATGAAGTGGGGCTCACCAAGTCAGCTGAAAGGATGATGCAGATCTAGCTGTGACCAACAACGCCTGCTGTAGAAACACCTACATCCATTAAAGACGTAACACTCCCGGCAAAACGGACGTTAGTTCCATCGAATAGCACTAGTATGTATAACTAAGCACCATCAAGTTAGAAAGAACTATCATACAAGAACAAAGAAATCATAAACACCTTATCGTTAGAAAGAACTACCAAACAAGAATAAAGAAATAATAAAGGTCAATCGGAAGCCATAACAATCCCCATATCATTATATTGAAGAATCTTATGACTTTCACATAATTCTCATAGCATTAGGTTGGGGCACTTGATATTGTTTATCATTATTCATAATACCACCACTTTCTTGAGCGAAATCCGATCATGACCCAATCGCCTAGGTTTCCTCCTTTGAGATATGTACCCTAATTATAATCTCATTCTCAATTTTCGGAATTCAATATCAGTACAATACCACCATGTGTGCGGCATGGTGTTCGATCACGGCCCGGTCGGCTAGGAGGTCTTACCAAGACGTTGTTCTTTTTTCATTAATCATCTCTTTTCAATCTTTATTCACATATATCAATTCATAGGCACTTGGGGCCACAATTATCACATCATGCTTGGCACTAGGCCACATTTCATAACTCTATCTACTCTTTCCCGCATTTCACATCCTTTCCACATTTTCAGATCAATATCAATTTCCACAACAAGCCATTCAATTAGAGATGTCTAGCACACATGAGAGGAATCATGAATCATGGGCATATATAGTATTTTCAGAAATCATACACCTCAAGTTTATTAACAATAGAACTTTAACACAACGAATTCTTTCAAAAAGGAGGGGACATACCAAACCGCAATAAAAGCACACATCAAAGGCATAAGAAGGTAATTACACCATTTGTTCTTGAATTACCCTTTTCCAATCATGAAAATATACAATTTCAACATCGAAGTATCTAACAATGCGTATCACATTGGATGTACTCATAAGCCAAACATTATCTCGAACAACCACTTATGGAATAAATTGTGTACAAAGCCTCTATGGCACTTTATTATTGAAGTCATTTATGGATAGCATAGTCGAGACTCATTTCATAATCTGTTTCATATTTTCTCATGTCATGGGCATCACCAAGTACAATTATAATTCAAGTTCTCGGTACATTGGCCACACTCTATTCCTAAATTCATTTAATTACTTCAAACATATTTATACATAGAGGCTTTCATATAGTTTGGCATAGCAATTACAATTTAGACTTAACTTGAAATCTAGGCATTTTAGCAAATAAATCGTGTCCTTCTCAAATCTTCCATTTACAAGAATAACACATCAAATACATGAAAAAGTACCTACCACATACATTTTCACAATAATAATTTTCTTAATATGACAAAAACAAGTACTGCGTCAATCACGTTTTAAACTTACAACATTTACACGGGCACCATGGAAGTTCAATTTCTAAGGGACGATGCTTTAGCATATATACCTTGTTTAAACTTTTCTTAAGTTACTACAACGTTCCGGAAATTCTAGCAATCCCAATCTACTTTGGGACATAACAAAATTTAACATAAATTAGGAAGGTATCATGATTTTATCTCATTTGAGCATTTTATCCAATACTAGTTGTGCATCTTGATTTCAAATCTCTTATATAAGGTTTCCTTCACTTCCCAAACCAATCTTTACTTATTTATGTTCAACAATCTTTCCATAAACATAATTTGTACATGCATGTATACATAATCGTATTACACCCAAGAATCATACCTCAATACCCCATCTTATACCCCAAACTCTAAATTAAAGCTTAATATATATAATCTTACCTCTTATATGAAGAACTTGTTATTTGGTTCTTTGATTCATGAAGATTGATGCAAGATTTGATGATTGGATGTTGGGTTCCTCCTTATCTCTATAAATGCTCTGAACTCTCTCTAAAATCAATAAAAAAAATGACCCCAAATGAAGCCCCAAAGAATATATATTAAAATGGGGTCGGGTTATAAAATTAGGAAAATTTACCCTCCAAATGCGGATCTGCGGTTGCATTATGGACCGGATAATGTGTATGCTACCCCAAACACGTCAAAAAACTCGGTGCCCAAAACTGGGATACACTGGTCCATTTTGCGACCAGATTTGCCATCACAAATTAAGTATGCAGATTGCATAATGGTTTTTGCGATCGCATATCTGACACATGATCGCATTTTTCCAGCCTTTGGTAATTTGATCATAACTTTGTGTAGGAATTTCCAAATGACAAACGGTCTGAAGCTTGGAAACTATACTCAAAGAAATTTTATTCGAGAAGTTATTCATCACATAAAACGTTATAAATAATTATATATGCTTGTTCAAAGAAGGGACATGTGCGAACTCATTTGAAATATTAGCCTATTATGAATGTTTCAAATTTGGCTTACACTTAGGCCTCTCCTTGGACCCCACCTTACTGAATATATGACTCATACACTTGTTTACCAAATATAATTGATGTCCACCAAGTTAATAGCACATAAAATATTATAATAAGCCTACGTGACATCACGAAACCCTAGGTTACTTAGCGAAATTTTCCGGGGCCTTACAGGATACCTCGGTTTGATTTCATTATGCAGCAGGCGGTACCGCATTCTGTTTCCTGCTGTTATTTCATGTTGCAAAGTGTCGGGGAAGGAATATTTCTTGTTGTTCCATTCATTATCATTCTAGTAGTTTTAGTTAACACATGATATTTGTAGTACTTTAGTTGTTTTTTTCATGCTATTGCTACTGTTGATTTTCCCTTTTTTAGATCATGCTATCATCTTTTTCCGTATTAGTTATTTTCCATTTTATACCCGTATTTCATTTTTTATTGTCTATTCATATACTAGTAAGTATTTTGACCTATCCTCATCAATACTCTACTAAGGTTAGGCTTGATACTTGTTGGGTAGCGTTGTGATGTACTCATACTATGTTTATGCACATATTGTTTTACAGATTCAGGTACATTTGCTCGTGTTGGTAGATAGAGAGTCTTCCTAGCTGCTTTTACCGTGAACTTCAAGGTATGCCTGCTCGACATCCGCATGCCTCTGAGCAATCTTACCTTATTTTCATTAATTTTGTATTTCCTTCTTCGACAGTTATGTAGTATCGCTCTTGTAGCATTCTAACGAGCTCATTACTCAAATCCACCAGTTTTGGGGTGTAAAATTGTGAGATTCTATTAGACAACTTTATCTATTATTTAGTCACTTTCAGTATCTTGTATTTATATATCTACGCAGTGGTTGCCATTTTTGGGGCTTACCTACTCGTAGAGACTAGTGCCATCATGACATCCTTCTGAAGGAATTTGGGCTCGTGACACATGATAGAAGACAAGTCTCATAGTAGCTTAAAGGCTACCTGAATCACGAATGCCCCGTTGTAAACACATAGGCTCATCACCTAGCACATGCATCATCCCCAACACATCTCAAGTATCAGATTCCACAGGGATAATTACCCTCAAACCAAGTTTAGATAGGTTACTTACCTCAAACATACCAAAACAATACTCTAGAAATGCCATCCCGCGCTAATCTGCCTATAAACGACTCGAATCTAGCAAAAAGCAACTCAAAACATTAAATAATGCCATAAGAAACAAACCCAAATATTAAATGTCGAATCTTTAATCAAATACTAAAATTTAATCAAAAAATCAACCTGGGCTCGGACTTCAAAAGTTGACAAAGCTCACAAATTCTAGCAATCCATTTGAATACGAGCTCAACCATACTTGTTTAACCCAAATTCAACTTTAAATCTGTGTTCAAAATAAGATTATTCACTTTAGAAACGTTTTGACAAAAATCCCCAATTTCTCTTTTAGATTCATCATTCAAATGCAAAAATCAATGATATAATTATGTAACACAATCAAATTCGAGTAAAAATACTTACCCCAATCATCTCCAAATTGCACAAATCCGAGCCCCCAAAGTCAAAATATGATAAAATAACTCAACCCTCGAATATAACACATTCTACCCATCAATTTCTCATATGCGAACCCAATCATGCTTCTGCGGTACTGCATCTACTGAAATACCCTTGTAGATGTAGGAATAGCTTACACCCCAATCAACCGGACCAACAAACATAAATCTATATCCGCGACATTGTTCGACTTCATTATGTGCCTTTATTCATTATCTCTGACCAGGGCACGCAGTCTACATCCCATTTTTGGAAAGTCGTATAGTGTGTGTTAGGCTCACAGGTTGAGTTGAGTACACTATTTCACCCCTAGAAGGATGGATAGTCCAAACACACCATTCAAATATTATAAAATATTCTTTGTGTTTGTTTTATGCATTTCATGGTACTTGGGATAATTTATTGTCGCTTTTGGTTCTTGCCTACAACAACAACTATAAATAAAGTATTCATTTTGATCCTTATGAGGCCATATATGGGAGGCGGTATCGTTCTCTAATTGGTTGGTTTGAGCGGGGTGAGGCTAAATATTTTGGCACAGATTTAGTTCGAGATGCCTTGGAGAAAGCTAAGTTAAGTTGATTCTGGATCGGCTTCACATATCATAGTCTAGACTAAATAGTTATGTTTATCAGAAGGTTTGTGACATAGCATTTATGTTTGGAGAGAGGGTTTTGCTCCTGGTTTCACCCATGAAGGGTGTGATAAGGTTTGGGAAGAAGGGCAAGTTGAGACTTATGTATATTGGTACTTTTGAGATCTTCGAGAGAGTGGGGTACGAGGCCTACAGGCTTTCATAGCCACCTTGCTTATATGTAGTTTACTCGGTGTTCCATATTTCCATGCTCCAAAAGTATCACGATGATCCGTCCCATATTTTGGATTTCAGCTCAGTCCAATTTGACAAAGATTTGACTTATGTTGAGGAGCTGGTGGCCATCTTGGACAGACTAGTACAAAAGTTAAGGTCACAGCACATTGCTTTAGTGAAGTTAACTGAAGGAGCCAACTTGTAGAGGTGGCGACTTGGTAGACTGGGCATGATATGTGTATACATTATCCTCATATTCATCACTTTAGGTATGTCTATATACTCGTTGAAATACGAACATTTGTCTTAAAAGGGAGAGGATGTAATAACCCATTCGATCTTTTTGAGTATTTTAGCCTTATTCACCTATTTAGTGCTTCCTCTATGTTATATTATATGACTTTCCAAGGTGGTTGGTTTTGTTTCGGGTGAGTTTCAAAGTGGGTTAGGACACTTAGTTCCATAGTTGGAAGCTTAAGTTGAATTAGTTGACCGAAGTTTGACTTAGATGTAGACAACTCTAATATGGAGTTTTGATGATTCAATAGCTCCATATAGTGATTTTGTACTTAAGATTTTCTTTGGATATTTATTAGGAGGTCCATATGTGTTTTGGCCTTAATTGACGAAAGTTAGAAAATTGAAGGTTTAGAAGGTTGAAAGGTTTGGCCGAGAGTTGACTTTATTGATATCGGGTCTGGATTTTGATTCCGACAGTTGAAATAGGTATGTTGTGTAATTAATGACATGTGTGCAAAAATTGATGTCATTTGGGGTTGATTTGATAGGTTTCGACATTAGTATTAGAATTTGAATGATCATTGATTCCATAGGCTTGAAATGGGTTGCAATTCATAGATTTGTTGTTTGAGTTGATTTTAGGGCTCAAGTAGTTATGTTATGTTAGTTGAGACTTGATGGTATGTTCGGCCAGGGTCCCGGGGGCCCCATGTTTAAGTCGGATTGAATCCAAAATCATTTTGGACTTAGAAGAACTCGACTTACCTGAGGTTTTGGTGCAATCGCACGTGTGCACTTTGGACTGTCGGTGCAGCACTGCAGAAGTGGCTTTTGATTCATAGAAGTGTGGTTTGTGCTGACAAGTTGTGATCGCAGATGCAGTTGTTTTTCCGCAAAATTGGTTCTGCAGAAGCGGAAGCGCAGATGTGCTCAATGTTCTTAGAAGTGGTTTTCCTTTGTTTTAGTGGAAGTCGCATATGCGATGGATTTCTCGAAGATGCGGAGTCAAAGAAGCAATCAAGTATTTGTAGAAGCGGAATGTCTTGGCAGAAAAGGGGAAGATCGAGTGATTTGTTCCTTTTTTCATCTTTTCAGTCAAAGACCTCGATTTTGGGCGATTTTGGAAGAGATTTTCAAGCAGTTGATCGGGTAAGTGGGTTCGACTTGGATTTGCTTATTATACATGAATTCATCATTTTTATAATATTTATTTGTGTTTTGAGTTGAAAAAATTGGGAAATTTTATGAAAACGTCCTAAGCTATAATTTGAGGATTTACAAGTCGATTTGAGGTCGAAATTGAATAAGTTTACTACGTTGAACTCGTTAACGAATGAGTATTTGTATTTTGTAAGTTTAGTTGGATTTTGAAGCGCAAGCCCGTGGTTGACTTTTTAAGTTGACTTTTTTTATTTTCGTTAAAGATTTCAACTTTATTAGCTGGGATAGTTTTCTACGGTTTGCATTTATGGTATGAGGTTTGACTAGACTAGAACCGTCCAGAGTTGGATAGTTGCTGAAAAAGCTTATTAGTGGATTGAGTTAGCTTGTTTGAGGTAAGCATGTTGACTATATGGGGGAACTATCCTTTAGGGTTTGAGTTAATTGTGCTATTTGTGATATGTGAAAGCCATGTATGCAAGTAGACGAGCCGGTACGCGCGCTATATTTGGTATTTAACTGGTTTAGGCTATTTGGACTCTTTTCATGCCTCTTATTGAATTGTCATAGCATGTTCTATTTTTCATTGTTGGTCTGCCCCTTACATGTATTAATCTACCTCACATACTTTATTTGTTATTTTTAACACTTGTTTCACCACTTACTTGTTATTTTCTCTTATACGATTTAGTTGAAATTATTTTCGTCCTTATTATCTTATTACTTCTTTAATTGCCGAGTTATTTAATTGAAGTTGTTGTTTGCATGGAATATCTTCTTGTTGATTTATTGGTGTTGATGTTGTAAAAGTCATGATCATATTTAGGCAAGTTGTTAATTTTTGAAATGCTATTCTTGTTGAGTTATTCATTAACCTTCAGTTGTTATTGTTGAGATTCATGTGCTTATTATGGTTGAGCATGAACTATTTATTGTGTAAATATTGATATTGTTGATTCTTTGGACACATTGGCTCATTTGGGCACTTCAGGTGCAAGTTGTGATATGTTGTGATATTAATACACATGTAGTGGTATAAGGCTAGGGGTTGATACACATGCGGTGAGTTAAGGTGGACTTGATACGCATGTTCCTAGTAGGGAAACTACTTGAAGTCATAAAAGTGCGATATAGTGGGATAAAATACGGGTAGATATTTCGAAAAAAAAATACTTTCAAAACTAAATGTAAGGCTTCCGTGGTGATATAAGGAAAGACTGCGATTGTAATTGTGATTGTGAAAAAAGATTACGATGCGGTACCTCGATAATGATTTTTATTTCTATCTCTCATTGACCTCACTTGTATTTGCCCGCATTATTTTCTTGATTTTTTGACAATGTGTTCCTTCCTTGTTGCCTTTATTGTTTTAAATTCAGTTGTAGATTATTTTGTTGTATTATTTTATAGTCTTATTTTCCTAATTTCTATTATTCGACTGTACTATATATGTTCAGCTTCTTTTTCTTATCCTAGTAGGTGTGTTGACCTGGTCTCGTCACCACTCTACCGAGATTATATTTGATACTTACGGATTACCATTATGATATACTCATACTACGCTTCTACATATCTTTTGGTATAGATCCAAATACCTCACAACAGGTTAGGCATCACTGATTGGTTATATATGTCGGAGACTTCAAGGTATACCTGCTTGGCAACCACAAGCCTCGGAGTCACCCTTTGTACTTGTTTTTCTATTGCGTACTTTGTATTTAGACATTGATGTATTGGAGATTTTACAGTATACTCGTGTAGAGCTTATGAATCAGTCTCACCATTGTCACTGGTATTGTTGAGTTCTTTTATGATAGCTTGTTGGTTTAAATTTGAAGTTCTATTGTTATTTCTGTTATTTTTCCTTATATGCTAGGCTTACCTAGTCTTAAAGACTAAGTGACATCACGACATCTTATGGGAGATTAGGGCCGTGACATCATTATTCAGAAATGATAACTTGCAAAAAAATAAAGCATGAGCTTCATAAGTTCAAGATAAAGGTTGATAAACTTTTAGGTTTAAACAAGTATAAAAATAATCTATTATTGAAGATGGTCTTTTGCATATTAATTTCATTTAAATTTTTTTTTTCTTTTTTTTTTGGGCAATCCACTAGGCAAGTGCCTAGGGCTCAACTTTATTAATATTCAAAAAGAAAATTACAACAATTAGGAAAATTAAAATAAGGATTAGCACCGGTGTTATTACCCATATAACACACCAGTGTAAACCTTATCCTAATAATCCTATTGAGGCAAAATCAATAGGTATTCATTTATTTGAAAATCAATAGGTTCTTTAATTTATATACATCTTCTAGTTATTCTATATTTTGGAAACATCTAAAAAAATTATATTTCATAAAATTTCTCTAAATTTTTGGACTACTCTTTTCATTATTTTCGTAATCGAAGTAAAAAAATTTATTTTGACTACGAAATTTAGTTAGATCTAATTTACTGTGATTAAAATAGTTTTATTGATGTGGTAACTTTAGATAAATCCAAACTAGCAGCCAAAGTTTATGATCGCTCTTAGGTTGTTGCTATATCATTTGGTCATAACAAATAGTTGCAGTTATTAAGTAAACTATTTCCACGAAAGGTGATCACTTGTGCAAGAATATGTTTTTAGGTATAGTATTGTATTTAAATTAATCTTTTATAGTTAAAAGGTTATTATTACTATAGTTACATCAAACGTATGATAAAAATGTATATTTAGCTATGAAATTTTATTGTAGCAATAACCTAGTAGCTATTAAGTTAGTTATTGCCAAGAAATTTTACCACTTGAAGCCTAAATATCAATTCAGTTAAAACAATTTTTTTCAAGTAATTTTTTGTGGCTAAAATATATTTTTTTGCTACAATAAATTTAAACAGGTGAAAAACATAAGATAGGCTATAATATTTTATTGTAGCAATAAATTTGTAGTTATTAGGTTAGTTATCTTCATCGATAACTGTGAGTTGAAGTAAAAATATCTATTTGGCTATAATTCTTATTTGAGCTCTCATCTTGAGCCGATCTTATTCAGTGAATTGTGACTTTCTCACTTAAGCTTTCAATCGAATTTTTATTGATGGACTAGTGGACTCATTGGACTCTTCTATCTAAGCTTTAGCTCAAAGCGAGTGAAACTCGTCTTCACATCAAGAATTATTTGCAAATGAAGAAATATCAAAGGGGCTTTTTACTTTTCAAACAGATCCTCCTACATCTATATATAAACGCTAGTTTATCAAGAATACGCAAGAAAAATACTTCGAAAATTTTATTAATCGTCAGAAATGGCTTAGTACCAACAGTTCATTATGTAATGGATCTTTCCGTTCTAATCTTCTATCCGAAAGTTATTAGTATTTATCAAATCTGTTCCTATCTAACGGAGCGTTATTGGATCAAATGACAAAGACATTGTTGAGGAAAAGCCATTATGTGGCTAAAAAATTACCCATGCTACTGTAGCTACAACATGTGAAAATAATTTACATTAGCTGCGAAATTTAATTGTAGCAATAAATTTATAGCTAGTTGAATAATTATGGCATGATAATTAGAAAAAAAGTGTTAATAAGTAGTAAAAATTCCCACTTATCAACTATTCTGAATATAAGTCTTTGCTTGTCCTCAAGCAAATAAAATAGTTCCCACTTCTAAAAGTTAATTCAGTGACATTATGGCTAGCCACGGGTGATCGGTTGGGACTAACAATTACCCACACCACTCACGCATTATTGACAAGGCGACAAGTTAAACATTTACGCACATGTAGCTCTAACGTAACAATCGAGCATCAAGGGTTGGATTTACTCATTAAGGACGCTGGCTCTATCTTATAGGTCCTGGTGGATCCCAAAGTCATCCTCCTCTACGCTCCATTATACAAGCTCATTTGAGTATATAGCACTCAGTGCAAAGGTTTATGATATATTCGCTCATCTTTCTCAAGAGGTTGTCACAAGTATGGCTTCTAGTACTATAAGCTTTCCCCTTATGTAGATCACCAATGATGTGGCTCACTCGACTCAAAATCAAGTAGGATTTCTTTCAGGGTGTAATAGAGGCGTTTGGGTTAGGAATTGATACAATATAGATAACTGGTTACACCTTTCTTAATCACTTCATTTTTTAATTTTTGGCTCACACTTTTTCAATTCATTGAGCCACTTTCTTTTCATCAGGGGACTAGAGATACTTAACGTCACTCTTTCTTGATCATTACATTCATATTTCTTCGTATGTGGGATCATTTTCTTTCTTTCAATCCCTTCAACTATTTCATTTATTCACTTTTAATGTTTCTCTTTTTGTACTTTTCTTTTCTTTGCCTTTCCTTCTCATTATTTCTTTTCTCTTTTTGTGCCTTGATGCCTTTTTTTTCAGTTTCCTCACATGTCCCCCAAACTTACATTTTGAGCCAATTATTTCACACAAGTTTAAGAAAATCTCAGGTGCCAAGAGAGGGTCACGGGTAAAGGCTTGCAATATGGTTTTTAATTAGGAAAGACAAAAGGCTCATAGGTGCTTACTAGGAATGACATCATTGGTAGGCAATAGAAAGCCCAAATGGGCCATGGAAAGCCTACTGACACTTCTCAAGCAAAGCAAAACTTATGATTTCGCTCGGGATAAGTTATAGACCTTTTGCACGGGTACTTGAACTAGAAAAAAAGTATCTCACCCCTCATGAAAGTGGATTGTTAAAAAGGACAGAGTCGAAGGACCTCAATGATCAACATTCAAGATTGAAGATCACTAAGGTCCAATTAGAACACACGATGGTATCAAAGTCAACATAAGAGTCACAAAGTTACTATCTTCCCATAAGAGTCAACATAAGAGTCACACGATGGTATCTAACCATAAACACGTTGTTAAATGTGTTGGTGACAAATGAAGCATGTTTGAATCTTCAAGTTTGACTTAATTAGGTCTGTTATTCATTACTACTACTATTATTACCCATACGCACAAAAAAAATTTATTCCCTTAAGAAGGTTGTCACAACATCCATCGTTTGGAAAAGTCACCCAATTCACACAATAACTAACTTTGGAAAGAAACGTAGCATGAACAAAACCAAAAGCTTATTATTTATTTAAACATAAAAAGAAGCTACTAAATCAAAAAGAAGTTACTAATTCAAAAAAAGGCTACTAAAATATACACTAACTAATAAGAAAACAAGCATAAAGAAGTTTAAAAGCAAAACTATCAAAAGCAGAATGAATGTACATAATGAGAAAGAAAGAAAATATATACATAATGAGAGAATATAGAGAATATAAACATCATACGAAAACGGAGAGAATACATACATAATGAGAAAGAAACGAAGAAAATAGCATAAAGTTAATTACATGCCAAATGTCACAGAAATTAACTAATAAGATCAAATAAACTCCACCCTCCAAATAAAACTAAACATTTTCCTCAATTCTTACAAAATAAGAGTAAAGTAAGGTAAATAATGAAGAAGACACCCTATGGATATTTGGACATCCCACTCCATTACTAATAGTTTTGTCAGAGTTTCCTTTGTATCTAGGCTTATCCACCTGCCAGAGAGCCCCCAAAATATATCCTAACAACATATATACATATTCCGTAGACACAACATAACATATATAATTCTAACCATGGACGCATAGGCAATCATATAACCAAAACGAAATAGAACAGCTTTACATAGATCAAATCAAGGATATAGAGTTCATACGGACCGAATGGATGAAAACTATTGCATGGCTATGCAAACAAATGTGGTACTTTCTCCTCATTTCTTCCTTAGCTTCCCAAGTGACTTCCTCAACCTGCTGTTTCGCCACAAAACCTTTACGAAAGCAATCTCTTTATTCCTCAATTTTCGGACCTGCTTATAAAGAATGGAAACTAGAACTTCTTCGTAGGATAGTTCTTCATTGACCTCAATAGTTTCATCTGGCAAGATAGTGGACTGATCTCCCACTACCTTATTAATATAGACACATGAAAGACTGAGTGTACCAATGACATTTCTGGTGGCAACTCAAGCTTGTAAGCCACCTGACCAATCCGCTGGGTGATCCTGTATGGTCTGGCATATCTTGAGATCAATTTTACTATCTTCCCAAATTGCATGATACCCTTCAAGGAGGAAACCTTCAAGAATACCCAATCATCTTCTTTGAACTCCAAGTCCCTACGACATACGACTAAATAAGACTTTTGGTGACTCCAAGCAGTTTTCAACCTTTCCTTAATAATTTTGTTCTTCTCCATGGCTTTGAGCACAAGGTCTGGCCCTATCAATTCAGCTTCTCCAACGTCGAACCACCCAATAGGAGACCTACATCTTTTACCATAAAATGCCTCAAACTGTGACATCTAAATACTAGTGTGGAAGTTGTTTTATAAGCAAACTCTACGAGTGGAAAATGATCATCCCAGCAACCTTTGAAATCAAGAGTACAAGCACGCAACATATCCTCAAGCATTCGAATTGTCCGCTTGGTTTGCCCGTCAGCCTGGGGGTGAAAAGTTGTGCTAAGATTTACCTGCGTGCCCAAACCTTGCTAAAGTTTCTTCCAAAAGTTGAATTGATTTTCTTTCACCTCTGCCACAAGTGACGATTCAACCCTATTCTGCACAATCACCCCTACATCATTAAAGTTCTCAAGGAAAACTTCTAAACTGACCAATTGGTGAACTGCTCGGGCCAATGGCCTCTTATTTGTCCTCAAAGGAGCCAAACATCCCATAGATTTTCGACTAAGAGCATCCGCCACAACATTAGCCTTTCCTGGGTGATAGAGAATATCAATGTCATAATCCTTCAGTAACTCTAGCCATCTTGTCTCCTTAGATTCAAATCCTTTTGCTTGAAAATATATTGAAGGCCCTTGTGGTCCGTGAATACATCTACATGGACCCCATATAAATCCTTAGCGCAAACACCACTGCCGTGAGCTCTAAGTCATGAGTCTGATAGTTCTTTTCATGATTCTTCAGTTTCCTAGAAATGTAGGTTATTACCTTACCATGTTGCGTTAACACACACCCAAGATCGATCGTTGAAGCATCTCGATACACCAAAAATCCATTGGTACCCTCTAGCACGGCTAATACTGGTTCTATTATCAATCTTGATTTCAATTCCTAGAAGATACTTTCGCAAGCATTGGACCACTGGAACTTAACTGCTTTCTAGGTCAATTTGGTCATGGGAGAGGAAAGAGCAGAAAACCCTTCCACAAACCTTCTGTAGTACCCCCCCCCCCCCTCCTCCAAACCCAAGAAACTGCGAATCTGTGTTGGAGTAGTAGGTCTAGGCCAATTCTTTACTACTGCAACCTTTTGAGGATCAACCATAATTCCTTCCCTAGAGATGACATGACCTACGAACATGATAGATTCAAGACAAAATTCACATTTCGAAAATTTTGCATACAATTGGTGTTGCTGAAGAGTCTGCAAAACTGCCCTGAGATGGTTAGCTTGATCCTCTCAACCCCGTGAATATACAAGAATATCGTCAATGAATACTATCACAAAAGAGTCTATAAAAGGCTTGAAGACTCGATTCATAAGATTCATGAAAGCTGTCAGGGTATTTGTTAGCCCAAAAGACATCATCATAAATTCATAGTGCCCATACCGAGTTCTAAAAGCTGTTTTTGGAATATCCTGCTCCCTTATCTTCAATTGATGATACCCGAACCGCAAGTCAATCTTTGAGAAACACGTCTCACCTTGAAATTGATCAAACAAATCATTTATTCTTGGTATAGGATATTTATTTTTGATTGTGACCTTGTTGAGTTGCCGGTAGTCAATACACATCTGCAACGACCTATCTTTCTTCCTAACAAATCCTTCAACTGTTCCTTTAGCTATCTCAATTTAGTCGGTGCCATTCTGTATGGTGGAATTTATATTGGCTGCATGTCTGGCATCACATCGATCCTAAAATCAATCTCCCTGTCTTGTGGGATCCTAATGAGCTCATCTGGGAAGACATCCGAAAATTCATTCACAACTGGTACGGACTCAAGGCTAAGCGCCTTGGAATTGGTGTCCATAACACGGACTAAATGGTAGACACATCCCTTCTTGATCATCTTTGTGGCCTTAAGGTAAGAAATAAAATGACCTTTAGGCACTACATTATCTCCCTTCCATTCAACAACGGACTCATTAGGAAATTCAAGTCTCATGGTTCTAGTACTACAATCAAGTTTGGCAATGCATGAATAAAGCCAATCCATCCCCATTATTACGTCAAAATCAACCATCCCCAATTCAATAAGATCGGCCATGGTATCCCTACCACGCACCATGATAATACAACTTCTATAAACTTTAACAGCCAAAATTGACTCACCAACCGGAGTGGATACCAAGAATGGTTCATGAAGCTGTCCTGGTCCTATCCCGAATTTCATAGCAACAAAAGGGGTAACACACGATAAGGTGGAACCAGGGTCAATAAGTGCATACACATCATGAAATTGTACAGTCAGAATACATGTATCCACATCTAGAGAATCCTTTGCAGTCTGGCGACCACTCATAGCATAGAACCTACTCGGTCCTCCTGAATTCTGGTCACCACCCCTAGCTTCACCACGGCCCACGGTTGCTGGGGTACCTCAAGTAGAAGAGGGGGATAAAGATGTAGTAGCTGTTTAGCTGGCTGGCTGTGTTGTGCCCTACCTTTTCCCTGGCTGGATACATGACATTATCTCTAAATATGACCCTTAATCTCACATCCATATCATACGAGTAACTCTATGTAGAAAACTCCCAAGTGCATCTTCCTGCACCGAGGGCACGAGGACTTTTGCTGCTGCTGGGATTTATCTCCTAATCGACCTCGCTAATGGGATCCTCTGTTAACCTGATTGGGCCTGACATGACTCTACTGATGCTGCTGACTAGGCTTTCAATCAAAAAGGGCCCGAACGCATCTCTAACACATAATCTTAATTTGGCACTACATGCATTTAGGTTTAGAGTAAAAATCTTTCACGAGCATCGCATTGATTATATTCAAGACCAATCCAGAGTGGGTGACTCTCTACAACGGTCCTAGAAAATTCAAAGGTTAAAATACAGTGCCTAAAATTTCAAGCCCGCGGTATGGTTATGAATCAAGATTTGGCGGTGGATTATGAAAAAGAGGCTCGGAATATTCAATGATATCCTTAGCTCAAAGTGTAGAATCTAGAGGAATGAGAGGAAATAACTTCAGATTCATAAAAGAAATATCAAAATATGTGTATAAGTTTAGGATGCGAACATGCACACATGGAGGGTATGAAATGGTTTGTGGCTTTTGAGACAGTGCGGTCTTATAAAATGAGGTAACTAGGGATAGTGCGAATTTGGACTTGTTATGTTTTTAATCGAGCTATTTGTTGGAAACACGTTCTCAAGGCATTATACTAAACGTGTGTTCATATTTGTAGGTTTTGATGAATGACAAACTATGTGCAAATTGACATATGACGAGGTCCAAGCACAAGCGCAAAATTGATATATAACGAGATTCAAGCACAAGACAAAGATCGAGATTAAGTTTTATATGAGTCGGTATTTAATTGTAATCTTGATCCGACAACATAAACTCAAGACTTGGCTTCTCTCGTAAAAATATTTTTAACAAATCATGCATATTTAATTTAGAGCAAAATGATTTTAAATAATGCATATTTACTTTAGCCAAAATGATTTTTAAACATGCCTCTAAAATCTGGACTAAGATAATCGATTATGTACTTATGATAATCGAATATGTTTTAGTCAGCTGCTTGACAATCGATTGTGAACATATGTCAATCGATTGTGTTAAGGCAGTGAGCATCAGATTTTTCAAATCTGCATGACAATCGATTGTGAACCTTATGACAATCGATTGTGATGAGGCAGTGTCCATCAAAGTTTTTCAAAGCTCAAAATAATCGATTGTGAAGCTAATGACAATCGATTGTGAAGAGACAGTGTCCATCAGATTTTTCAAAGTCACAAAATAATCGATTGTGAACTTATGACAATCGATTGTGTTGAGGCAGTGTCTTCCAGACTTTTTCAAAGTTATTAAATAATTGATTGTGAATCTATAACAATCGATTGTCAAGAGGCAGTGTCTAAATTGATTTTTCAAGACTAATATATAATCGATTGTTAACTTAAAGTAGTCGATTGTATAACTGACCGTTGCCAAAATGTTTTCAAATACCGTCAGGTAATCGATTATTGATTTCCTATAATCGATTGTTTCAATTAAAATCTGGAAAGGATTTTTTGAACGTTGCTGAGTAATCGATTATTGATTTCCTATAATCGATTGTTTTAATTAAAATCTGGAAAGGATTTTTTGAACGTTGCTGAGTAATCGATTGTAGATTTCTGACAATCGATTGTTTTAAGTAAAATCTGGAAATGATTTTTTAAACTTTGCCAGTAATCGATTATTGATCTTAGATAATTGATTGTTATGCGTAAAATCTGGGATTGATTTTTGGAAGAACTGGCAAATAATCGATTGTCACAGAGTAAAATCAGCAACTCTTAATTGGCAATTAGGCAACGGTAATAAAAAGTTTTTCAACTATAAATACAGCTTCAATGCAGTCTTCTAAACACAACAACTGATCATACAATTGCTAAAGCTTGCATACTTTATTGCTTATCATTTTATATTCATTACATAAGCTTTTGAGAGCCAAATTCTTGCCGAAAGTTGTTGCGATCTTGAGCGTATTCTTTTTGCTCATATCTACTCTTAAAGGAGTGTCTTGGTTGAGTGCTAAGTGTTTTTGTACACTTGAAGGGAAGTGTTAGTCCCTTGTGTTGTAAGAAGGAACTTGTGTTTCCTTGGTTGAAGTCTTGGAGTGTTGTATCTCCGAGCAATGGTTGTTGAGGCTTATGTCCTCAAGTTGTAACGGTTTGTTGAGCACCCGTAAGCTTAACAAGTTAGTGGAAATCTCGAGAGAGTCTCTCGGGGACTGGACTAGCCACGGGTTATGGTGAATCAGGATACATCGGTGCGTTTGTTCTAATTTATTTACTTATCGCACTTATTTATTTCCTGCAATTTTTAAATTCTGCAAGTTTACGCTAATTTTTATTATAACGCTATTCACCCCCCCTCCCTCTAGCGTTAAGCGTATTATCTAACAATTGGTATCAGAGCCCAACTCTCTGAAGACTTAACCGTTTGAGAGAAACATCCATGGCTTCTACTTGTGATTCTTTTGCAGGAATAGGTGAAGGACAATGCTCCACCCGACCACCGCTATTCGATGGTACAAATTATACATACTAGAAGGAGAGAATGAGAATATTTGTACAATCAAATAGTTCTCATCTTTGGAAGGTCATAATGAATGGAGAACAAATTCCAACCAAGAAGGTTGAAAATGAATGGGTCCCAAAGTCCGAAGATGAATACGATGCGGATGATATTCGAAAGGTGCAAAATAATGCTAAAGCTATTAATTTATTATATTGTGTTGTAAATGCTGATGATTACAGGAAGATATCTTGTTGCACAACAGCGAAGCAAAAGTGGGACAAGCTGGAAATTACGTACGAAGTTACGGACCAGGTAAGGGAAGCCAAAATTGATTTCCTAACCCATGCATATGAATTGTTTCACATGAAGGAAGGTGAAAAGGTCGATGAGATATTTGAACGATTTTCAAAAATCGTAAATGATTTACATGCTCTTAAGAAGACCTTAATGGATAAGGAACTTGTCCGAAAAATTCTCCGAAGTCTCACTCCGGAATGGCGATCCAAGGCCGACGCGATTCAAGAATCCATTGGCATTTCAAATGTCACCATCGACGCATTAAGAGGTAATCTTAAAACTTATGAATCTACTATAATTAACCCTCTTGTTGATGATCAAAGGAAGCAAAGAATCGCTCTCAAGGCAAGCACAAGCCAACCTCAAAATGATGAGGACAGAGACAATGAGTTCGGACTCGTTATCAAGAGATTTCAAAAGTTCATGCGAAAAGAGTATGAACGAAAGGGCAAAAAGCAAGGAGATCAAATAAAGTGCTATGAGTGCGGAGAAACCGGGCACATTAAATCAAATTGCCCAAATACTAAAAAGGAGAAGAAACCCTTCAAGAAGCAACGAGCATACATATCTTGGGGAGGCGACTCCGGTGACGAGTCAAGTGAGGAAGAAGAAGACGAAGCCGCAAATATTTGTCTTATGGCACAAGAAGACAACAAAGAAGAGGTATGTCAAATTTCTTCCAAAAATTTCTTTTCCCTTGAAGAAATGCATAATGCTTTTGATGAGTTGTATAGCGAATTTATTAAAGCTTCAAAAACTGTTAAGAGTATAAAAGAAAATGCTTTTTTAAAAGAAAAAGATTTTCAAAAACAACTCTCTTTTAAAGAAAAGGAATTGGAAAAACTGATTTTAGAAAATGAGAAGTTGAAAGAGGAAAACAAATTTTTTGGCAAGAGAAGCACCGACAAGCCCGAGAGTTCTAGAAATTGTACTTCTTGCATGCATCTCAAAAATGAAGTAGAAAGGCTTAAGGGCACCTTAGATAAGTTTAACTCTTCTCATAAAAATTTGAATGAAGTGCTTGTTAATTTGAAGTCGACCAAGCATGGCATAGGTTTTAGAAACGAGCCTAAAGAGAAAGTTGAAGCCAACCCCCAACAACCTATGGCTCAACCTAGGATAAATAAAACAAATGTTCATCCTAGATACAACAAACCTAGAAATGGTTTTCATCAATCGCAACCTAGAAATAATCATGCTAGAAATAATGCACATTCTAGGCCAAACACTAGAAGGAATTTTGAACCTTTTAGAACACCTAGAAATGGCTTCCAACCTAGAAACAACTATTCTAGAAATGATGCATATCCTAGAACAAATGGTAGGAGAAATGATTTTCATGATTTGCGCAATAGTTCTATTGTCAAGAATAGAGTAAATGAATTTCGTCCGTCCAATTGCTATCAACCTAGAAGGATGCATAATCCTAACGTGACTTGTCATTATTGTAAACGAATTGGACATATTGCTCCTGCTTGTTTTACACGACATAGACATAACACTCAATCACATCACTATGATTTGCCTAACCCCCAAGGACCCAAAATGGCATGGGTACCTAAAACTCATTAATCTGTTATGTAGGTATGTTTGAAGGGATCAAGTGTACTATGGTACCTTGATAGTGGATGCTCCAACCACATGACGGGAGACGAATCCAAATTCCTTCAACTAGAACAAGGAAAGGGGAAGTGTTATTTTTGGTGATAACAACAAAGGAAAGATTATCGGCATCGGATCGGTCGGATTCTTGTTTTGATCTTGCAGGTATTCTAAATAGGTTAAAAGACAAAGTACAAGAGGAAACTCCAAAGGAAATTCAAGATGAAATATTGGAACAATCAACGGAGGAAACGCCACAATTGGAGAAAGAAACGAAAATGCCTAACGAGTGGAGGACAATCAAAGATCACCCTCTCGAACAGGTAATTGGCGACGTCGGAGAAAAGGTAAGTACCCGAATCTCTCTTAAGAACACCTTAGGACACACTTCTTAAGAGATCACGTTCTCATTGCATTATTTCGTTACAAATTACTAACTTGAGCGTCGGAGACGTCTAATTCTCTTTTGCAGGTATCGCCCTAAAGGCAGGGGGAATTATAAAGAAATGGCATAGAACAATCGATTGTTACAGCAAATAATCGATTATTTTACTGTGCGGACAATCGATTAGCAAGTATCACTAATCGATTATTTATGTTTGATGCTTATTATGCATTTGTGGTTAATAATCAATTTTTTAACTGTATAATCGATTATCGTCTCAGCCATTCAGTACTGCTTCTCTAAAACAATCGATTGTTTCATAAATATAATCGATTATTTTCCGAGTCAGAAAATCATCGTGCTTACTGTATCACACCAATCGATTATCATAATTCAACAATCGATTATTTTTTGTTAGTAATTCAAATATTTGTTACCGTTTGGGTCCTGCAATCGATTTTGTGTCAGTTCCGAGTTCAAGTCAAAATCTGCTTAATAATCGATTATTTTGTTTCAACAATCGATTGTCTAACGGCCAGTGCAATTTATTTTTACCGTTTCTGACTATTTTGGCTCATAAATTTCTGCAGATTTTCATCATAAATGAAATGCCATTCTTCCCATTATAAATAGGCATCACAAGTCTTCAATTTTATTCACTCAAGCATCAATCTTTGCTCCCAAACCTTCAAAAAATCTTCCAAGTTTCTTACAAAGTTCATTAATACTCTTTGAAAATGTCGGGCAGACACTCTAAACGTTCCCGTTCAGGTAGACAAGGTGCATCTTCTTCTGCTCCTCCACCTCCAAATTTCCCTTTTCAAGATGGGTCTATTTTACAATTCAATACTGAAACCGAGCTTACTAGATTTTTGACAAAATTCGAAAAGCGCGACATTCTTCCTCCTCGCTTTTCAACAAGCAAGTATCTTGAATCATATGCCCCCGCTGCAAATATTCTTAAGGAATGTCAACTTCTTGACTTTTTATATCTTACCTATCCTTATATTAATCCTCCATTGATTCAAGCGTTTTACTCAAACCTTCATGAGGATGACGATGGTGAACTTGTGTCAAATATTAATGGTGTTCAAATTCTTTTGTCCAATGAAAACTTGCATTTCATTGCCCATCTTCCTCGAAGTGGCAAAAACATTACTCGCTACATTAGAGAGGCCGGCGCCTTATTTGATGAGAAAATTCTCCTAAACCAAATAGGTCTTACATCTTATGATCCTAATCTATCTTCTCGATGCCCTACTATCATGGGAATGCTCCCCGAGTATCGTTTGATTTTCTATTTCATCACCCGAGTCCTCAAGCCTCGGAAGCACAATCATACCACTCTTTCCCAAGAGGACGCTAAGCTCATGCATGCCATTATAACCGGAGCTCACATCAATTGGTGTAAGTTCGTCAAGATTCACATGTTTGATGCCATCGGAGATGATAGACCTCTTCCCTATGCCCTCCTTATTATGAATTTTCTTGAAGCTTCCGGGTTCAACACTTCCATCGGTCCTCTCAAAAAGAGCACCAAGAAGTGGGAAATTTCAGAATCCTCCTTTCCCCATGACGCTGATCATGCAGCTCCTGCTCCTCCTCCAACCCGTCAATCGCGTCAGCCTCAAGAACCTACTCTTCAATCCATTTCCGACCAATTGCTTCATTGACCACCTCTATCGGTCAATTGACACATGAGATCCATGGATATTTTGACCATGTTCATTATCCATATGCCGGTCTTGTTCCCTATGAAGCAGTGCCGGATGATGAGGCGGGAAATGATGATGAATAATTTCTTTATTTGTTTTTCTATTTTATTGTTCTATGTTTTTATTGTTCCCGTTATGTAACCGTTTTTTATTAATAAATAAACAAGTTTTTTAATTATTCTGTATTTTTTTGCTAATGGGAAAAGGGGGAAGATAACGGGTATGCACTCTCAATACTTATAGGGATAAATTGAGGGGAATTCATATATTGAGGGGGAACTAATTGCATATCTATATACTTGTTGCATATCTTTACTTGTCTTGAATCGTATGCATATCCCGCTTAAAGTTTGCCATTATCAAAAAGGGGGAAATTGTTGGAAACACGTTCTCAAGGCATTATACTAAACGTGTGTTCATATTTGTAGGTTTTGATGAATGACAAACTATGAGCAAATTGACATATGACGAGGTCCAAGAACAAGCGCAAAATTGATATATAACGAGATTCAAGCACAAGACAAAGATCGAGATTAAGTTTTATATCAGTCGGTATTTAATTGTGATCTTGATCCGACAACTTATACTCAAGACTTGGCTTCTCTCGTAAAAATATTTTTAACAAATCATGCATATTTAATTTAGAGCAAAATGATTTTAAATAATGCATATTTACTTTAGTCAAAATGATTTTTAAACATGCCTCTAAAGTCTGGACTAAGATAATCGATTATGTACTTATGATAATCGATTATGTATAAGTCAGCTGCTTGACAATCGATTGTGAACTTATGACAATCGATTGTGTTAAGGCAGTGAGCATCAGATTTTACAAATCTGAATGACAATCGATTGTGAACCTTATGACAATCGATTGTGATGAGGCAGTGTCCATCAAAGTTTTTCAAAGCTCAAAATAATCGATTGTGAAGCTAATGACAATCGATTGTGAAGAGACAGTGTCGATCAGATTTTTCAAAGTCACAAAATAATCGATTGTGAACTTATGACAATCGATTGTGTTGAGGCAGTGTCTTCCAGACTTTTTCAAAGTTATTTATTAATCGATTGTGAATCTATAACAATCGATTATCAAGAGGCAGTGTCTAAATTGATTTTTCAAGACTGATATATAATCGATTGTTAACTTAGAGTAATCGATTGTATAACTGACCGTTGCCAAAATGTTTTCAAATACCGTCAGGTAATCGATTATTGATTTCCTATAATCGATTATTTCAATTAAAATCTGGAAAGGATTTTTTGAACGTTGCTGAGTAATTGATTATTGATTTCCTATAATCGATTGTTTTAATTAAAATCTGGAAAGGATTTTTTGAACGTTGCTGAGTAATCGATTGTAGATTTCTGACAATCGATTGTTTTAAGTAAAATCTGGAAATGATTTTTTGAACGTTGCCAGTAATCGATTATTGATCTTAGATAATCGATTGTTATGCGTAAAATTTGGGATTGATTTTTTGGAAGAACTGGCAAATAATCGATTGTGGTAATTTGACAATCGATTGTCACAGAATAAAATCAGCAACTCTTAATTGGCAATTAGGCAACGGTAATACAAAGTTTTTCAACTATAAATACAACTTCAATTCAATCTTCTAAACACAACAACTGATCATACAATTGCTAAAGCTTGCATACTTTATTGCTTATCATTTTATATTCATTACATAAGCTTTTGAGAGCTAAATTCTTGTCGAAAGTTGTTGCGATCTTGAGCGTATTCTTTTTGCTCATATCTACTCTTAAAGGAGTGTCTTGTTTGAGTGCTAAGTGTTTTTGTACACTTGAAGGGAAGTGTTAGTCCCTTGTGTTGTAAGAAGGAACTTGTGGTTCCTTGGTTGAAGTCTTGGAGTGTTGTATCTCCGAGCAAAGGTTGTTGAGGCTTGTGTCCTCAAGTTGTAACGGTTTGTTGAGCACACGTAAGCTTAACAAGCTAGTGAAAATCTCGAGAGAGTCTCTCGGGGACTGGACTAGCCACGGGTTGTGGTGAACCAGGATACATCGGTGCATTTGTTCTAATTTATTTACTTATCGCACTTATTTATTTCCTGCAATTTTTAAATTCCGCAAGTTTACGCTAATTTTTATTATAACGCTATTCACCCCCCCCCCCCTCTAGCGTTAAGCGTATTATCTAACACTATTATCATTTCTAAGGCAAGTTAAGAATAAATTAGGAGAAGGAATGTTGGATAGAAATTGTTGAATTTGGCATGGTGGTGGAAATGATTAGTTCCTTCAGCACGTTGAGTTATGTGTGTGATTTGTGGCGGTATGTGTGAGGCTTCACGGCCACCATAATTGATTTTGTTTAGAGGTATTTAAGTATTATGGCATGTTATATGTAGATGGATCCTAGAAGGATCATGGTGGTTTAAACCACTACTTGAGGTTCATATTTTCTGCGATTATAAGAATTTAGTCCTGTATTGCTATAGTTCTCCTGAAATGATTTAACTAAAAGGTTCCTATATGAAGAAGTGTTTACTCTATTAGTGGTTCAGGAGTTATGCTAAAATTCCTGTATTGTAACGTATGTGGCAGGTTAGGTGTAATAAGCGCCATGAAATTTGGATGTTGAGGATGAAAGTTGTGGTTCGGTGTTGACAAAGATGTCACGAGCTTGGATGAGCAAGAAAGGATTCTAATGGTTAGAATAAAATGGTATTTTCCTTAGCGTCACCTAAGATCGGTTTCTTGTGTATAAGGCATTGCATACTGATTGTAGATTCTTGATTCGATTAATAGTGCAAGTTTGGCCGGTGGTATTGGTGTGCAGAATTGTTACCCGGTGCGAAATGTTGTAGGAGCGTGTCCCACGGGAAGATTATATAAGTTTGACATGTATTCACTTTATTGATTGAAGATTTAAACCAAGAATGAGGATGGTTATATTATCGTTAATTTGAAAATTTATGCCTGGAGGGCTCTTAGTTCATTTGCTTGTGGATTGTGAAATTTTGCTCTAGTTATGATGTTGCTCTCGTGCATTAGGGAAAAAGGGGTTATTATGGACCCTTGAAAGGTTATTAGCCTAGTACAGTGCGATTAGAATTGGCTTGAAGTCTATGTATGGATTTAGCTATGAATAGGGCTCTATGTCAATCCGGGTGTGTTCATTTCATCATAGCGCTCCATATGGAGGAGTATTCGTACATTGGGTGTTATTTCATCATCGACAATTTCATGAAATACTATATTATGTTGTATGAGTAGTGAAATGGCTTGATAAATTTCTTTTACGATTAGGTTCCGCGTAGCGATGGTATTATGTGAGCAGGATTGCTGTCCAGATTCGGATCATATAATGCACCTTCGTTGTGCTTAGACTTTGTAGCGTATGGAGCTATCTATCTCCCTAGGGATGGTACTATGCACTTAGTGTGCTGGTTGCTGATATTTGGGAATTTGTAGTAATGAGCATTCTAGCTCGGTAAGTATCTCCTTATATATTTTTTATGAGTGGATCGGGTGCATGCCGACACGGGTATGTCGTTTGGATTGGGTTGCATGATGCAACAGTGTGATGTTGACTATATCCTATAATATCTATTTTTGTGTGTTTTATTTCTCATTTTTTGAAGAAGGTTCATAACACCTTTTAAATTTTCTAATTAGTTACGAGGTTTTCATAGTCCCTTCTAGAGTTAGTTTTCCTTATGAATCACGTAAGAGTCTGTAGCTTATTATCACATTGCATCACATGAAGCTTTTGGCAGCATCTGAGGTGGCTTATTGCCTTAACAAATTATACCGTGTGAGATGAGATTATTGGATTTAGGATCAGTATGATCAGATTATACGAAGTATGTTAAAGATAAAATACATGTTTTGGTTCATAATGGGGTGATGATTCTAGTAAAGAGGACAGATTCACAGATTTTTGACTCTGCAGTTGGTTATGATTTTCTACATCTCTCTTCCTTCATGGCGGTATTGCAAAAGTTAGAACAACACTTATATATGTCATAAGGTGCATTGTGCATAGTGTGTATTCTGCAAAGAAAGGCAATCATGTAGCAGTGCATTGTGTAGTGATTGATATGGTGTTTTTATAATGAGAGTAGGCCTGACAGAGAATTCCAGATGTCGAAATTTGACTCTAAAGCTTATTTATCTATGTAAAATGGGAGAATCTTCAGACTGGCCTAAGCTACTATGCTCAACTAAGTTGTGGCAGCACGCGTAGGTGTACGAGGTGTTAAACAGTGATTTTCGAAAACTCCAGCGCGGTTCCTAGCATGTCCGAGGACGAACATATGTTTAAGGAGAGTGAATGTAATGACCCGACTGGTCATTTTGAGATCTAGCACTTCATTCGGTGGCTTGAGGCTTTGATCAGCTTCATGTTAGGCGTTATCACTTGTATGCATGGTCGGAATTTGAATTCGAAAGTTCGGAGTTAAATTGGAAAGAAAATTCTTACTTTGAAAGCTTTAAATGGAAGAATTGGCTAAGATTGAATTTTTGAGTGGACTACCACGATATCGGGATTTGAAGGTTCCAACAGGTTTGTATGATGATTTAGGACTTTGGCGTATGTCCAAATTGTATCTTGCATGTCCTGGGAGCATTTTGGCCCCTATTGTCGAAGTTAGCACTTTTGAAACAATTTTATAAATTTGGGATGAAATGCATTTAACCGTTATCGATATTCATCTGGGATTCCAAGTATGAGAATAGCTCCATATGGTGATTCTGGCATTGGGAGCACGTCCAGGAGTGGATTTGGAGGTCTGTAGGTCATTTTGGAGTTGTTTGGTGAAGTTAAAAATTTGAATGTTTTTTAAAATTTTGACCGAAAGACCTTTTGATCTCAGGGCGGATTCCGATTAGAGAAGTTGGAGTAGGTCTGTTATATCAAATATGACTTGTGTACAAAATTTGAGGTCAATCGAACGTCATTTGATAGGTCTCGGCATCAAATGTAGAAGTTTGAAATTCTAAAGTTCATTAATCTTGTAATAAGGTGCAATACATGAATTCGGTGCTATTTCATGTGATTTAAAGGCTTGACTAAGTCGGTAATGTATTTTAGGAAGTGTTGGTATAATTGGTTAAGGTCCCGGAGGCCTCGGGTGTGTTTGGGGTGGTTTCGGGACATGTTATATGAAATACATAAATCATATCGAATCTGGTAAATAAATTTCTAAAAAGGCTAAACGTCATTTTCTTTGACTGTTAAAAGAGAAATTTTCATTTCCTTGGATAATTGTTCCCTGATGATATCTTGATTGAACGTTTGAATGTGTTTATCTTTATGGAACGGGCCAAACGTCTCGGTAGATTAAATAGATGCATCTACTGTTCACGCCAATAGACCCTCTGGAAGTATACAGTTGTATCGGATCGTACGACCTCGGCATGATTTGCGCATGCTTATATTGTTTTCCATGAAATTTATAAATAATGATATTGCCTCCTTGGTCTGAGATAAATTGATAAATGATTGAAATAACTTTGAAATCTCTTGTTATCAAAAGAATTGTTCACTTGTTTCATGATTTCCCTAAGTGTGCTACTATTTTTAATAAAATTCATGGAAAAATATATTATAAGTACATTACTATTGGACCACTAGTAAGTGTCGGAGTCGATCTATCATCACTACTTATTCGATATTAGATTAGATACTTACTGGGTATGAGTTGTTTGCATACTCATACTACACTTGCAGTACATTTTGTTGTACATGCACTTGTATGTCTAGCGGCCTTGTGGACGCAGCGACATGGTTAATACTGGGACTTCGGTGAGTTGCATCTTATTCTACGATCCACAGCTAGCAGAGTCTCCTTCTGAGTATTTACATTTTTCTTTCCTGTTCAAATTTGTACTACTGATAGATGCTGGATTTCCTAGTTGATATTCATGCACTTATGACATCGTGTTCTTGGATAAATATGGATTATTCATTGATGACATGGTTAAAAAACTATTACTTATTCTGAAATCTCATCTTTTACTATAAAATTGAAGATAAATCATGGTTTAAAAAAAATACTCAAACGAAAATCAAATTAATTATTTATGATTGGCTTGCCTGAGAGCGGTGTCCGGCGCCATCACAGCCTTTATTAAATTTTGTGTCGTGACAAAATTCATATCCTTATTTTGAGAATGAGTTTGTTACTCCAACGTGAATACTAGAAGGAAAAGTTGGACCCGTGGAGTGATAGAAATAGGTATGGTCTATTGAACAAGATAATTGAATACGAATTAGGGATCAGAAAATTTGGCAATAGTCAGCATCATGTGAATTTCATAGATAGCATCCCGACAATAATAGAATAGACAACAAAAATAATAACATTTAAAGTTCATTCCCAGAGATGCTTCCCTAAAGTAAGCACTGTGAGCATAGTTATGCCTAAGGTACTAAGTGTGCCAGTTACACAAGGTGTCATCCTTGTGGATAAAGAATTCGATTATCCCTAGAATAGAAGGGTTACATAAGGAGGGTAAGGGTCATTGATGATGTGAAAAGATGTCAAATATGAGGAGGTAAAACATCTATAGGTTTATCGTCGTAGTACTAAATCTTAGTAATCCCCTAAAGGGGGAAATTGGTGTGATATGGTATTAAATATGATGTGATGTGGTATTAAGTTGGAGTTAGGTGGTTCAGGTAACTAAGGAATAATTGAGAAAAAATGTGGGAAAAGGAGAAAGGGATTATGTTGCATTTATTAAGATCATATAGATACGATATGACTCCAGAACATTATGCAAGCACAATGTTGGGGAGAGACGGTAAGGGTTTCAGCAGTAGATGTTATTGATAAATAAGTGTAAATTAACACCTGATACATATGGAGCCAATGTGAGGGATAAGTTAAGAAAAAGGACATAATCCAAGAGAGATTACGTAGAATATAGATAGGATAATGTACCAACGAATAGTTAGCAACAAATTCAGGAAGGTTAGGTAAGAGGATGCACAAAAATCAATAGATCTTGCAGGATAAATGCAGTAAACCGCAACATAGGGAATTCGGTCACGCAGATATGAGATCGCGATCATCTAAAACATTTTACGTAGGAGTTGTAGCAGTTAAATGTATCATTTAAGTTTTATAAAAATAAGAGAGAATTTCACTAAGGAGACAATAAAAATTTGAGCTTAGAAGTAACCCTACGAGCATAAAGACACGAAGTTATGTAAGTAAGAATATTTATGGGCGAGTAAGAACATCGATAATTCTTTCGAGTATACGATGTTATAAGATCGCAACATTACAAGAGTCAAAGGGTCTCCCCTTTGTAATACAATGAAATACTAGTTGAAGAAATAAGAAAGAAAACTTCAACTTAAGCATAGTGACTGAAAAGAATAATGATTTTGTAACAACAGTCTCACTACAACATCATGATTGAAAAGAAGAATGATTTTGTAACAACAGTCTCACTACAACATCGTATGCACTCTATAAGAAAGTGGAACCTATTATGACTAATGAACATGAAGTAAAATCAAAAGTAATATTCGAGATCACATAGGTTTCATGGTATTCCAATATGTGTGGTCCCTAAGATAAGCAAGTATTCATGCAAAAAGTGACAGAGCGATCAGGAAATGTAAATGCTTATATTTAAAGACAACTGAGAAGGCCCCAGAGGAAATCAATGCTGTTAGAAATTTAAAGGATGATTCGAGTAGTATAAATAAATGTGTGAAGGTTGCAAGATAAATTATGATGGAGCGACAAGGTTTTAGGAAGATAGTAGTGGTAATAAGAAAAGGTGAGGGAAAAGGTAACAAGAATAGGTAAGGCCTATGAATTAAGCTAGCAAAACAAGAGAGCTGATGGTTTTCATAATTTATAGAAAGCTCAGTATAGCTTGAATGAACTCAAAGGAGTTTAAAATTAGGAACATTTAGAAGGGATGGAATATTGTCCTAATAGTAGAATAAGAGTGTAATTATGATAAATAGGAGGATGACGTTTAGGCATTTGATTGAGTAATGATTTATATAAAAGGGATATCATAAATTGCGGAGGATTAACATAACCCCTAAGATGAACCACATCAGAATGTTATGAAAGAAGGTTATTGAATTATAGTATCGTCCCCAGGTGGATCAGACACATCACTTCATATGTTCCCCTACGTTTTACATTTTTTGTGATTAGTATATTTTACTATATTACTCTTAAATAGATAATGTGTGATTTGTACAATAGATTTGCAGAAAAAACTTAAGAAAAGCCTTTGTTCATACTACTTGCACAAGTACACAACTAACTAACTTGATCTTATTTAGATTTCTTAAAATTAAGAAAATTCATCAATAATAGTTTTTCGTCTGATCACTCTTCTTTTTTCTTTTTCTTGCGGATTTTGGATTAATATTTTGTTGTGAGCTTCAATTATACGTGATCTCCTGTAATTTACATGGAAAGGACAATGATATTCTCAATATTAGTTCCTATGTTTTGACGAGGAAAAGAATCCGAATTATTTAGGCCCGAAAACGAATAGTAAACGATAGATGGAAAACAAAACAAAAGGCAACACTTTATGTCATACGTTATAAGCTGATTTTTATGTTTAAAAGATATATTTATATTTCTTATAGAAAATAATTTCTGTTAGATGGATCATAATATTTAAAATTTTAGAATCTACGAACTTAACCAAAAATAACAATTCACTAATGATAAAAGAAAATAGTATACAAGTAGAAATTGTATATGATACAAATAATGAACAATCACATTGTTTATTTTGGGGGAGAGAAAAAAAAGAAAACGTATAGGCAGATACATGAGCGATAATCAATATTTGGACATACTAAAGTATTTCATGCACGAGCATGTGTACTTGTGGGTAAGACAAACGGTTGAAGTTTAATTAATCATAATTCGTGTTCAATCTAAAGATTGGATGATTTGCTAATGACTTTTTATCTTTGTATTCTTCGTTATTAATGTATCTTAATTTAAAGAAATATGACCACTATGTACCTTAGTAATTAAGACTTAACTAAATTAGAGTAAATTATCCGATCATAAAAATAATACTAAGTATTGTTGCATACTTTAAGCAATTTAATACTTCAAATGCATAATTATGTCATTTTAGAATATTTTTACTTTTGAAAAGTGTTTGGTAATACTGAAATAATGCCTATAATCACTAATGAGGGGCCTCCTCCTAGCCTCCACCCAACTGACATCTGCCTCTAGGACAACCCCAGACTGCCTGGGGTCCCCCTCTAGCTGGTGAGGATGGTAGGGTGGTAGATGGAATTGCAATCACTACAAAAAAATCTAACTCTGTTGCGCCTCTACTACGTACGGGGACCTCTCCACACTCAAAATAACCCCAAGCTAATAATGGTTGTTGAACCTAAGGTTGCCTCTAGTAACCCTAGTACCTATTGGAAGAACCCCTGAAAGAGTACGACAAGAACACTGTGCTGGTAGTGCACTAAATGAAGAAGCAAACTGATAAGCTAAAGGAAACAGCCTGCTAGGATAGCTTATTTTATTATGGTCCCTACCTACAGACAAGGTACCACTACAACTACTAAAATATCAAGGCTTATTTCCCATCCCTACCATGGCGTCCCTGCTCTGACTCCAAATGCCCTTAGTCATGTGCGATGTATCCATAGCCTGAAGAAATGTAGTACTGGTCTCTGCCTACCTAGCCATAGCAATCATGATAGAAAACTTTATCCCCTCAATGAACCTCCTCACCTTACCTCGGTGGGGATCAGAAAAGATGTATGGCGGATAGATCAGTGAATCTCATCTGATACTCGGTGACAGACATATGACCCTACTGAAGGTGCTCCAAGTGACCTCACATCTCCTTCATATGTGTGAATGGAATGAACTTTTCTAAGAAGAAATGTGAGAATTGACTCCAAATGAGTGGGAGTGACCTGCTGGCCTGCTACACTCATATGACTGCGACCATCTCTTGGATGGACCTTAAAGCTAGAAAGAAGTGAATGCAACCCCATTCAACTCCACCAAACATAGATTCTGCGTACCCTCCTATCAACTATCTAAGAAATGCATCCACCAAAGGGTTACCTTGGGAGACCCATCTTCTTGAACCGATCAAACCTCTTCTACTCTTTCTTAGACATAGCGGCCTTCACTACCAACCTAACAATAGCTATGGGAGGATGTCCCCCAACCTGTACCACCACTGGCATCTGATAACCAGCCACAACATGCTCAAGAGTGTGAACAATGGGAGTTTGTCCCCCTCCCCCGGTCTGAGAAGTAACTTGTTCCACAGGAAGTACTCTGATTTATGCTAGACCCTTCACAAGACCAAACAAACATAATAGGGAATCCTGATGTATTGGGAAGCAATAAACTCCTCCAAGACTTGAGCTGATCCAACCGGCTCATACTATTCTAACACCAACTCATCAACCTGAGCTACTAGTGTCTCCACAGGGGTTGCCCTAGTATGGGCTCAGATTACAGTGTGGGCCTTGTATCAACCTCGACCATGGCCTGTTACAGCCCTAGCCTAATGTTCTAGTGCATGCCTGACTGATCGTGATGAACGTGTTCTCACCATCTGCGAGTGAATAAGACAAGGATTCAAAATATGGATCAATATATTCGCATAATAAAAAATGAAACAAGTGTAGTTTCCTAACATCATGTAGCATCTCGGTGATAAGTAAAGATGTCTTCGTACCGATCCACAAGACTGTTCTAGACCTGTTTGTGACTCGTGAGACTTATACCACGTACACCTCTGATACTAACTTGTCGTGAAGCTAAAATCCCACCTCGAGGTCATGAGGGATCTTAGCCGAACTTTCTAAGCAAGCCAACTCAGAATCAACAATTTAAATTACATTTCCTTTAATTGACAGCAACATGTCTCATAAATTAAGACAGTAATGGTCTACAACGGTAATAATATCTCATAACATCCGAAACAAGGCCGATATGGCATGCCCTCAAGACTAGGTCACACAAGTACATGAGCGAAATACGAAAATAAGAACAAGTTTGTATGCATAACGATTATCTAAAATACAATGGATAGAAATAAAAGAAAGGAACAGTTACTCAAGAACTACAAAATAAACTCACGAAATGCGGCTCACCCTATATCTCTATGTAGTCTCCCAGCTTAAATCAGGAAGCTCTGCTAGGACCCACCTGAGGATGTGCACAAAAAAATGTGCAGAAGAGTTATATACATACACCACAATTGGTACCTAGTAAGTACCAAGTCTAACCGCAAATATGTAGTGGCAATCTAAGATACTTCTAAATATTTACCACACAAGTTCAGTAACAAAATTTAACGAAAAAATACGAATATCATGAATGACAAAAGTCACATATATCAACGGATAAGCATGCTTTTATAGCACAGAAATAACTCTACCACTACTCAGATATATTAATAAAAGAAAATATTCTCAAATAACGGAGTTGAGACTCCTAATTAGCATATAAGAATATCATGGTATAGTGTTATGGTTAGATAAATATCTCCAAAATGAGTTAATAATATGAATGCATGCTCAATTGGTACATGATACATGTACCTCAATACACAATCCATGTATCACACAACCCGATACAAAATCCATATATCAATCCGGTACAAAATCCATGTACCGATAAAGCTAACAAAACCCAAATTAACATGGGTTTATCACCTTAGTTAGGAAGGACGGATCCAAATCTAAGCGCAAAAGGGTATAATAGCATACCTCATAACTCCATATCCGATCATTATATCCATTGTGCCATATATGTGTCCCACCTACATGTTTACATTCTGTGCCAATATCTTTAGTCCAAATCAAATATTTAACATTCAAAATGTATGAAAATGCTCAAGAATTATAGATAAAAGGTGCACAAGGACTTAACAAATATCATATGGATATGTGCTCATGTAATTCCTATGTGACTATAGACAATTTAAGTAGTTTAGCATAACAAGAGTAAGTTCGCATGCCTACACAATTACTAATAAGCCTAGTCATGATTTCTAATTCGAATGAGTGAGCATCATAGTCACATAAGTCAAAAATATCATGAATCAAATGAGAACGTATTCAAAACCAGGCATATAATACTTTAATTCTACCTCGATCATGATACAAATTTGGTAAATGCATATACGCTCGCTGCCAAATATATATACTACCTCTTATACCTTAAACATATTGCAAGTAAGTCAAATCCTAAGGTTTTCCTCTTAACAAGGTTAGCCAAGAGACTCACCTCTACCTAGTATCCTTCTAATCGCCCATAATAGCCTTTCTTCTCAAATCAACCTCAAACGTGCTGAATCTAACCAACTATTACTCAATAGAGTCAAACAAGTCCATAGAAAGCGAACCCAAATAATCATTGATTAAATTTTTAATCAATTGTATAAAGTCAATAAAAAGTCAATCGGGCTCGCCTTTCGCAACACGATAAAAATAAATTTCGAACACTCATTCCTATATGTATTCATATATATAATTTCATCCAAAACTGACTCCAAATCGGGGTCGAAATCTTCATTTTTCACTTTAGAAAAGTTTTGACAAAATGCCTAATTTTTTCCTCTTAGATTCACCAACCAAAGACAAAAATAAAATATGGAATCATGAAATAAAATTAAATCTAATTTAGGAACACTAACCCTAAACCCAATGGTAAAAGTCGCTTGAAAAATCACCCAAATCCGATCTCTCAATCTCAAAATATGATTAATGAGGCCAACTCGATTGAAAATGCATTGCCAAAGTATTCCGCTTCTGAAGGCACCAATATTGCTTTTGAGACACCAAATTTGCGGAAAGACTCTCACAAATGCGGAAACCCACTTAGATCCCGACAATCCGCTTTTGCAGATCAATGTCCACACATGTGGACACCCGTCGCACCTGCACCAGCGCTTCTGCGCTCAGACTTCTGCTTCTGTAGAGTTCCATACCCACCCCAAACCTTGCTTATACAGACTCGCACCTGCAGTCCCAAACCTCGCAGGTGTGAAACAGCAGAATTAGCCTGCCAAATAGTTCCAAAGTGATCTGAAATCCACCTAAAACACGCTTGAGCCCCTCGAAACCATGTCCAATCACACCAACCAGTCTCAAAACATAACTCAGACCTACTAAACATTTCAAATCACGAAAAATAACATCAAAACTATAAATTGCATTTTGATTCAAGCTTGATGAACTAATGCATTTTTAAACTTTAAAACTCATTTTGAACCACATCTAACCAACACAAAATAACGCCAAATTTTGCACATCGGTCAAAAATGACATAACGAACCTATTCCAACTCCCGGAGCAATAATCCAAACATGATATCATCAAAGTCAACAACCAGTCAAACCGATGAACCTTCTAAACATTCAATTTTCCAACCTTAGCCAAATAGAGCCAAGTCATTCTAGGAACCTCCAATTTGAATCCGAACTTATACCTAAGTTAAAAATCATCATATGAACTTGTTTGGACTATCAAAATATAATTCTGAGGTCGTTTACATAAAAGTCAAACTCGATCAACTCTTACGACTTAAGTTTCCATAAATAACACTAAGTGTTCCAAACGACTCCTGAACCTTCCTGAAACCATACCAATCAAACCCAAAAGTTACAAAATAACAAATAAACATACATAACATATCAAATAAAATAACATGGCTCAAATACATAAGCGACCGGCCGAATCGTTATAGTTGAAAGTTGTCGCTGTCGGCCAAAGGTCTCCAAATGGTACCAAGTTTCATCCTCTCTTGCTCTCACCCTCCTCTATATGAATTCACAACCCATATCTTTCAGTATCTAAGAAAAATCAAGGAAAATCTAAACTTTTTTTCTCAAAATCAATGAGTTCCGGCTATTGTCACCCCATGAAACATACATGAAAGGATAGATCTTGGGCGGATATATCTTTGGATATTATTTTTATTCCGAAAGTTTGACAAAAAAATTTCCGGCGAGCCACCAGTGAAGTACCAAAAAATACATTGATATAATGTATTTTGTAGGTATTCACTATTTTTAATTGTAAATATAATGTATTTATATTTTGTTGGATTTTAATTGTATTTCTCAAAACTGGCCTACTTAGATCTAGCAAGATTTGAGCGTATTCTCCATTTTAAGTGTAAATACAGTGTATTCTTGTGTTTTTTATCAAACTTTCTCATATATAACTGGCTTAGAACTGGTCGGACTTGAGTGTATTCTTCATTTTATAATTCTATTATTTTTATCCTTGTATACACTGTATTTCACCTTTGGACTGTATTCATGGATACAAATGAATACACTGAATCCTTTTTCTCATGAACTGTACTCATGGATACAGCCGGATTGTTATCATGAATACTTTGAATACACCTGAAACCCCATAATACTAGCTACAAATAGAAAATATCCAAATAGTAGTTACGTAGATTAATTAGCTATCAAACTATATTCATTTCTAAAAAATTTCCTAAAAAATATAAAAAATAATCAGCTAAGTTCACATTAAAAGACTACTATGACAGAGACTCAAACCCTGTTTTTTACCAAAGAGGTACCTTTCATTCTCGCTTTAAAACTGTTGTGTCTAGCAGCGCATTACAATTGTGGGTGTGATCTTTTATTCTCTTTCAATTTACATGACATAGTTTAAATCGATAATTTAATAAAATTAGTATTATTTTTAAACTTATGGTATAAGAAGCTTAAAGAATAAAAGGTATTTTGTAAGATCTTTAATTTGCATGGTAATAAAAACTATTTATTAAGGATAAAATGTGTAAAACAAATTTAAAATTAAATCTTTTTTAAATATATAAAAATACTAGTAAAATAGTCTCACATATATTAAGACAAATGAAGTATATTTTGTCTATCAATCCAGTGGGGATTAATGGGTACTCGAACACTCACTTCCTACTGCTTGGATCCATCCCTGGACTATAAAGGGTTGTTTAGTTACCAGGATAATGATATTAATCCCAGTATAAAATATGAGATTATAGTAATCTCATCGTTGTAAGCATTGGCGAATATCGTTATAAATTTTATGCCAAAATAATACAATTATTGTCATGCACGAGGTGAGATCCCATACGATATTCTATAACTGAACCTGATAAGAATGGATATTGGGCCTAACTCAACCCCAAAAGCTAGCTTATGAGGTGAGGATTGCCCAAGCCATATAAGTAGACCAAGGACCTCAAATCCCTCCGATGTGGGACAACTCAACACCCCTCTCACGCCCAGATCTCTGGAGCGTGGACAACATAAATGGGGGCCCAACATCGGTAACAATAATTGGGATGGGTCTGGCTCTGATACCATGAAAAGAATGGACATTGGGCCTAGCTAAACCCCAAAAGCTAGCTTTATGAAGTGAGGATTGCCCAAGCCATATAAGTAGACCAAGGACCTCAAATCCCTCCGATGTGGGACAACTCAATAGAACCAAACGGCCCCTAACTATTGGAGGCTAATTGAAAATCGAATGAAGATGAACTACAGGGATAATTGCAAAAAGCAACGACAAGAGACATTATTCACTGGTAAAAATATACTCTTATTACTTTTTGCTATTTCGCTTACCGTATAACAAAGTTACTTTATCATTTGATATTCCATGACACCTCGAAATTACCATAGGTCGAGGTTTTATTGGGGGAAATAAATATTATACGTGTAATCAATTATGGGGCTGACATAGTAAGATATGTGGATCACTAGAAAAGCGACAGCTAGAGAAGAGCATTAAAAAAACGTGAGTCTTAATAGGTACGAGAAAAACGTCTAAGAGACGAGAAGAAACGGTTGCTGAAGTCTCTTTAGCAATTTGAAGAGGCACCGGTGGAGTAAACCAAGATAATAAAAATGACAGATTTGTTGGTTTTCAATTAATGAGCATGGATGATTACAAACGTTACAGAATCTTCACAAAACAGTTACCATTATCAATTATAACGTTTCATCAATGTCACTAATCCTCATAATGAATCGATCATAAAAAGGAAAAGACGTTATACCTAGAGATGCCTATATAAGGAAACGAAATATCATTTGTATGGATACGTTCTGATTAAATACAACTATTTACTTTATAATTTCTATTGATATTACTTTGCTATTTTATAATTTCCTTTCCTAGTGCAAGAATATTAATTTTTTTTATTATCAGTGACCAGAGTACTGCTAAAAATAAGCATTGAGCGAAATTCCTATCTTTTGGTTGCGCAAATTAATTTTGTTACAGGGGATCTGATAATATATTCACTTACCAAATTCTTTTCTTATGAAAACATCATGTCCAATGCTAACGACATCAAACAACAAAATCAGCAACACCAGTTTAACCAACAAAATCAACAAGGGGATGGAACTCCAATGCTTTCACCAAGAAACTCATCAACAATCCCGAGAAGGGTTACTTGACAAATTTGTATCACATGCTAATGACCAACCTGGGGATGATCAAGCTATTGATGAAGCATTAGAGCAATCAATCGAAGACCACGTCAATAATGCTCTTTAATGTTTTTTTAGCGGGTTGCCAACTCTACGACCAACTCTACCTCCTAATAACACCGCAACAATAGAAAATCCACACTCAAGACTTTCCAATTCGAGAAGTGGAGGAACTCCCAGCGAATATCGTGATGGAAGGTCAGGTATTCCAATTAATTCTGATTTACAAAGATTAGTACTAACTTTTCAAAAACAACTCAAGGAGCAAAACGATCGTATAGAGCATGTAACTAGTATTCCACCTATAATCAAAAGAATGAATATGGATAAATATTCTCAACAACCTTGGGAGCCAAGTGTCTCTCCTTTGCCTATTCCAAAAACATTTAAGATGCCCGATATCCCGAAGTATGATGGGACAACCAATCCACGAGATCATTTAGCCACATTTACAACTGGCGTGAAAGTCAGCGATTTGAATAAGTAAGAGATTGAATCAG
The DNA here is from genome assembly GCA_034376525.1 of Nicotiana benthamiana. NCBI lineage: Eukaryota > Viridiplantae > Streptophyta > Magnoliopsida > Solanales > Solanaceae > Nicotiana > Nicotiana benthamiana. The sequence goes on along the minus strand of CM067329.1, from coordinate 89,404,362 downwards.
TGCTGGTCAAAGAATCCGTTGAAACACTAACAAAGGGAGGACTAAGATGGTATTCTCCTTTACCTGAAAACTTAATTGAATCTTTTGCTGAGCTTGCAGATTCATTTATTAAATCGCACTCGGGAGCTTAAAAAGTTAAAAAGAGGATGGAAGACATCTTTAATATAAAATAAGGAGATACAAAGCTACTCAGGAAATTCGTGGATATATTCCAACGTGAAAGAATGATGTTACCACGTGTACCTAACAATTGGACAGCTATGGAATTTGCAAGTAATATAAATGAAAAAATCTCAAAAGCCACGAGGAGACTCAAATAAAGCTTACGAGAATTCCCTGCAACAACTTGGAATGATGTTTATAATAGGTATAGCACGAGGCTGTGGATAGAAGAAGATATTATTACTCAGTCACGAGGGGATGAAAGAGTAAGCTCAAGGCAACCAGAAACGGGAAAAGGTCCGATGTGAACAGATACCAACCATACATGGGACCAACAGGAAGGGATTCATGTTCAAAAAAAGAGAACCCGAGGTACTCATATCTAGTCACAGAGATTCGGGTTCATCATCCAAGTTTGGAAAGGAACGAGATACACTCGATACGGAAGACAATGACGGATGTGTAAAAGCGAAGATTGGCGGTTACAACTTTAATATTAGCACAAGTGAGTTGGTAGTTCTTTTAACAAGCATGGGGGATAAGCTGCGGTGGCCAAAGGAAATGAGATCGAACCCCAACAGAAAAACCTAAATTTCTAGTGTGCGTATTATAACGATCACGGTCATAAAACAACAAATTGCAGATTGCTACAAGGTGAAATAGAGCACTTATTAATACAAGGCTACTTAATTGATTTGTTCAGTGAGAAGGGTAAGCAAGCATATATGAAGAATAAGCATCAGCCCCCAAAACTTCTGTCACTAAAGAGAACAGTTAATGTCATATGGAGAGGAGAAGAGGTCAATGGAGTTATATATACGGCTGCAAAAAAGGTACCAAAAGTCACAGTCACCCACGGGAAGTGGGTTCGCCAAGTTTTGAAAGAAGACAGTATAACATTTGATGATGCAAACGCAGATGTCATGTTGATCCCACATAGTGATGCACTAGTAGTATATTTACTTGTACGTTATACTAGTGTGAAACGAGTTTTGATTGATCCAGATAGCTCTGTAAGTATCATTCTTTTAAGAGTGGTAAACGAGATGCAAGATGATGATAAATTGGTACCAAAGCACGTACCTTATATGGATTTGACAGTTCAAGCATTGTCTCAAAAGGGGAGATAATAGTCACCACATTCGCAGAATGAGTGATCAAAGATACGAAATTTCAAGTAATAGGTATGGACATGGCATACAATTTGATCCTTAGCAAACCTTGGATTCATGAGTTGGATGTTGTTCCATCTACTTTACTTCAGGTTATTAAGTTCCCTTCTCAATGAGGAATTAGGAAAATCCGTGGTGATCAATAAGCTTATAGATGTATCAATTCAGTGGCAGATTCAAGCATACAAAATGATGTTGCAGATGAAAAATAACAACTACAGAATTCGATTGAGGGTTTAACAACTCAAATCTAAACTGAAGATAGACAAACGGATGTAGACTAGACGCTATATGCTATTCAAGAGCTAGAAGAAAATAAAAACATCATAATGACAATCGAGGAACTCAAAGCTATGGTGTTGTTTATACATTTGCCAGACAAAAAGGTTTACATTGGAACCAATCTAAGCATAGAGATGAAAGGTAAGTTAATTGAATTTTTAAAAGCTAACGCATATTGCTTTTCTTGGTCGCATTCAGATATGACATGTATACCCTTGGAGGTGATGACTCATAAGCTGAATGAAGATCCAATACACTCATATGTCAAACAAAAGAAAAGGAAGCAACGATCCTTCAAAAACCAGGTGATTTAGGATGAGGTACAAAACTTTTAAAAATTGGGTATATCCAAGAGGTAAATTATCCTAATTAGCTAGCTAATATAGTAGTGGTGCCCAAAAAAGAATGGTAAGTGGCGAGTTTGTGTAGACAATACTGATTTAAATTAAACTTGCTCTAAAGATTCTTTTCTTTTACCGCACATAGATCAACTAATTGATGCTACAATGAATTGTTAAGTTTTTTAGATGCTTATTCTAGATATAATGAGATAAACATGGATCCTTTAGACGAGGAAAAAACTTTCTTTATTACAGAAAAGAGGACTTACTGTTATAAAGTCATGCCTTTCGGTCTAAAAAATGTCGGAGCCACATACCAGAGGTTAATAATAAAATACCTAGAAAAAACCATGGAAGTCTACATTGATGACTTATTAGTCAAGTCAACACAGGCAGGGGATCACATCCAACATTTGTCAAATACATTTCAGATTCTCCATAAATTCAATATGAAGCTAAATCTCGAAAAGTAGGCATTTGGCCTATCATCAGGTAAGCTCCTAGGTTTTCTTGTTTCTAACCGAGGAATTGAAGTAAATCTAGAACAGATTAAATCTATTGGAGAAATACCGGATATACTCACGAAGCAAAAAAGAAGTGCAGAGGCTGACAGGTAGATAGCAGTATTGGGAAGATTTATTTCTAAAATCTTTGGAGAAAAGCTTTAAGTTCTTCTTGGTATGGAAAAAGCAAAGCAAATTTGAGTGGACTAAAGAATGCGAACAAGCGCTCAAAAATTAAAAGACATACTTGTCAAATTCATCATTGTTGGCTAAATCAAAGGATGGAGAAAAACTACTTATCTATTTCGCTGTGTCAGAAATAACGGTAAGTGCAATGTTAGTTCCAGAAGACAAAGGTAAGAAATCTCATATTTATTATATTAGTAAGTCCTTATTAGATGCTAAAACTCGATATCCTCATTCAGAAAAACTTGCTTTAGCACTAATAATGGCATCTAAAATATTAAAGCCTTATTTTGAATGTCACATTATCTCTATAGTGACCCCTATTGCATAAGCAAGAGTTATCAATTAGATTAGCCAAGTAGTACATAGAACAAAGTGAATATGACATCACATATCAACCTAGAACTACGATAAAATCACAGGCTTTAGTAGATTTCTTGGTAGACTTTAGCTCAAGGATGGTAATACAAGCAGAAAAAGAACTACATGTAATTAACGGGTGTCTCCTCGAATGTTAAAGGAGCAGGTTTAGGCATTATTCTTATACTACCTTCGGTAGAAACTATAGGGCAAGCCATAAAATTCCATCAAATTACTAATAATGGAGTACAATATGAAGTTGTTATTGTATGTTTAGAATTGCACGAGAGCTCGGAATAGAGCAGGTTACAATCAAAGGTGACTTGCAGCTAGTAATTAATCAAATGAAGGGGAGTTATATAGCTAGAGAAGAGAGGATGCAACAATATTTGGAAAAGGCACGAGATTTGGTCAGGAAATTCCAATTTTGGAAAAGCGTTCAGATTCCCAGGGAAGAAAATGTCGAAGAAGACGTGTTGGCTAATCTTGCATCCAGTGCATAAGTAATAAATGAAGAAAATGCTTTCGCGATACATTTGTTTCATTCTACAATCAACATAAAAACAAGGTAAATTTCTATAATCTAACTTTGGATTGGACAAACGAGATCATTAATTTTTTGCAGTACGAAATTCTACCTGAAAATAAGAAAAAGGCTCAAGCAATTCAACGAAAAGTTGTCCGTTATTGTTTGGATCGAGGGAATTTACATAAAAAAATATTTGATGGTCCTTTAACAAGGTGTTTCGGACCTTCTCAAACAGAGAATGTGACGAGAGAAGTACATTAAAGACATTGTGAAAATCCCGCAAGAGGAAGATCCTTGATAAAAACTCATATTAGAGCAAGGTATTTTTGTTAAAAATGAAAAACAGGCACAGAGATTTGTGGCCAAATGTGATAAATGCCAAATATATGGTAACAACATGCATCGACCAACAGAATAACAGCATCTGGTTATTGCACCATGGCCTTTTATGAAGTGGGGAATGGATATCGTGGGTCCACTAACACAAGCCAAACGAAAGGTATGATTTTTATTAGTACTTACTATTATTTTACAAAATGGGTAGAAGCAGGTGTCTTCAAACATTGTGTGTGATAACGATCCCCAGTTAATAGGTACAAAAATGAAAGAATTCTTTCAGAGTTAGAAATTAAAGGATTACTTCAACACATTATCATCACGTGGCCAATGGACAAGCTGAATCAACAAACAAAGTTATTATTAATAACTTGAAGAAAATGCTAGAGAAGTCAAAATGTAAGTGGCCAGAAGTGTTACCTGGAGCCTTATGGGCTTACTACACAATAGCAAAAACGAGTATAAGAGAGATACCATTTTCACTTGTGTACGGTGCTGAATCCTTAATTCTAATTGAAATAGGTGAACCAAGTACGAGATATTACCAAACAACCGAAGAGTCAAATGAGGAGGAGATACGAATAAATCTCAATTTGCTTGAGAAAATGAGAGAAACATCCTTGATAAGGATAGCTGTGCATAAGCAAATTATGAGTGATACTACAATCGGAAATCTCATCTTAGGTACTTCAAGATTGGGAACTTCGTACTCAAGAAAGGTTACAATCAACGAAAGAAGTCAATGCATGAATGTTGAGTAAAAATTAGGAAGGACCTTACAAGATTCGAGGCTGGAAAAGGTGCCTACGAGTTAGAAACCATGGATGGCAAGGTTCTACCCTCGAGTTGGAATGATGTTCATCTGAAGAAGTACTATTTCTAAGGAAAAGAAATACCCACGTTCAGGTATTGCTCAATTACGATATTGCTTTTATACGGTTAAAATTATACTAATAATTTTTAGATGATAGGCAAAAAGCTAGCCCACACACCAAATGATTATAATAGATTTGAAAGACACATGGGAGTAAAATAATTATCTATCTAGGGTTAAAACCTTTCTGATAGAAATATAAAGGATTAAACAGTCATTATCTAAATTATATATGTCTCCGAGCCCCCTATATTTTTCTTTTTTAGGAAACGGATTGTCACGCCTCCTTGTTTACCCGAAAAGAGATATAAGGGAATTTTACAACTAAAGTGACAATAACGGAGACGGAATTATTTATTCAAATTGTGAGATAATTTATGGTGTCCCAAGTTATCGATTTAAAATCCCAAATCGAGAGAGTTTGACTTTGTTTTACAGTTCATGAAATACAAAAATTCGGGTAAGGAATTCTGCTAACCCGGGAGAATGTGTTAGACATATCTGGGTTCCGTGATTTTAGCACGGTCGCTGAACTATTAATATTTGACCTAATTATCTTATCTATTACACAATTAAAACCTATGTGCATTTTTAACTTTCAAACCACTTTTATTATTTATGAAATTTTCTGCAACTAGTCACGATTGTCGTACACTTGTCATTTTTAAATACATTATGAATATCATCACATGAAATGCACCTGCAATTTATTATATTTATTTATTATTATTATTATTTAAAGTTATGATTAGATCACATAAAATGCACACTTAAATTTAAAATTAAATATCATAACTATATCATGAGAATCATACCTATACTTACGGTAATTATTAATCAGGCCTAAAAGCATATCAAACGAGTGAATTGTTCAAATCCTGACTTTCATAGTTAATTGTGACTGGTATAAAATACGGAATTATTGCGGGGGAGTACCATCACTTAACTATTGCTGCAATTGACACGATTACGCATAGTACGAGTAATTAACGGGCCAATAAAACTAAGTGCCAAATCAAGGAGTCCAGAAATTGACAAGTAGCAATATATTTAAAAGCATCAAGCGTTCCATCCAAATAAATTGAAAATTTATACTATCATACTAGGATTGCAAACACAAATTATTCCACAAATCTAAATTATATCCAATTCAAAACAACTTTTACGTGTGACTCCAATCCAAAGAAAATAGTAGAAACATTCAAATGAGGACTAAAATAACACACACACAAAAAAAAAGTAACTTATGACGCGATGGAAAAATAGCAAAAACAAGTTCAGGCTCCAATTACGCAGACCAAATTCAAACGAATCCAAACAATATATGCTTCATTGTTACTATTACTCTTTGTTATTATCCATTATGTATAACTGAAATAAAACAATGCTCATCCCTTTGAACCCAAGCTCATATCATACTGAAAAATCTACACCAAAATAAGAAAAAGAGGGAAAAGAGCTTGACCCGAAATTACTTTTCAAATAATAAAAACTTCAGCAACTATGACAAGTGAAATCGAACTTTCAATTGATGAAATATCCAGTAGTATAAGGACAGAAATCGAGCGAACGCTACAACCAAAACTCGAGATAACAATCAAACTCAAACGGGATAACGGACCGCACTGCAAACGACACCTCGAACTCATTAAACTCCATGTTTGAAAATCTAAAACTACAAGAACAGAAGGAGGAACAGTGTAAAACATATATATATATATATATATATACATATATATATATATATATATACATATATATATATATATATTAAAATTTGGGCACAAATTAACTTAACAAGAAACCTTATACTCTCTTCTTTGTGTGTGTGCATTTTATATGAATCTCAAAGAAACAGACCATTAGAAGAAGAAGACGACTCTAGTTTTTGCTCTCACGATTTTCTCCTCTCTATTTGTTTTTACCAGATCTTCTCCCCTTTTCGCGTGTGTGCATTTCTTTACTTCTAGTAATTTTAGCTCAACCAAGCTTGTTAAATAGATCTTACTCAAAAATCGAACCCAAAGAATCCATGTTGATTAAATTCGGTCAGTCGTCTTCACAAGCACCTGATGTGCATAACTGGAGCTTTACTTTTTAAACCACATAAATCTGAGATGCTTAGAGTTCGAGCTCGCCGGAATTTTGATCGGAGAATAAGAAGAAGTGGCGAAGAAGGCTTGTATGTGTGTAGGAGCAAAGGTCAGAGAAAGGTGAGTCTGTAGTGGCGCTTTTTTAGGGGGTTTTTCTAAGTTGCTAATGGCTTGTGTCCTTTTTTTTCTAGGGTTATTGTTTAATTAGGAATTTAGGATACGACAGGGGAATGGGTAAATGGCCTGGATTTACGAAATTGGATTATATTTTTTAGGTTTAAATTTAAGTTAAGAAGATTAAATAATACAATAAAGTTATATAGTGTAAAAATCGCTCTTTATTAAAATAAACTAATATAAAACTAAATACTAAAAGTGAAACTAATTTTTGTGTTTTTAAATGTTAGAATAAAAAAGTAGGAAGAATAGGCTAAAGCCACGGTGAAATTAAAATACTCTAAGTATAAATATACTAGTTGACTTTAAATTTAAAATAAAAATATTTTTGTAACTTGTTTTTTTGTGATAAAATAAAGTAAAAGATTCAAAAGTATTTGAAATAGCGATACTAAACCTAAATTAAATATTTAAACCCTAAAAATGTGTAAAATCTCTGGGAGGGTCAAAAATTACATGTCTACAAGGATCATGTGGAAGGAATAATCAAGTGCTCGAGATTTGATACTTCAAAACTCAACCTCACCGGGAGTAACTTCATCACCCTCAGGAATGTCAGTTGCGGATGAAGAAAAGCTCTTACTTTGTTGGGTTTTATCAATAGTTTTTTTGATTTTTGCAATCTCAGCATCTAAGTCAAAGTCTCCCCGGCTTGGCTCCATCAAAGTGTCATGGTGTGTGTTCAAGAAAGCCCAACTAACTTCAACGACGCCCTTATCTTCAAGAGCTTCGTAATCTCTTTCATAATTCTCAATCTCACTTCTTAGCTCTTCCTTCTCAATCAAGGCTGCATCATAAGAAGCCTGTAAGAGGGCAAGTGAACTCTCTAAAAATCGAACTATATTAGAAGTCATTCGGAGATCATCTTGAGCGTGGGTGAGCATTCGAACAAGCTCACCGGCATAAAATTCCTTCTGGTTCAATATTTCCTACATATTTCTAATCTCTTCAGTGGCTTTAGAAAGTTATTCAGCAAATGAAGACTCAATAAGGTTTTTATCCTTGTCCGCCCGAGTAGAAGAGACTTTCTCAACCGCTAGTTCTGCTGCCATGACTTTACTTACTGCTCTAAAGTACACTTATCTTCCATTGAAATCTCCGTTTCAAGTTGAAGACCCTCGTACTGCTCATTTCAATTTTCTGCTTCAGTGTGATAGTCATTCATCAGCTGCTTTATATGGACAATCCTTTTCACCATCTCCGTACCAATGAGATTAATCTACACAATGAAAAAAAGAAACGTGAGACAAGTAAAAGAAAAATCGCATAAAATAAAATGACAAGGTTTATACCTTTTAAGATGAATGCACAATATCATTCATTCACACTAGAGTGTTGTGACTTTCCAGTTTAGACTTCTTAACTAGGCCATTCAATGGTTTCAGTCAGACGTCAGCTTAGCCTGATTTCTTCAAAAGATTACCATCTACAGGAATCTCGATGGTAATTTGTTTCACTACCCTATTGCTACTAGATGAACCAATTTCAGCATGGGAAGTTGTGGCAGTAGGAACAGTCTAGGAATTCAAAATACCCAAGGGCGGAGCAATAGCAACAACAACATATATAGACAACTGAGAGTCAATTAGAGTAGATACAGGAAAAGAGGCAAGAGGCCTCTCCTCAGAAATAAATCCAGAGCTTTCTTTATCAAATCCACGAGAAAAGAGTTGTTCAGTAGAGTCATGGGGTGCTGCAGGCGTTTCTTCATCAGAACTCAGAAAATAGCACTCTCAAGCTCGAACATGGGAACAAAACTAGGAGGTATAGCTTCATCATCTGAAATGACCCATCTTCTAGCTCGTACCTTACGAACCAACGAGCCTTCATCCCGCTCCTCTTCGTCTTCAGAGTTCTATGGACCATCAACTTTTATTTTTTATGAGGAACTTAAGATTATCTCATAAGCCTTTGATAGAGAGAGCCTCGAAGCAGTGATTAATACACCGCTCACACACCCAATGGGAAACCCTAATAAAGAAAAGGGTCAATAAGTCCCAAGATAAACATGAAAATAAAAAAGAAAGTGAAAAATAAAGTTATCGTGAGTCTTAATCATCCATCCAAATCTATTTGAAAGGTGTTTCCGGGACCTTACTTCCATACGAGCAACTGTCAACAATTTTTCTACCCATCCACAGAAATGAAAATTTTCCTCAACACTTTCCATGGGTGCTGAAAAAGAAAAGTAAAATAGTTACGAGTGTACAAGTTCATTATTTAAAAAAGGAGAGAAATAAAAGACTAGAAGTAAAACTCACGTGCAAAGTTCCACTTCTCAGGGAAGGGCATGTTTTCTTCGCCTACTAACCCACTTGTAGGAGCGATAACAAATTGGGTGTACCACCCACGATCTTTGTCATCTTCGGGTCTAACCAAAACTCTCTGACTTCTCGCCACGAGAGTAAAAATCCCATGAAAGAATAATTTGGGAGAGAAAAGATGAATCATATGGTAAAAGGTAAAGGGTAACTAAGTTAATTTGATAAATATCTAAGACATGCCAATACCCTCTATATGATAGGTCCAATCTTTCCTAAACACACATTAAAGAAACAACAAAGTTCAATGATAACTAGGTCAATAGGTAGCCTAAAACCTAATGAGAAGGGATATGTATACACAAAAGCAAAACCAGATTTAAAGGAAGTGGTCGTTTGATTCTTATTATGGGCCAAAATTAGGTAGTCAAATTTCCAATAACAATCTCTACGCACAATAGAAGCTAAACACTCAATGGTCTAGGAAGGGTAAACATTAGCGTCATCGTGAGAAGTCATGGAAGTAACCTCCTTTTTAATTAATTCTCTATCTGTTGTCACATCTTCTTTTTTGGCTATCCACAACCCGGCGAAGAGCGCAGATAAGGGAGTTTTTTCCAATTTAAGTACAATCGACACGAGATTCAATTATTTAAGATAGTTTTATAGTTGCCTCTTGGGAGATTTATGGTGTCCCAAGTCACCTTTTAGAATCCCGAATCGAGGAAAGAATGACTCTGTTTAACAGTCCGCGAACTAGAAATCCAAGTAAGGAATTATGTTATCCCGGGAGAAGGTGTTAGGCATTCCTGGGTTGCGTGGTTCTAGCACGCTCCCTCAACTGTCATATTTGGCTTAAATTATCTGATTTTAGAACATGTTTTAACTTATGTGCTTTTAACTTTGACCAGATTTTATTGTTATTTTAAAGAGAATTGAAACATTGTTAAAACATACCTCGAACCACGTCACATAAATGCACCCGTGGATTTAGACACATTTCAACTTCGTTGAGATTTAGACTTTGGTCGCATAAATGCGCACCCAAATTTAGGAAGGTATTTTATTAAACACGCGCGCCTATAGCAACTACGTCTTTGATATTTATGGGAAGGCCGTGAAATTTTTCAAAATGGCACCTCCTATTCTTTCTATATGTTCTAATGGATTAAGGAGCCTACGCATGGTATTTATTTGCATCAACATGGCTGAATTTATTTTTATGAAGGTATTCTAATACATGCTAAATTTGTTAAAGCTGGGTTTACATCCACTAATTATTTCATGTATGAACTAGGTGCTTGGGAAACGTTGTATGTGCCTCAGCCTCATTCGTGGCCAATTGACACACAAATAAATTGTGTTTTGGGCCAGCTCTGGAGCACATGTTGCTCAGGCTGTATCGACAATTATTGCGACTGTTTTGGGCTGTAGTTATTCAACCTGGATTAACGTGTTATATAACAACGCTTGGGCCTTTACTGGGCCTTGTGAATGAGCCCAGTACTGATTTGACTGAAGGATACCAATTGATAATAACCTTCTTTATTTGACAATATATACAAAATCAAATTTCTATACATTCACGAAGGGAATATTAATAACCATTTTTCTATCAGTTTCAACCTTAGAGTCGAACTGAATGATTCATATACTCATCAGTCAGAGTATATGAATCCAATTCTAAAATCCAAGTGTGATTCAAACTACAATACATGGAACATATTCAAAAATAAATTATTGCTAAGCATACTGGGTTTAAACGAATAGAAATACTTCGCATCATTTTTAATTTTATCTTTACATGACTATCAGAACTATTGCTTCCTAAGTCCAGTAGTTCTAAGTGCACAAGATCAGCACCTGAACCAGCTCGACTATAATTGGAATCGATTATCACTTAAATACATACAAATATTTGACCTGAATGTCCCATTATTACACGTAAAACAGTCCCAAATATCCAAATTATTTTAAGCAAGGATCAATCTACACTTAACTATAACATGATACCCATATCTATTACCACACTCATATCCAGGACTAAATATGGAAATGGGGGAATTAGAAATAACGAGAAAAACGTAATTGTCAACGAGATCTTCACATTGGAGAGTATATTTCACTTTGAATTTCAAATTTACATGAGCTTTAAATGGTACATCTAAGGTAGCTAAGGAAACAGTCTATGAGTAAAATAGAAGGGATCAGCTAAGCAATCAACAACCGAATGCAAAGTGCACCCAGGACTTCAACAGAGTGTTCAGAGAATTCAGCTTTCAGAAATTGATTTAAAACGGCACTGATAGTATTTTCATATATGAGTATTTTAGCTCTAGTATTGAAGAGTAAAGTTCTAGATCAGTATTTCAAGCTCTAGTGTTAAAGATAAAGGTTTCTGTATCCCCTCTCTCATACCTCAAATGGTTCAATTTATAGCAAAACTGTTAGGGCATCAGATTTTTACTAGTTTATTTTTTGTCCTCATCTCAAATTGTATTTTTTTGCCTAAGTAGTCCTTTTATTTCTGACTTGTGCCTCATGTTTGAGGCTGGAATTATATATTAGTCCCCGCTGGAAGGTTCTACAGGATTCCTTATCAGATTTTACAGATTCAAACCCTTTTATACCCTCACTAACCTTCCTAAATTACCCTACCTCCTGAATTGACCCCAATCAGTTATTTTAACCCTAGTTCAGCTCTAATTAACCTTGGTTAGTTCTTTGAGTCCAATTCAAACGCAATCGACCTTGGTCGACAAAACTTGGGTCAAATTTAGATTAGTAGGCTTATGAAAATCAGAATTAACCAAAAATTAACAAGAATCTATACAGGATTAACAGAACAAGGGAACAAATATCCAGAAAAAATGCATATATCTATCAAATTTAGCTTTCAAAAATGGATTCGATCAATGATATTCAGAAATACTTAAGAACAAGAAGAAAAATGAACAATCAGCATATGAATCAAAACCTTAGGAACATGAGTCAACTAGGCATATCAGAAATTAAAGAAAAATCAACAGAAGGAAGTCAATTGAGCCCTGAAATCATATTACTAAAGACTAAACAAAATTGCTTTCTAAAATCAGGGGACAGATACTTAGTAAGATATCTACCCAAGAAAGTCTTTCAGAGAGGTGACAAACAATCATATGAATATCGAACCCATTTTTAAATGAGCTTGTGTATAAACAAACAAACCACCAAGAGAGAATCCAAAATAAGTTCAGACTATTACACATGCAACTACATGACCTAAATAATCATTACAAACAATTAAACACTTGTCAGCTGAAATGAAAAATACGCAGGAACACTTAGCTTTCATTTTTTGTTCTCATTTAAAACATCCAGCCGTGAGGCGATTTCTGGCGGTGACAGTAGGGTGGTCAGCCGGTGGCGATGGAGGGGTCAATGGAGGTGTTATGACCGGCGGTGAAGATACAAGGAGGGTGAGTTTGGTCGTGTATATTACTGAAGGTATTTGGGCATATGTATACATAAGTGGAGAAGCTTCAATGTTCGTTGGATCATGTGGGGATCGACGGTTGTGATGGAAGGAGTCCACGGTGTCGTTTGGTAGATGTGGATGTGGGCATGGGTCAGCTGGTTGTTTGGGCTGGGTTATGGCCTTAAAGAGAAAGAATAGATTGGGCCACTTAGGTCTGGCCCAATTGTGGCCAGCCAGAGTGGCTGCCCATATACATGTATTGTATTTTTGTCTCTTTTTTCCTTTTAATTACTTAATTACTAATTTTATTTATTAAAAAAGCCACAGATCACACATAAAATTAAAACAAGTCAAAATTTGACAAACATAATTTCAAGTGCTGGACACACACACACACACACACACATATATATATATATATATATATATATATATATATATATATATATATATTGTATTTTTAAATTCTTTTTAATTTGTAAAACCAATTTATTTAATAATTAAATCTAAATTATCCTAAACACGCAGTAATAATCATGCACATGCAGTCAGATCCTAAAAATTAAAATCCTAACATTTGCAAGAAAAATTCTACACTTAGAATTCTATAGGAGCTTATTCCGACCGGTCAAAAATCATATGCTCACAGCAGCTCCTCTTTGCGCGGGAACACGAAGGGTTTTCGTGCAAATACAAGTGAGCAAATATGAGCTATTTTCTCTAATTGAATACTCCATGTGAAGAATTTTATAAAACTCCTAAGCGAACCTTGCTTCAAAGTTTGCCTACATATCCTTGGCAACAGAGGAATCAAGTCAGTGTAGTTTTAGAAGTTCTGGTAGCTGGGGCTACCGAGAGAATATGATTGGCTATTGTTACTGCTTGTTGACCTCCTTATTACTTCTTATGAAAAATAAAAGAAAACTAGGCTAAGCTATAGGCTGTGGATTATAAAGAAAAGCCTATCTACGTCTTCAATTTTTATCCTCATTGCTTCGTTGCCTTGTATTTCTTTCTACGAAGTCCTTGTGGCCTCGCTGCCTGTTTTCATTTTCCTTCATCCATGTCTGATGCCGTGCTATTTGACATGTATTCCGTTGAAAGCATTCTCCCATTCTACATGTGGGCGCCTGATTGCAAAAACTTAAAACTGAAAATTATTCCCTTATTCTCCAGGTGGGCGCCTGATTGCAAAAACATAAAACTAAAAAATATTCCCTTGTTCTTCAGGTGGGCGCCTGATTGCAAAAACTTAAAACTGAAAAATATTCCCCTATTCTCCAGGTTGGCGCCTGATTGCAAAAACTGAAAAATATTCCCTTGTTCTCCAAGTGGGCGCCTGATTGCAAAAACATAAAACTGAAAAATATTCCCTTGTTCTCCGAGTGGGCACCTGTTTGCAAAAACCAAAAACTGAAAAATATTCCCTTGTTCTCCAGGTGGGCGCCTGATTGCAAAAATATAAAACTGAAAAATATTCCCTTGTTCTCCAGGTGGGCGCCTGATTGCAAAAAACTTAAAAACTGAAAAATATTCCCTTGTTCTCCAGGTGGGCTCCTAATTGCAAAAAATTTATAACTGAAAAATATTCCCTGGTTCTCCGGGTGGGCGCCCGATAGGGAAAACTCAAAACTGAAAAATATTCCCTTTTTCTCCAGGTGGGCGCCTGATTGCAAAAATTTAAAACTGAAAAATATTCCCTTGTTCTCCAGGTGGGCGCCTGATTGCAAAAAACTTATAACTGAAAAATATTCCCTTGTTCTCCAGGTGGTCGCCTGATTGCAAAAACTTAAAACTGAGAAATATTCCCTTGTTCTAGGTGGACGCCTGATTGCATAAAACTTAAAACTAAAAAATATTCTCCTATTCTCCAGGTGGGCGCCTGATTGCAAAAGCTCAAAAATATTCCCTTGTTCTCCAAGTGGACGCCTGATTGCAAAAACATAAAACTGAAAAATATTCCCTTGTTCTCAGGGTGGGCACCTGTTTGCGAAAACTTAAAACTGAAAAATATTCCCTTGTTCTCCAGGTGGGCGCCTGATTGAAAGAACATAAAACTGAAAAATATTCTCTTGTTCTCCAGGTGGGCGCCTGATTGCAAAAAACTTAAAAACTGAAAAATATTCCCTTGTTCTCCAGGTGGGCTCCTGATTGCAAAAAACTTATAACTGAAAAATATTCCCTGGTTCTCCAGGTGAGCGCCCGATTGCAAAAACTCAAAACTGAAAAATATTCCCTTGTTCTCCAGGTGGGCGCCTGATTGCAAAAATTTAAAACTAAATAAATATTCCCTTTGTTCTCCAGGGGGGCGCCTGATTGCAAAAAACATATAACTGAAAAATATTCCCTTGTTCTCCAGGTGGCGCCTCATTGCAAAAACATAAAACTGAGAAATATTCCCTTGTTCTCCAGGTGGACGCCTGATTGCATAAAACTTAAAATTGAAAAATATTTTGTTTTCTTGGTGAGCGCCTGATTGCAAAAACGTAAAACTAAAAAATATTCCCTTGTTCTCAAGGTGGGCGACTAATTGGAAAAACTTAAAACCGAAAAATATTCCTTTGTTCTCCAGGTGGGTGCCTGATTGCAAAAAACTTAAAACTGAAAAATATTTCCTTGTTCTCCAGTTGGACGCCTTATTACAAAACTAGCCTCGACAATCCTCCGCTGCTGAAAATTTCAAGATTATGCTGTATTTTCTAAAAAGGTATTATTTCCACCATGTCTTGCTTCGAGTTATATCTGCTGGGGGTCTTGCTGGGGCTTGGTGGTTAAAATTACTTCCCATTATCCGGGCGGGTCCCGACAACTCTTGTTGACTCTTGCTGGGAAAATATCTAATCTAAGTCCCATTTTTTTTCTGGAGGGGGGGTCTTGATGACTTTTATTTACTCTGGTTGGGGAAATATCTGCTCTAAGTCCCATTTTTCAGGAGGTCCTAATGACTTTTATTGACTCTGGTTGGGGAAATATCTAAGTCCTATATGTCAGGGAAGTCCTGATGACTTTTATTGACTCCGGTTGGGGAAATATCTAAGTCCCATCTTTCTGGGAAGTCCTGGTAACTCTTGTTGATTCTGCTTGGAAATTTTGAAATTTTCCCTCTAAATCCCATTCTTCAGGAGGGTCTTGATGACTTTTATTGACTCTTATCGACTCTAGTTGGGGGGAATATTTGCTCTATGTCCCATTTTCAGTAGGGTCCGGATGGCTCTATTGGCTCTTCTTGGCTCTAATTCAAACTTTTCGGGAGGGTCCTGAAGGTTTCAACTTAAATGCAAATTCTAATTCCGGGTTGTTTCTGCGACTCTTACTGGGGAGGGATTTGGTGCTTGCCCATGTTACCCATACCTGTTTGAGTTTTAAACTGCATTCCACCCCAACTTCCATGCCTCTTTTAACCCTCGGTTGTTTCTATTGGGTTTTGCTAGTTTAAGATTTTCCCATTGTGCTCTTCGCTAGGGAGGGTGTTTATAACGGACTATGTCTTTTTTGAGTTTTAACTAAGTCTCACTTCCAAACGGGCCCTGAGATTTGGATCATACTTTTCGTATGCCTGCCTTCTCCTGTGGATGGCCTCCCTTAGGCTCTTCCAGAATTTTCTGCCCATGTGTCAGTCAAAGAAAAATTGCCAGTTTGGAAAATTGTGGTTGGCCCGCATCATTCTTGTCGGAAGTGGCCTCCTCGTCGTCATGTTTCGTTATGTTCAAATTTCTATGTTGATGATGAGTTGCCCGTATTGGTTGGCTGACCCCCGAACCTTTATGGCTTTAGTTTGCTCGCCCATTACTATGTTACATTCTTAGCCCTTTTGTCAGAATTCTTGCACCTTTCCCGGTATGTTGTTTCCCATATTTGTGTTGTGCCAATTTTTCGTTCCACCCCAATCTTTGTGTTTCATTTGCATGCCCATTCCTTTGTGGTATTCCTTCAACTTTGCCAATGCTTGTCTCCTCCATCAATTACAATTTTTATGAAACCTTCCCTTTGTTGTTCCATGCTTGTTATCTTTGTTACGCCTTTGGGCGTCATATGATTTGTTCCTTTGGGGAGCTTGATAATTGGATTTGACATTCCTTTCGTTTAAACTAAAGAGGTTAGACTTGAAAGAAGAATGAAATGTGATGACTCCGAACGGTATTTGGAATGAAGAATTATAGACTTGCTGTTGAAGAAGAACAAAGAAGACGACTTATCTGAAAGAGAGCTGACTGGTTTTTGCGATCATGACATGCACTTCGTCCTATTCGACCAAATTGATTTGGATGACCGACCTTCTGTTGTCGCGCTTTTGCCGTTGTCACCTTTCTAAACCAATTCCTTACTCATCTTGCCCTGCAGTATTCATCCATCAATAGTCCCTTTCTGAGTTTCGCTTTATCTTACCTTCGCCTTCCGGTGCCCGTGAAGGTCTTCACCGATAAGGCTCTCTCATTTTATTCTCTCTCAAAATCTCGTCGCCTTATAGCGCCCGTGAGGGTTTTCACCGATAAGACTCTCTCATTTATTATCTTTAATGCTTGGCCGTAGTGTTTCCCCTGACATGCATCACCTCTACTTGCTCAACTTGGCATCTCTTGAAGACTGATCAGAAGGTCTTTCTTTGGATCGTAACGTAGGTTTTTGGATAGGGTATCAAAGTCTCGAAATAAATTAAATGGGTTCAAAATTACAACTTTCGGAATGAAATGCTTACAACAATCACAACTTCTGCCCCAGTTTCTTGCTTGAGGACTTTTGGATTTTATATTTTGATGAGACTGAACCGTGAGTATGCTTTCGTATCCTTTTAAAAGGAATCAGGTTAAACGTAGTTCATACCAATCCCTCGTTTTTATTGTTGTTTTTATTCTCCCTTTTCTTTGTTTTGCTTTCTTTTTCTTTCTTTCCTTTTCTCTTTTCTCTTTTCTCTTTTCCTTTTTTTTGTTTTTTCTTTTTCTTTTTTCTTCTCTTTTTTTATTACTATCATTTATCATTCTTTTCATTCTTCCCTTTCTTTTCCTTTTAGCTCGCATTTCTAACTTTTGTTACTGATTCTAAAATAGGGGTATGAAAGAAATTATTAAAGCTCAAAGGGTTAGCAAAAGATAAAGTGTTTGGATAGCAAAACAAAATGCCTTTGTCATTCCAATCTTCAAAATACGCCAAGTACAATCAGGTGTCAAGTACAAACAATGATCTGAAGAAAATCATACATAATATCTTTTGAATGCACCCATGGATTTTGACATGTTCCAACTTTGTTGAGATTTGAACTTGGGTCGCATAAATTCGCACACGAATTTAGGAAGGTATTTTATTAAACGCGCGTGCCTATAGCAACTACGTCTTTGATATTTATGAGAAGGCTATGAAATTTACTAAACAACACCTCCTATTCTTTCTATATGTTATAATGGATTAAAGAGACTACTGTCATGGACTTAGGACTGAAGCTAAGAACGTGCGGCGCTAGATTGGTCCTGCCGGCGGAAATAAGCAGTCTAGCAAGCCTTTTTGCCTAGAATCGTACTAAGGGAACGCTGGATAACGACACAGAAATTCAGGCGGGGAAAGAAGCTTTATTGCCTTTGAACAATGTTTTACAATGCTGCAATTACAAATATGAATGGATGGGAATGGATGCCTTACAATGGCTAAGTCCTAAGCTATTTATACACTATACAAGAGGGTAGCTAAATAGTCTTGGCTGGCTGCTTGGGCAGACAGGCTTGCTGGTGCATTGATGCTTGTGTTGGGGCATGCTGGGGCGCATTGATTGCTGGCTGGAAGGTTGTGCAAGCATGCTGTGAAGCTGCTGGCAGACAAGGCATGCTGGCGTGGGCAGACAAGGCTGGTGGGCATTGAATGCGGCATTGAGTGCTGGAGCATGCGCGTGGTTGCGCGGATGCGGAGGCGTTGGACGCGTTAGAGCGCCGATTCTGGCTAGAATTGGTGCGGGACGTGTCATGCTCCCCCACCTGATGATGCGACGACCTCGGCGCATCCTGCATCTGTATGAATTCGGCTGCCTTATCCCGAAATTTGCATTTGGTTATTGTCGTGGCGGCAAGTTCTGCCTTCCGGCTTAAGGCATCAGCCACCACGTTGTCTCTACCTGGCTTGTATACAAGTTTGTAGTCAAACTCGGCAAGAAAGTCCTGCCACCTAGCTTGTTTCGGAGTGAGCTTCTTTTGTGTCTGAAAATAACTCGTTGCTACATTGTCCGTCTGGACTACAAATTTTGACCCTAGCAGATAGTGCCGCCAAGTCCGGAGGCAGTGAATAATGGCAGTCATCTCCTTCTCTTGGACGGTGTACCGTCTTTCTGTCTCGGTCAGTTTTCTGTTCTCAAAAGCGATGGGGTGCTGGTTCTGCATTAGCACTCCACCTATGGCAAAATCAGAGGCATCAGTGTGTACCTCAAATGGTTGGGAGAAGTCCGGCAGAGCGAGGACTGGTTCCTCCGACATGGCTGTTTTAAGGCGTTCAAAAGCCTCTTGGCACGCATCGTTCCAAACCCATGGATGGTTTTTCTTGAGCAGATCCGTTAGTGGCACGGCCATGGCAGAATACCCGTTGATGAACCTGCGATAGTAATTTGCAAGCCCAAGGAATGATCTGAGTTCGGTTACCTTGGTGGGTGCCTCCCACTGGACAATGGCTTGCACCTTTGTTCCGTCCATCCGAAGTTGTCCCTGACTTATAATGTGGCCAAGGAAGTGAATTTTGGTTTGTGCAAACTCGCACTTTTCCTTTTTGACAAACAGTTTGTTTTCCCGTAAGACCTGAAATATTTGTTGGAGATGCCTCACGTGCTCCTGTAAGGACTGGCTATAGATGACAATGTCATCTAAGTATACCACAACGAACTTGTCCAGATAGGGATGAAAGATTTTGTTCATCTAGGTGCTGAATGTGGCGGGTGCGTTGGTTAGGCCGAAAGGCATTACCAACCACTCGTATGATCCATATCGGGTGACACAAGTTGTCTTTTCTTCGTCCCCTTCGGCAATTCGGACTTGGTAGTATCCCTTTCTTAGATCCATTTTGGAGAAATACTTGGCTTGTCCCAGCCGATCAAACAAATCTGCAATGAGGGGAAGAGGGTATTTGTTTTTGATGGTTACCTTGTTTAGCGCCCGATAGTCGATGCAAAGGCGCAGGGAACCTTCCTTCTTCTTCTGGAATAATACTGGTTCTCCGAAGGGTGCTTTGGACGGTCGGATATGGCCGGCCTCAAGAAGCTCTTTGAGTTGCTTCCTAAGTTCCTCCAGCTCCGGCGGGGCCATACGATAGGCTGGGTATGCTGGTGGTTTGGTGCCTGGCACTAATTCAATCCGGTGGTCTACTTCTCTCCGTGGCGGAAGCTGCCTCGGCAATTCCTCAGGCATGACGTCTTGGCAGTCGTCTAGGACCTTTTTGATGCAAGCAGGGATGGTTTCTAAGGCACCATGGCTTTCACTCAAACTCCCGATGGTGGCAAGAAACGTCGGCTCCCCTTTCTTGAGGCCTTTCTCAATCTGCATGGCTGAAAGATGGGAGACATGTGCTGTTTTGGGCATGTCAATCAGTGGAACCATAAACGACTTGCCCTTTTCCAGTATGAACATTTGTTGGGAATATGGAGATATAACCGATTGGTATTGGCGGAAGAATTCTTGACCAAGTACAACTTCAAAAATATCCAACGGAGCAACGGCAAAGTTTGTTTTACCTTTCCAGTCGCCTACCGTGATGTCAAGGTTGCTGGCAACACCGCTGATTCGAATCGGTGGGGCATTAACTGTTTTGAGCCGAACCTCGCTTGGACTGTATTTGAGCTTCAATTTTTCTGCTGCTGTCTGAGTTATCACATTGGCCTCTGCCCCCGTGTCTACCAAAGCACGGACTGAGTGTCCATTGAGGGTGATATCCACGTATTGGGTCGGGAAGGCGTTCAGTTTTCCGGCAGATTGTGTGGTTGCGGCACAAAGTCCGATCATGCCGACTTTTGCTGGAGTCTCGGAACCTTCTCCTTGTTCCTTGACTGATTTTTGCTGATGATCTTTGATCATGGCACCTAAACTTTTCATTTGAGGGCAGGTTACGTACCAGTGCGGTCCTCCGCAAATGTGGCATTTTGTTTCCCTGCGCTGCTGCTGGTTTGGCTGAGTTTTCTTCTCAGCAAGCTCCTGTCTAAGAGACCTTCTCGGAGAGTGGATATTTCTGCCCCGCTCGCGTTCTGCTCCGCTGTTGGCCTGGTTACTTTTTACGTGCTTCACCGTGCCGCGGTCCTGTGAATAGTCAGTTAGACTTTCGGCTTGTGCAATAGCCTCGTTGAGAGTGGAAACCTGTCTCCGCTCCAACTCAGATTTGGCCCATTTTGATAGACCGTCTTTGAAGTAAAACAGCAAGTCCCTTTGGGTGAGGTCCGGAAGCTGAAGAGTGAGGGTTGTGAACTCCCTAATGTAGGCTTTGATGGTGCCTGTTTGCTTCAGTTCTCGTAACCGTCTCATACCCTCGTCGAAGACGTTGCTGGGGAAGAACATTTTCTTCAGTTCAGTTTTGAATTGCTCCCATGTATTGAGAGTGCAATTCCCCTTGCTAATATCTTGATCCATCCTTCTCCACCATAGCATCGCGTTCTCCGTCAAGTAGAGAACCGCTGTTTGGATTTTCAGCTCGTCGCTGCCTATTTTGCTGAACTTGAAATAGTTCTCAAGATGCCACAGAAAACTTTCTACCTCTCGGGCATCACGGATACCTTTGAAAACGGGCGGCTTCGGAGCGTCGATCCTCACTTCGCGCTCAATGACTGGAACAGCATCTTTCTGTTGGCGTACAGCTTCCTCAAGTTCCGTCACTCTGGCATTTAGAACTTCGACCAGTTTCGTGAGTTTTTCCATGGAAGCCTGAGTCTTTTCCCGTGCTTCCCGCTGCTCATCAAAGTCCCTGTGAAAATTATCGTTCTCCTCGAGCACAGACTCCTTGAAAGATTCGTATTCGCCTTCGAATCTGTTGAAGCGATTGCCCAGCAACTCGGCTGTCATGTGGGCTCTCTCGACCCTCGTAGCAAAATCTTCCTCTGGAGTAATGTCTTGGGGAAACTCTTCTGGTTCCCAATCACTCACGTCGGGGGATAGAATGTTGGCGGCATCGCTTTGGACAGTATTGATTGGCCTCTTACCAGCTTTCTTGGTAGTCTTTTTGCTTTTGGATCTTTTTGTCACGTTGGCAAGGACATTGGCAGTGTGGGTTGCAAAAATCTCTCCGTCGCTAGCCATTGTTTCGCGCTTAGCACCTGCTCTGATACCACTTTGTCACGGACTTAGGACTGAAGCTAAGAACGTGCGGCGCTAGATTGGTCCTGCCGGCGGAAATAGGCAGTCTAGCAAGCCTTTTTGCCTAGAATCGTACTAAGGGAACGCTGGATAACGACACAGAAATTCAGGCGGGGAAAGAAGCTTTATTGCCTTTGAACAATGTTTTACAATGCTGCAATTACAGATATGAATGGATGGGAGTGGATGCCTTACAATGGCTAAGTCCTAAGCTATTTATACACTATACAAGAGGGTAGCTAAACAGTCTTGGCTGGCTGCTTGGGCAGACAGGCTTGCTGGTGCATTGATGCTTGTGTTGGGGCATGCTGGGGCGCATTGATTGCTGGCTGGAAGGTTGTGCAAGCATGCTGTGAAGCTGCTTGCAGACAAGGCATGCTGGCGTGGGCAGACAAGGCTGGTGGGCATTGAATGCGGCATTGAGTGCGGCATTGAGTGCTGGAGCATGCGCGTGGTTGCGCGGATGCGGAGGCGTTGGACGCGTTAGAGCGCCGATTCTGGCTAGAATTGGTGCGGGACGTGTCACTACACATGGTATTTATTTGCATCAACATGGCTCAATTTATTTTTATGAAGGTATTCTAACGCATGCTAAATTTGTTAAAGTTGGGTTTAAATCCACTAATTATTTCATGTATGAACTAGGTGCTTGAGAAACATTGTATCTCCCTCAGCCTCATTCGTGGCCAATTGACATACAAATAAATTGGGTTTTGGGCCAGCCCTGGAGCACATGTTGCTCAGGATGTATTGACAATTATTGCGACTGTTTTGGGTTGTAGTTATTCAACCTAGATTAATGTGTTATATAACAATGCTTGGGGACTTACTGGGCCTTGTGAATGAGCCCAGTACTGATTTTACTGATGGATCCCAATTGATAATAACCTTATACAAAATCAAATTTCTATACATTCACGAAAGGAATATTAATAACCATTTTTCTATCATTTTCAACCTTTGAGTCGAACTGGATGATTCATATACTCATCATTCAGAGCATATGAATCCAATTCTAAAATCCAAGTGTAATTCAAACTACAATACATGGAACATATTCAAAAATAAATTATTGCTAAGCCTGTTGGGCTTAAACAAACAGAAATACTTCGCAGCATTTTTAATTTTATCTTTACATGACTATCAGAACTATTGCTTCCTAAGTCCAGTAGTTCTAAGTGCACAAGATCAGCACCAGAACCAGCTGGACTATAATTGGAATCGATTACCAATTAAATACATACAAATATTTGAGCTGAATGTCCCAATATTACACATAAAACAGTCCCAAATGTCCAAATTATTACAAGCAGGGATCAAGCTACACTTAACTACAACATGAGACCCATATCTATTACCACACTCATATCCATGACTAAATAGGGAAATGGGGGAATTAGAAATAACAAGAAAAACGAAAATGACAACGAGATCTTCACATTGGAGAGTATATTTCACTTTAAACTTAAAATTTACACGAGCTTTAAATGGTTCATGTAAAGCGGCAAAAGAAATAGTATATGAGTAAAATAGAAGGGATCAGCTAAGCAATCAACAGCCAAATGCAAAGTGCACCCAGTGCACCCCGGACTTCAACAGAGTGTTCAGAGAATTCAGTTTTCAGAAATTGATTCAAAACGACACTGATAGTATTTTCAGATATGAGTATATTAGCTCTAGTAAATAAGAGTAATGTTCCAGATCAGTATTTCCAGTTCTAGTGTTAAAGATAAAGGTTTCTGTATGCCCTCTCTAATACCCCAACAGGTTCAATTTATAGCAGAACAGTTAGGGCATCATATTTTTACTAGTTTCTTTTTAGTCCTCATCTCAAATTGTATTTTTTTTGCCTAAGTAGTTCTTCTATTTCTGCCTTGTGCCTCAAGTTTGAGGCTGGAATTATATATTAGTCCCTGCTGGTAGATCCTAGGTAGATCCTACAGGATTCCTTATTAGATTTTACAGATTCAAAACCCTTTTATACCCTCACTAACCATCCAAAATTACCCTACCTCCTGAATTTTACCCCAATCAGTTCGTTTTACCCTAGTTCAGCTCTAATTAACCTTTGTCAGTTCTTTGACCACTTCAAACACAATCGACCTTGGTCGACCAAACTTGGGTAAAATTTAGATTAGCAGGCTCATGAAATTCAGAATTAACCAAAAATTAACAGGCTTCTATACAGGATTAACAGAACAAGGGATCAAATATCCAGAAAGACTTCATATATCTATCAAATTTAGCTTTCAAAAATGATTCAATCAATGATATTCATAAATACTTAAGAACAAGAGGCAAAATGAACAATCAGCTTATGAATCAAAACCTTTGGAACATGAGTCAACTAGGCATATCGGAAATTAAAGAAAATTCAACAGAAGGAAGTCAATTGAGCCCTAAAATCATATTACTGAAGACTAAACAAAATTGCTTTCTAAATCAGGGGACCAATACTTAGCAAGATATTAGTATTACCCAATTAAGGCTTTCAGAGAGGTGACAAACAGTCATATTAATATCGAATCCATTTTCAAATGAGCTTGTGTATAAACAAACAAACCACCAAGAGAGAATCCAAAAGAAGTTCAAACTATTACACATGCAACTACAGGACGTAAACAATCATTACAAACAACTAAGCACTTAGTCAGCTGAAAATGAAAAATATGCAGGAACACTTAGCTTTCATTTTTTGTTCTCATTTAAAACATCCAGCTGGACCTTGATTCTCCCATAGGGGTTCTGAAACTCCCAGGATAGTGTTTAATCAACTTACAAGCCCGGGGGAGGTTTTGTTTGAAGTTCTGAGACCTTAGTAGGTCTCATATTTAAATTTTGCTTGGCTGGGGGTTGTTTGAGACACAAGGATGGCATGGCTAGTGTCACTAGGGTTCAGAGATTACCTAAGAGAGGTTTGAACCATTTTCGGCATGCTTGGGGATTTAGGGCTGGTCTTCAAATTGAGATTCGAAGAGTTTCAGGGATGATTCGAGACTGGTGGTGTGCATGTTGGAATGGCGAGGTCGAGGTGTCTTAGTTGTGTAGTTTTGGGAGGCTTTGGGATGGGGGTCGCCGGAGGTAGGGTTTTCGGCCACTTTTAAAGAGATATTCGATATGGAGGGGTGGTATTTAAACGGAGCTGGTTATGGGACGGGGTAGAGGAGTTCGTGATGATTAAGAGGTTTAACACTATTTGGTTGCCGGCCGCCACCGTGAGGCGATTTTTGGCGGCGACAGTATGGTGGTCAGCCGGTGGCGATAGGGGGGGGTTCAATGGAGGTTTTATGACCGGCGGTGGAGATACGAGGAGGGTGAGTTTGGTCGTGTATATTACTGAAGGTAATTGGACATATGTATACATAAGTGGAGAAGCTTCAGTGGTTGTTGGATCATGTGGGGATCGACGGTTGTAATGGAAGGAGTCCTAAACGACGCCGTTTGGTAGATGTGGACGTGGGCATGGGTCAGCTGGTCGTTTAGGCTCGGTTATGGCCTTAAAGAGGAAGAATAGATTTGGCCACTCAGGTCTGGCCCAATTGCGGCCAGCCTGAGTGGCTGCCTATATACCTGTATTGTATTTTTGTCTCTGTTTTTTTTCTTTTATTTACTTAATTACTAAATTTATTAAAAAAACCCATAGATCACACATAAAATTAAAACAAGTCAAAATTAGGCAAACATAATTTCAAGTGCTAGACACACACACAAATATATATATATATATATATATATATATATATATATATATATATATTGTATTTTTAAATTCTTTTTAATTTGTAAAACCAATTTATTTAATAATTAAATCTTAATTATCCAAAACACGCTGTAATGAACATGCACATGCAGTCAGATCCTAAAAATTAAAATCCTAACATTTACAAGAAAAATTCTACACTTAGAATTCAATAGGAGCTTATTTGGACCGGTCAAAATCATATGCTCAGCGCTGCCCCTCTTTGCGCGGGAACACGAAGGGTTTTCGTGCAAAGACAAGTGAGAAAATATGAGCAATTTTGTTCGATTTAATACTCCATGTGAAGCATTTTGAAAAACTCCTGACCAAACATTGCTTCAATGGTTGCCTACATATCCTCGGCAACAGAGGAATCATGTCAGTGTAGTTTTAGAAGTTCTGGTAGCTGGGGCTACCGAGAGAATGTGATTGGCTGTTGTTAATGCTTGCTGACCTCCTTATTACTTCATATGAAAAATAAAAGAAAACTAGGCTAAGATATAGGCTATGGATTACAAAGAAAAGCCTATCTATGTCTTCAATCTTGATCCTCGTTGCTTCGTTGCCTTGCATTTCTTTCTACGAACTCCTTGTGGCCTCACTGACTATTTTCATTATCCTTCATCCATGTCTGATGCCATACTGTTTAACATGTTTTCCGTTAAAAGCATTCTCTCATTCTACAGGTGGGCGCTTGACTGCTAAACTCGAATTGTATTGAAAAATATTCCCTTGTTCTACAGGTGGGCGCCTGATTGCAAAAACTTAAAACTGAAAAATATTCTCTTGTTCTCCAGGTGGGCGCCTGATTGCAAAAACTTAAAAATTGAAAAATATTCCCTTGTTCTCCAGGTGGGCGTCTGATTGCAAAATCTTAAAACTCAAAAACATAATAAAGGGCACTAATCCCGAAATTACTAAAATTTGAACCCTGGGCCCATGACTCCAAATTTAAAAATTTTTAAACCAATAGATTACTTATCTTCCCACGAGTTCATCCATATTAAGAGTACTAAAATGGGATTCCAAATGACCCCTCAAATCCTCATTTAAAGGCCTCTTAAACTCAAGCTCTAATTCCCCATTTTAACCCTTTAATTCCTTTAATTACATCCTTAACCAATGAAATACTTCCATAGAAGTGTGTTTTAGGTCCAATATTCTTACCTTAACGAAGTTCTATTGAAATCCCGCTCTCAAATCGCCCCAATAGCTCCAAGGTCAAAGCTAAAAATGGTGAAATAACCCAAAATTCATGAAGGACTCCTTTTTAATTCCTCTGTCAAATTGTTCCGCATCTGTGACACTATAGCTACTTCTACAGTACCGCATATGCGGTCTCACCTCCGCATCTGCGAAAATGAACGGGCAAAATAGCATCTGCGCCTTCGTAGGTGTGGCCAATCCACCGCATCTGCGGTTCCTCACTCTTCCCCTAAAATCCGCTTCTGCGGCTATCTTCCCGCACGTGCGGTGCCACACCTACGGTCCCCAAACCGCAGGAGCAATAACACAAGAAGCAGCAATCTCAGCAGCTGGAATAACACTTCAATATCTCCTTTAACCATCTGAAATTATCCCAAGGCCCCCTGGACCTCAACCAAAAGCACAAACATATCCTAATACCTTATTCAAGCTTCTTCCAAACATTAAAACACTTCAAATAACATCAAATCAACCAAAACACCTCGGATTCAAGCTTAAGTTTCTAAAAATCTTCCGAATTCTTATTTTGATAAAAAAGCCCAACCAAACCACATATGAATGAACTGAAATTTTTCACACACATCCCAAATGACACAATGGAACTACTGCAACTCTCAAAATCCTATTCCAACCCCTATATCAAAATCTATCATATGAACCGGAAATCGCCAAAATATCAACTTCGCCAATTCAAGCCTAAATCTACTCCGGACATCCTAAACCTATTCCAATCACATTCCTAAGACATAAATGACCTTCCAAAGCCAAAGAACCATCAGAACTCACATCCGAGCCCTCTAACAAAAAAGTCAAAATCCTGTTGACTTTTCTAGGTTTAACTTCCTTAAGAGAGACTAAATGTCTCAAACCTTATCAAAATAATTTCGGATTTGATCTGATGAACCCGATACCTCAAAAAACAAATAAAAAGCATAAAGAAGCAGAAATGGGGGGAAACAGAGCGGTAATTCATGAGACGATTGGCCGGGTCGTCACTTCCTCCCCAACTTAAATAAACCTTTGTCCTTGAACGAGTCAAGACATACATAAAGCCTCAAACATGTGAAGATATTTGCTCTGCATCTCCCGTTCAGTCTCCCAGGTAGCCTCCTCTACGGACCGACCTCTCCACTGTACTTTCACTGATGCTATATCCATTGACCTCAACTTTCGAACCTGACAACCAAAAATAGCTGCTCACTCCACATTATAAGTTAAATCACCCTCCAACCGAACCATGCTAAAATACAGAACATGAGACGGATTCCCAATATACTTGCGGAGCATATATACATGCAATACTGGATGCACACTCGACAAGCTGGGTGGCAAAGCAAGCTCATAGGCCACCTCCCCAATCCTCCGAAATACCTCAAGTGGTCCAATGAGCCGCAAACTCAGCTTTTGTTTCTTCCCAAATCTCATAACACCCTTCATGGGCGAAACCTTCAACATAACCTTCTCACAAACCATGTACGACACATCTCGCACCTTCCTGTCAGCATAACTCTTTTGCCTCGATTGCGCTGTACGAAGCCTCTCCGGAATCACCTTCACCTTCTCCAACGCATTATGTACCAAATTTATCCTTAATAGCCTAGTCTCACCAGGCTCGAACCAACTAATTAGAGACCTACACCGCCTCCCATACAAAGCCTTATATGGATCCATCTGAATACTCGACTGGTAGGTGTTGTTATAAGCAAACTCTGCGAGCGGGTAGAAGCCGATCCCACGACCCTCAAAAATCAATAACAAAAGTGCGTAAAATATCCTTTAATATCTGAATAAGTGCTCGGACTGCCCGTCCGTCTGTGGTTGAAAGGATGTGATCAACTCAACTTGAGTACCCAACTCTCCCTGCACCGACCTCCAGAACTATGATGATCAGTGAACACCTTACAAGATACGCCGTACAAGTAATGCCGCCAAATCTTCAATGTGTGAATTATGGCAGCCAACGCCAAATCATGAACGGGGTAGTTATTCTCATGGGGCTTCAACTGACGAGAAGCATAATCAATAAATCTAGCCTCGTGCATCAACAGAAAACAATTCCCTACTCTCGATGCATCACAATATACGATATATAAACCTAAAGCTAATGGAAAAACCAACACTGGAGTTAAGGTAAAAGCTGTCTAGAGCTTTTGAAAGCTCTCATCACATTCGTCCGACCATAGAAATGAAGTACCCTTATGAGTCAACTTGGTCAAGGGTGACGTAATAGATGAGAATTCTTGAACAAACCGGCGATAATAGCTTGTCAAACCAAGAAAGTTGCGAATCTCTATAGTTGAGGACGGTCTAGGCCAACTTTGAACTGCCTCTATCTTCTTTGGGTTAACCTGAATACCCTTACTGGACACCACGTGTCCCAAGAATGCTACTGAACCGAGCCAAAACTCACACTTAAAGAACTTTGCATAAAGCATCTCCTCCCTCAATCTCTGCGACACACTCCTTAAATGCTCCGTGTGCTACTCCTGACTACCAAATATACTAGGATATCATCAATGAAAACTATGACAAATGAATCAAGATAAGTCCGGAACACGCTGTTCATCAGATGCATAAATGTTGTTAGGGCATTGGTCAGCCTAAAATACATAACCACGAACTCATAATGACTATATCTGGTCCTGAAGGTCGTCTTAAGAATATCCGTATCCCTGATCTTCAACTGGTGATAAACCTGAACTGAGATCAATCTTGGAGAACACTCTCGCTCCCTGAAGCTGGTCGAACATATCATCAATACGAAGCCAAGTATACTTGTTCTTAATTGTTACTTTATTCAATTACCTATAATCGATGCACCTTCTCATTGTGCCATTCACAAACAGAACCAGTGGACCCCAATGTTACTAGGCCGAATGAACCCCTTATCAAGGAGTTCTTGAATGTGCTGCTTTAACTCCGCTGATGCTATATGATATAGTGGAATAGAAATAGCTTGAGTGCCCTACACCAGGTCAATACCAAAATCAATATCCCTATCCGGTGGAATGCCCTGCAGGTCTGCAATTGATACATCAGGCAAGTCCCTTACAACTGGGACAGAATCAATACTAGGAGTCTCAGCTCCAACATCCCTCACAAAGGAAAGATACGAAAGACAACCCTTCCCAACCATACGCTGGGTCTTAAAGAAAGAGATCACTCTACTAGGAACATAATTACTCAGACTTGCCACGCGATCTGTGGCACACTCGGTATAGCCAATGTGACTGTCTTAACATGGCAGTCTAGAATACCACGACACAAAAATAGCCAATCCATGCCCAAAATGATATCAAAATCCACCATGCTTAGTAATAAAAGTTTTACTCGGGTCTCCAGACCACCAATGGTTACCACACACGACCGGTACACATGGTCTACAACAACAATATCCCATACTAAGGTAGATATATGAATAGGTAAAGCAAGAAACTCACGGGGCATACCCAAATAACTAGAAAAGTATGATGACACATCAGAATAGGTGGATCCGAGATCAAATAGTACAGAGGCATCTCTGTGGAAGATAGGAATAATACATGTAACAAGAACATCTGAAGCAATAGCATCGAGTCTGCCTGGAAGGGCATAGAAACAGACCTGACCGCCCTTGATCAACCTCCCCCTCTGGGGCTACCCCTGGCTGACTGTCCTCCACCCTTAGATGGTTGGGCGGGTAGTGGTGGAGCAACTGGCACTGACGTTGATAACTAAACTCTCTGCTAGGATGAACTAGTAATACGACGAGGACACTACCTTCACATGTGGCCCATCTCACCACACACATAACAACTTCCAGGTGTTGGAAAGAAGACTGAAGGGAACCCCTAGCACCTAAGTGAGTAGCAAATGTACTCGACATTGAAGAACCCTGAACTGAGGGAGCATGGGATGACTCTGAGCTGGAAGGGAACTAAGTGATGACTGCCCCTGATGTAAACTATGTGAACCATGACCCAATGACGCCCCACGATAACCTGGGCGTGCTGGCTGAGCAAGCCTAAATGGACGCCCTCTGACGTGCTGAAACTAGCCCCTCGAAGGAGCATCACTATAACTACTAGATCTTCGAGGCCTCTTGGCCTCCCTCTTCTCTTGCTTCTGGAAACGAACAGACTCAATCTCTTGGGAAATATCCACAACCTCCTTGAATATAGCACCAGTCACCCTCTGCCTGGTCATAAGAATGCGAAGCTCAAATGTAAGACCATCAATAAACCTTCTAATCCTCTCTCTATCTGTCGGGACCAACCAGATGGCATGTTGAGCCAACTTAGGGAGAACCTAATACTACGACAAGATCATCTCCCCCTAACACAACCACTCAAACTTCCTACGCAGCTCCTCTCCGTTAGACTACGCCACATACTTCTCCAAAAAGAGAATGGAGAACTGCTGCCAGGTAAGGGGTGCTGCACCAAAAGGACTACGCCTCTCAAAATCCTCCTACCAAGTGAAAGCAGGTCCTGAAAACTGATAGGTAGTTAAAGTGACCCTACTAGTCTCCAGAATTGCCGCAGTACGAAGCATCCTATGACACTTGTCCAAAAATCCCTGAGCATCCTCTCCCTCTACACTATTGAAGGTCGGAGGTTGAAGCCTACCA
Source organism: Nicotiana benthamiana (assembly GCA_034376525.1). Classification (NCBI taxonomy): domain Eukaryota; kingdom Viridiplantae; phylum Streptophyta; class Magnoliopsida; order Solanales; family Solanaceae; genus Nicotiana; species Nicotiana benthamiana. Next base: position 89,372,773 of record CM067329.1, on the reverse strand, counting down.
AATCTCTCCAACCTACGCTGCTCGACTTCTAGCATAGTATGAACTACATAGTTCTGAGCAGCTGCAAGAGGCTAGGCAGGGTGTGCCACCAGCATATAAAGTCCCTGCACGACCTACTTAGGTGTGCGAAAGGTAGGAGTCTGACTGCCTCCCCTGGACTAAGAAGTACCTGCGATTGTAGTGGCTACAACCGCCTGAGCTAGGCCACTAAAAATTTATAAGATCTGAGCCAAGGCCTCGTGAAGACTCGCAATCATAATGGGCACAATTTGGGCCTAAGCTGGTGCTGTTGGAGCATCCACAGGTGGGACCTGGTCCTGAACTAGGGCAGCTGGTAGATCTACAGGTGCTTCTGTCACTACTCTGCCTATACCACGGCCACGTCCTCAACCTCTGGTGGCCGTAGCTGGTGGCACTGGTGGCCGTCCACCCTGTCCGATAGCACGTGTCCTCACCCTCTGTGAGAGAATAAAATAACAGAAGTTTAGTACTCGGATCAACAAGTTCGCAAGATAAGAATTTCATGAATATAAAGTTTTTCTCAAAGGTTTTGCAGCCTCTCAAGGATAAAAATAGACGTCTCTGTACTGATCTGCAAGACTTTACTAAACCTACTCATGACTCGTGAGACCTATGTAACCAAGGCTCTGATACCAATTTGTCACGACCCTAACCCCAAACCCGATCGTGATGACGCCTCTCGTGAAGACAAGGCCAGCCGACACGTTTCATTTTCAAATTATTAACAAAGAAGCATTTAAGAACAGTCTAAACATGATAAGAATAAATTTGAAAAAATTGATAACAACATAAATGCGCGCACAGCCCTAACTGGGGTATCACTAGTCATGAGCATCTATGAGTCAGATTACAATCCTGCTAAGAACCATAAACTAATACAAATGTTTGAAAAGGAACAGAAGACATATAGAAGTAGAGACATGGGGCTACGAACGTCAAAAACTACCTCGTAATCTCTGAAAGCGCACCTAAAGATGGAGGAACCAACACTCGGGAGCGGAACCAGCTACGCCTGAATCTGCACACAGTGTGTATGGAGTAAAGTTAATACTCCAACTCAGTGAGCACCAAATGTAAATAACAACTGAATGTACGAAAACACGCAATGCACAACACATTATATAATGAAGCATTAAAATAATTTGAAAACAGTAAAATAGTGAAAAATCCAGTAAAATCCTCTTTCAACAAGTAAACAAGTAACTGATATGTAATTAAGGTAAAGAAAACAAATAGAAGTTCGCCCCTTAGGCATAGTGTCACCACATCAGCCCCTCGGGCAATATCTCAGAACAATGACAACCCATCAGGCTCAATCTCACATCACAATGGGTACCCCCACTTGTTGATAACCTTTTCACTCTATTTTAAATATACATAATATCATCAAAATAGCTTATATATACATATATAAGTACATCCCAATAATTGTCCCCCAAAATTATTATTTTTTGTGATTAATTTTTTGGATTCTCATATTTATACCAAAATATAGCTAACATAACTATTGCATATTTAAACAAAAAAATATTTAGTATTTTAAAAGCTAAATTGCATATAATCGTAATATTAGCCTATTTTATGAGTTAATTGTGTTTATAATTATAAAAGTGACTCCAATATTTTTATTTTCATAATTATATATTACTAATCATTGCAGTAACTTTAATTTATTTTTAGAAATTATTTTACTATTTTTATAAAATAATGGGGGAAAATGGCTATTTAAATATTAGCCCTTTGGTATTTCAATTTTGGCCAGATTTGGCACCCCTAATTGAACAAAATTTTAATTACCTAGCCCAATTCCTAAATCTGCATAACCCATGACCCTTTAAAATAACCCACCCCGCCCCCCTCTTTAATCCCAATCGTTGATTTGTCTTCCTTTCCTTTTTAATTTACCAATACCCCCAAACCCCGCTCATTTCTCACTAGTAGCGGCCCCTAGATTCCCCCTCTCCCAAACTCTCTCTCAGAAACCTTAGTCACCTCCCTCTATTTCCATCCCAAAACCACTAGAACCTATGACTTCCAAGGCTATCGAAGTCTTATGTCGACCTCCTACAACCCTTACACGCCTGGTTCCAGAAGATTCAAGACTTGACCACGAAGAAGTTTGGTCCATGCTTTATTTAATTTGAGTTTTACGGCCATCTCCGGCCTTGCTCTAGCAAGCCATGGTTATTCGAGCCTGACCTCGGCTCCTCTTGCGTAGATCAACTATTATCCAAGCCTTTCTCACCATTGGGGTTCCCTCGGAACCCTAGCTTTTGAGGTTTTTATGATTTCCTTAAAATCATTCTAGATTCGTGTTTTCCCTGAGTTTTTAAACAATTTCTCGAGATTTCTTTCAAAAAACTATCCTTTCAAAACCCTTAGTTATCCCGAATTGGGGTTTTTGTTAAGTTATTTAGATGCTTCTCTGATTTTCTTTTTCTCTTGTGTGTTTCTTCTACTATGTTTCTTATTAGTTTCTTCTACTATGTTTCCTTGTTCTTTTCTTCTACTATGTTTCTTATTAGTCTCTTCTACTGTGTTTTTACCATTTCTTCCTTTGTGTTTCCTATGTGTTTATTCTACTATATTCTTATGAATTTCCCTATTGTGTTTCACATGTTGTTCTTATACTATGTTTCTTATTAGTTTCTCCTACTAAAGATGCATGTTAAAGGCCTCAGTTCCTTATGAGACCTCTAAACTTGTTTCATAAGTATTTATGCCTGATTTACTTATTTTCGTCTCTACACTTGGCTAATGGTAAACAACCCTAGAATTTGAGGGTTCGTCTGAGTTTTGAGACTATTGGCTATGTGATTTGCTTATTCTTCATCTCTGAACTCATTTGATTTTAAAACCCTAACTTCTTTAGACCTATTTCGAGTTTCTGAAGTTGTCTCATCTATTGTTCAACTAAGTTTCAAAATCTTTGTTTCAACCTTTGTTGCTTTAAACGATTTTTATTACCTACTCTAAGGTCTTTATACTGGATCCTTTGTATTCTACTTGATACTCTCTCTTCTCCATTATTGAATTACCCTGTGAATGCCATGTTCCTATAGTCTACTACTTACTGATTTTGAAATTGCATGAGACTTTCTGTTTGTCCCACATTCAGCCTCGCATGCCTAATACTTGTGTACTCTTTATATGTGTTGAACTTCGCCTCAAAAGGACTTTCAGATTCTATTGAATTATTTCAGACTTCCTTTGTGTAAGTGTGATTGCTTTCTTTCCTTGTTTGCTAATTTCCGTGTTACTTTGTCTTGGTTGAAGAATTTCCTTAGTTTTCTAACTTGGTTCATTTAGGAATCAATAATTACAAGCCTCTGGCTCCTTGATTTACTATGTACTAATTGATTTTTTTACCTTATTTATGTAATCGTGTATTTAAAAATCCACCCCTTACGTAAATTCCTATGTATCTACCCCTGATTTCTTATTTTGCACAAGATACTTGTTTGATTTCTTTCCTTAAATAATTTTTTACCGTTTAAGCCTGAATTCCTTAATAAAGAAAGGCTTATACTTATCGTTTTAATTGATACCCATTTCCATAATTATTTTTTCTTACCTTATTTCTACATGTTTTTCATAATATAAATACCTGACTCTTTGGTTGACAAAACACACGAAGACTTTTAGTTTTCTACACACCTACACTCATAGTCTTTCTTAACTTATATTCACACTGAAAAGACATTTCTCTTGATATTTGTACTGTAGCCTGTTTGCAAGTCTTGCTGCCTGCTTTTTCTCTATTTACTTCTTTGAAACTGGTATGTCTTGATTTAAGATTTTCAGCACCAAAACAATGTGTTTATTTACTATCTTTATATCCATATCTGCTTACTCCTTCTATATAGTTCAACATTTCATTCTAACATGCTGATGTTTCTTTCTGCATGTTTTATTATGAATCCAAAACACCTACCCCCTATGTCTTAAAGCTATGGTTTGAGGCATGATGATACTGCAAATTATTGTCCATGAATCAAACTTGATCTCCTGGGATCCTAGCCTCTAATAATGCGTGTTCTAGCAGGTTTATAGGTGTGTTAGAACTCTCCATTGCTGGGCATGCCTAAGGCCTGCCCTTGTCTAAGCAATAGGCTCTTTATAATCTCCCAATTCCCCTGAACCCCCTTATGTGTGCTGATTTATAGTTTTTTCCCTCTCCTTTTCCCCTTTTAGTATTCTGTTCTTCACTTGTACACCTTCTTAGTCTCTAAGTTCTGCCCCCCCCCCTCTTGTGAGTCTTGCCTTGAGACCTTTTGAGCTCCTTATGAACTTGGACACTTTAGGACTGACCCTTCCAAAATGCAATTGTCCTGTTCTCATAGTAAATTTGGGTGTGAGCATTATACGGAGTCCCATTGAGGCCTTAGGGAACATTAACACACTCAAATTGGAGAAAGTCTTTGGATCTAGATCTCTTGGAGTTGGTTTACCCCATATTTCAAACATGAAGTCTGAATCAGGATTTCCTTGGTTGTATCTGTATTTATATTTTTTCTGATGTATTTTGTTACTTTGTGACGCGCTGTAATAATTTGTAATAAACTCTTTAGTATAGTTAGTAAAAAAGGATGGGTAATTATGTATGCAAAAGATATAAAGCATGTCTATAGGTATTTTAAATTCTGCACATTCGAAAGCATATAGAAATCTTACCTATAGGTATTTTAAATCTTCATGCATATAGAAATCATGCATGTAGGTCCTTCTAAATCCTGTACATCCATTTTTATATAGAAATCATGATCATAGGACTACTATATTCATATAAAAACTATGCTTATAGGATTGTCCAAATCTGCATATTCAGTTGCACCTAGTTATCATGTCTATAGTTTTAAAACAAAATTTTCACCTAGACATCATGACCTTAGGTCTTAAGCAAATTTTGCACCTAGACATCATGCTCATAGGTTTTTAAACAAATTCTACCCCAAGATATCTGTCACGATCCAAAATCCACTAAGGGTTGTGGTACTGCCGGACACCGCTATCAGGCAAACCAACCGAAATACTTAATTAAATTCTTGTTTTAATAATTTTTAAAACAATTCCTTTATTAGTTTATAGCGGCCATAAAAGGCAATATCAACTTCAATAAGTTTCATGATAAGCAATGCAAGCATGCGCATATTATGCCGAGGCGACGGCCCGATCCAACAGAAATAAACAATGCACTTGCCTAGGGTCAACGATGCGCCTATAGATGTATCTATTAATCAGGCGAGGCATTTGACTAGTTCCAAAAATAAACATACAGACAGAGAGTCAATCAAGAAGTCAACATGGAGCAATTTTTCAAAGAAAGGAAAATTCTCTTTAATAATTTCAGAAACTGATGTTTAACTCTTTTTAGAAATTCATTACTAATTCAATATGATTAAAGCAGTACAAGTTGTCAATAAGATTGTGATTATTCCAAGTATAACATGCTTTTTGGTCCTAGACTACCCGGACAATAGCCTAATAGTAGCTACACGCGGACTCTCGTCACCTCATGCGTACGTAGCCCCCAAAAATAGGAGCACATAACCATTTATTTAACATATGGGGACAATTATCTCTTACAAGGTTAGAAAGGAGACTCACCTCACTCCGAAGATCCATAGCTGCTTCCAAGTCCCTTCCGACAGCTCCAATCGATGCACAATGCCCAAAACTATCCAAATAACGGGAAAACTAATACGAATTTACTCTAATATTTGTAATAATTAAAATTATATAAGTTCTCAACTCTGCTCGAAAAATTGACCAAAATTCCCCCAGGCCCACGTGCCTGGAATCTGAAGATTTTGAAAATAAAGTTTAACCATGAACTCACGAACTCAAATATATGATTTCCTCTTAATTCCATAACCAAAATCATGGTCAAAATCCAAGAATACCAATTTTCTCGGTTTTCCTCAAACCCCATGTTTTCTACAATTTTTCATGTCTAAATCCATATGTAAACGCTGTATTTAACTCAAAACAAGTGGAAATCACTTACCTCCTGCTTGGTGATGAAAATGACGCCCCAATATTGCTCCAAAATTGGTTCCCATGGAGGAAATGAAGTGAAAATGAACCAAAATCAAATTTTTAAAAGAACACTGCCTAGGTGACCCTTCTTTGCAAACGCGGAAAGGCCCTCGCGTTCGCGAAGCACAACCTGCTTCAGCCCCAAATTTCCTCATCGCGTTCACGACTTGGTGCTTGCATTTGTGAAGGTCACCTTCTAAGAACCTACGAGTTCACGTACCCAGCCTTGCGCTCTGGTAGGCCAACAAACTCAGGCCCCACTTCTCCTTCTACGTGTTCGCGTTCTCTCTCCCGCATTCGCGTAGCAGCTTAATCCATCCTTCGCGTTCGCAACTTCAACCTCTCGTTCACGAAGGACAAAACCAGCAGCCTCCCATTTTTCCTCTTCACGTTTGCGAGACTTGCTTCGTATCCACCAAGAAGGACACAAGATACCAGCAACAACTTTTTATCCAAATTCGATCCAAAACCATCCTGGAACACACCCGAGGACCTGGGACCCCAACCAATCATACCAACCAGTCCCAAAACATGTTATGGACTTGCTCGAGACCTTATATAATATCAAACAATGCTAAAACCACGAATCGACCTCCAATCCAAGCTATATGAACTTTAGAATTTCAAACTTATATTTTTTGATGTTTAAACCTATCAAATCACATCCGATTGACCTCACATTTTGCACACAAGTCATATTTAACAATACGGACCTACTCCAAATTCCAGAGTCAGATTCTAACCTCGATATCAAAAAGTCCACTTCCAGTCAAACTTCTAAAAAAACTTCAAATTTCTATCTTTAGCCAGATGACTCCAAAATGACCTACGAACCTTTGAATTCTCTTCCGATCGCGCTCCCAACTCTAGAATCACCGTATGGAGCTACTTCCAAACTAGGAATCCCAATAGGACAACAATATTATTGAAATGCACTTCGAACAAAACTTATGAAATTTCTTCCAAAAGGCTAACTTCCAGAATAGGCGTCAAAATATTCCCGGGTCTTCCAAAACTAGATCGAGACATACGCCCAAGTCCGAAATCATCAAACAAACTTTTTGGAACCTTACAATCCCAATTCCCAGGACGTTTACTCAAAAAACAAATTTTAGTCAATTCTTTAAACTTTAAACTTTCAAATTAAGAATTCTCCTTCCAAATCAACACCAAACTTTCGGAAATTCAATTCCAACAACGTGTACAAGTCATAATACCTAAAATGAAGCTGCTCATCACCACAAACTGCTGAACGATGCGCTAGGGCTCAAAACAACTGGTTGGGTCATTACATTGTCTCTCACTTAAACATACATTCGTCCTCGAACGTGCTAAGAACTACATTGATGTAGCCTAAAATCACTGTGTAACCTCTTGTGCACCTTCTTGAGCAACTAAACTCAGTTGAGCGCATATGCTCGGTCAATTCTAAAGATATTCCCTTTTTATTCAAGAAAATAAGCCTTAGGGACCAATTCCAATATTTGCAATTCTATTCCGGACCTGCTTGCAACATACGCTTACCATATCAACCACCACACGCAATGTAAAGCCCTGAAAAATTTACGCTAAGTAATTTGAGATTTCAGGGCGCCATGGTAGGCTAATTATTTTATTTTGTGTGAAAATGAGGATTTATTATATAATGGATATCAATTGGATATAGTAATAAGGGTATAGGTCATATTATAAATTATTTGGGGTCCAAGGAGAGGTCTAGGTCTAAGCGAAGTTGGAAATTATATGATAGGCTAAACATTCCAAATGAGTACGCACAACGCCTTACTTTGGATGAGCATATTTACATGTATAATAAGGTTTGTGTGATGTAGAACCAAACAAATTAAATCTCTTTGAGTGTAGTTTCTAACGCATCAAACTATTCATCATTTGAAGGTGTATACATAAATGTATGACCATTTTTGTGTCCCTTACGTTACCAGCGCCCAAGGTAGCGTCGGACGGTAGTTGTGGTGCGAGGAATTTTTGAGCTCTTGGAATCAACGTCAGAGGCAGCGCCCAGAGACACCTGTGGCACCCGAAACTTTTTATATACACAGTTTCGGGTTCATTTTGACCCATTTTATTTGGACGAAACTTGGGGTTGTAGTTCACCCGCTCAAGAGCACCAACTTCTACCATCTTCAAAGTAAGCAATCTCCATTATATTGGTGTGAAATTACATCATTCCTGCACTAGTATTGATGAAATCTACTCATAAAACACCTATATTATCAAGAAATTCCTTCAAGAACTCAAATAAGGGTTTTGCAAGATTTCTTCCAAAAGGTAAATCCTACACCTTAGACTTACATATACTGATCTATTATGGGAATATGAGTGTGAATTAAGTGTTGAAACTCTTGGTATTGTTATTGGAAGCCATAGTTCCCAATATAAATACATAACTACTGTAGAGATTGAAAGGGTGATTATTTGATATGATTTGTTGGTTGGGAGTGAATGGATGGTCATACACATGTTGTTTGAGGTTATAAATTGGTTCGGAATGGCGGTGGAGTAAATTGTTGGTTAATGGTGATAGTTGGATGAACTAATACTATGTTGATGAGATGAAAATATTTATACCTACAAGGCATTTGATAATATGCCTAAATGGCATAAGATATGGAATTTGTTACTAATATTGGTCCCATTGAATGTTGTATTATAGATTGAAGTTGCTTAATTGTATTGGATTATTGTAATATCATAAATGGGCAAATTTGAGGTATGTATGGCTAACTTTAAATCTTGTAAAATCACCTTGTTATGACGAGCATTCGGTATGTGTACCTTGTATGAAAATATGTGTTATGATTGTTTTAGTTGATTTCCACACCACTGTGTTATATGTGATTGTAAAAAGTAATTTGATGTGCCAACCTTATTATGTGCAAAGCTTGAGGATGCCGACATGGATGTATGAGTTGCTTATGTGGACTATTTGTGAATTCTTGTGATTAATATTCCTTGAACATAATTGGTTAAGCGTTTCGATAATGGTGTAAATAAATGGCAACAAACCAAGTGTGTGTGTGAATGTGTTTATGTGGTAAGGGTTGTGTAATAAATGATGGAAAGAAGTCGTAATTGATGCAATTGAAACAAATATGGTAATATCATGTGTGACTTGTCGTGGGAAATTAACATTATGACTCAAATTGTATATTGGATGTTGGATATGATGTAAATGGTATTGAGGTGCATGAAAACTCATTGTAAAATTGTTATTGTTGCTGTGAAATGATATTTTGAATGGACTGAAGCCATGTGTTTGAACTGTGAACTACTGTTGTTATGTGAAATGTGATTGTCCGGTGGGATCGGGTTGCGCGCCGCAACACAAAGTAATAAAGTGTGGGTTTTGGTGATAAAGGTGGCCGAGGTAATAAGGGTGGTTGAGGTAATAAGGGTGGAGGTGATCATAATCACTATTGAAATGAAAATATATGAAATTGTTGAATATGGAAATGTTGGAAAGGGAAAAGGAGAGATCGTGAAACGTTTGATTTTTGTTGTTTCTTCCTACTTACAATGCTTTTTGGTTCTATTACTGTCTCTTATCTGTCTATTGTTTGATTGTACTTGTGATGAAGTTTTTTCATACATACAGTACAATTCAAATGTACTAATATCCTTTTTACCGGGGGCGCTACATTCTTGTTATAATTGTAGGTGGTCTATAGCAGGTACTCTAGTCCACTGATAGTAGCACCTCCTCCACTTTCCGTCAGCTGTATTGGTGAGCCCCTTTCCTCTCGGGGCCCTGCGTGGCTCGTGCCACTTTTCTTCCAGGAGTCTTATTTTAGTGTTTGAGTAATGTATAGTCAGAGCCTTGTTACAAGCAAGTATTGTATCACTTTTTTGTATCTTTAGAGGCTCTGTAGAAAGAATACATGGGTTATGTACTTATGTATTATGTATATGGGTAGTATAACTTGTAGATCACGTAAAGTAAGTATGTATGTAATAGTGTCTTGTAAGAAGGTGTTTAATTATAAATGGATATTTCACTATAATAATGAGCATTGAAATCACAAGGTAATACGTGGGATAGGAAAGGTACCCAGTTCCACTTGACCGGGCTACCCAGTCGAGTGCCGTTCGCGTCCCTCCGTTTTGGGCATGCAATACCAAAACACATATGCATACCTTAGGGGAATTCACCCCTTGCATTACTTTACTCACCTAACGACAATAACATTTTTCGATCAACTTAGTCAAAATTCCACGAATCCGATGCTCCCATTCCATCTCATGACCTACATAGGTCTTGCTTTAACTCCTAAAATACAGACATGACAGATGAGATGTGCAGAAATTCATAACTACTACCAAATCAGCAATTCATTGGGTTTATGCTCCTGACAAGAACTCTCGTCTTGTTCTGAACCAAATAATGATCTTAACTTCTTAATGCATTTCGCATAACCTGACTGTACTGATCCTAAATCCAATGATCTTGTCTACCATTACGAACTGCTCAGGTAATAAGCTATCCCGAACATGATCAAAAGTCTCATATGACGCCACAATTTGCCAATAGGCTAACAATTAGAATGCGATACCAAAGGAAAATGAACTCCGAAAAGGAAATTCAATTACCCCGCTCACAAATCATACATGTGACGCGGGATCACAACTAATACGAGCTTTCCTCATAAAGTAGGAAACAAAACACATAAAACAGATATAAGGAATTGTGCTAACATTACACTATTGCGGCACGCAACCCGGTCCAAACAACATACCATGGAGGCATGCCACTTATGTGTTGAGGTTCCCCGAGGCGATGATAGAGCATATAGAAGGACATTAACATCGAGCTAAATTGCTCATTACAAGAAGATACCGAATATCAGTCATAAACACACTAAATGCATAATACTATCCCTGAGGGAACATATAACAGCATAGGCTGCAAAACGCAATCACAACTAAGGTGTGATACATGATCTGAATCTCAAGAGCCATCCTACTCATATAATATCATTGCCATGCAGAACCTCAACACATAAGAGATTTACCAAGCCATCCCACAACTCACACAATGCAATACATTATTACCTGGAATAGCTGATGACAAAATAACAACCCGACCATTCTTCCATAAGGAGCACTTTGTCAAAATGAACACAATTGGTCTGATATAAAGCCCATATTCACATTTAAATCCATCCACCGACCTAAAGTCAATCTTGATCGTATCAAACTAGGCCAATAACCTTTCAAAGGTCCATACTAACTTCCCTCTTATTATAGGACACAAGAACAACCATCATAATCGGAGTACTCATCCATAATCCACGACTTAGTAAGCCATGTGCCCTCCAGGCATCAATTCTCCAATTGACGGTATCATCTCAATCTTCATACTGGGTTTAATTCTTTAATCAATCAAGTGACTACATGTCACGCTTATACAATCTTCCTGTGGGACACGCTCCCACATTTTATCACAAAAATTAATAGGTCTGTACATCCAAACCATGGGCCGCACAAATGATGAAAAGTGTTAAAAAATCCTTAACCAGGATGCAAAGAATTTTTTCACAAGACACCGACCTCAAGTGACGTTGAAGACGTTGAACATCGAAACTCTTTCCTGCTCATCCGAGCTCGTGACATCCTTGTCGACACTGAACTGCAACCTTGATCCTCACTTCAAATTCAATGTCACTTACTGTACCATATATGCCAATATACGATAGAGAACCACTCTTCTTCATAACTTCGGGACTACTAATAGATTAACACTTTATTATATAAAAACTATTCACTCAACTCACTTTAGGAGAAGCATAGCAACACACAGGTGAATCCTCATAACCGTAGAACATTTAAATCCTTAAGTAGTGGTCTCATCCACCAAAACCCTTCTGGGATATGCTCACACATAACAGGCCGTAGCGGTAGAATACTTCTGAATAACATCAATTACGGTGGCCAACAAGCCTCACATGTACCGTCACAAATCACTTGCATAACTTGATCGTCGTGAAGGAACTGACCACTGACACCAATATGCCAATTCACCTATGGCTAATCAATCTACCTTATTCCAATTTATCCTTGATTGCCTTAGGAATAATACTAACTCCATTCAACACATAACATACTCCATCTGCACTCATCCGAGTGACCTTGAATCACCAGACCGTGCTGTCCAAAATCCCATGAACCATTTCATACCTTCCTTGTGTGCACATTCACACCCTCAACTGATATGCCCATTCTACTAATCCTTCTAAAAATTTGAAGTCTCTTCTCATTTTCCTCTCGGGAGCTACACTACAAGTCAAAACATCATAGAACGTTATGAGCCTCCACTCATAAGCTGCTGTCAAAGCTTGATTCTTAACTGCACCAATAGGCTCAAAATCATTAGGAACCACACTTTGCCCCTTAGAATCCATTAGGATCGTTGATGGTAGCCACCCGCTCTGACTTGACAAGAATATAACAGACTACATGAATCTTCTAGCACGAGAGCACCCTCTCGACGAAGCACTCGACGAAATCACTTCCCTAGAAACCCGCATTAATACAAGGCATAAATCATGATTCCTTCCCCAAGTCTGAACATGAGCAAATAAGGCCATCTGTGGAATACATTTAACAATTCATTTGCTCAAATTACAACTTATGGTCTTCTCCTGTAGCTGAGATAACCCATCAATACGCTAATAACTAGAAACCTCGCAAGTAGTTATCCATGCAACCCAATCATAAACGCTGGGACTCTCCCACTTAGCTTAAAGCCATTATTTCACAAATGTGGAATTCACCGACCTTTTTATCTCTTATTGACATAACATTTCGTATTCAATCGTAGTTTATTCTCGGAATCTTCCTGTAGAACCCCCTTTTTATTTTTTGGATCATCTAACACATTTGCACAATCGATCTCCTTGCTGAATAGCATATAGAATTCTTCATGGAAGCTCCGCCAACCACACGACCGCTAACCTACTCACAAGGAATAACCAACCTATGGAAATAACTTTCCGACATCTTCCAACACTGCTGTATAGAGTACAATCACCATGACATCAATAATCCATCCTGAGTCCGAGCTAACCCTATAGCTTCATAAGTTCTTTCACCCTTCCTGGACATCAATTAAATGTGTGGCAACATCCTTCCTATCCAAGTTATGTTGAATCTTTCTTCATTTCAAGTAGCTCATTTCCGTTATACCAAGCTTCCTGCCGCATAATAGCCCATGCTTTAGATTAAATCTGCAGACGCCAATCACCAATAACTAATATTCTCAAATCCCTTCGAACTCTCCTTAAGGTACGTAGTCATCCTACTAAAAATCGCATATGCAACTCTGCCACTCTCCCACTTTGGGCAAACCGGCTTCCTTAATCAACTAATCAACCTTCGCTTAAAGTACCTGGCCTTTTAGTATTTTTAGCCACACCTGACACTTTCTACATGTCATTCCTCATTGTTTGCTGCTTAGCTGTTGCCTCAAATGAAATCTGTCTTCGTGGTGCTCGAATCCACGATTGCTGCTAACATTACATCTTTCGGAAGATCATCTTTCTCATACCCTCGACATTAGAAACACTGATTCATCCCTGAGCTACCGTACCATGCGATCTCTGATAGTCACTTTTTTAATACTATGTCACCATTCCCTGCTCCCAAGGCAAATTATAGAAGATTATATCACCTGTGAAATTAGTACATTCAATAGGGACAACGACACCTCATAATAGGAGAAAACTCCACCATGCTTGCAATGCCAAGCCTCGCCACTCCATCAGCCCAAATTTGGACATTTATAGGCCAATTGCTTTGCTCTTGTCGAGAATAATTACCGAACCTGTAGACCATGCACTGAGCAAACCTGCCTTCAAATCAGTCACTGCCCCATCACGTATGCAAATATCTTACCATCATATCAATACCGTGGAATAATCATTCATAAGCATCACGACAACTTGTGCCTAACCTTAGAGATCTCAGAAGTACCACTACTGAGCCAAAACAATAGAATATCCTTTCACAAGGCAATAGTAGTAGCTCAATTAACCCCGCAGGGAGAAACCCACACACCACATTCATAGTGCCATTACAATTCTCCCATTATCGTTTTATAACAAGCGCTTCACGTAGCATAAGATTGAGTAGGAAAGAAACAAAGGCATAAGCCTCACAGGAAGTCAAATCGCACAATAACGAATCAAGAAGGGAAATACTCCTAACAGTCCTGCATCCTCTCGAGGACAAGTACATACGTTTCCGTACCAATCCGTGAGACTCTACTATACTTTCTCAGGACTCGTGTGACCCTAGGAACCTAGTGCTCTGATACCATGTTGTCACGATCAAAAATCCACTAAGGTTCGTGGTGGCGCAAGGCACCGCTGTCAGGAAAGCCAACTGAAATACATAAATAAATTCTTGTTTTACTAATTTTGAAAACAATTTCTTTTTACGATTTAAACAATACTCAGTATATTCTTCCGAATGAATAATGAAATATTTAAATAGCCTTTGAAATTTCTAAACAAACCCAACACATCCCAGAACGCGGTGTCATAAGTACATGAGCAAATACTAAGGAATCGAATAAAGTACAATAATTGTTCGGAATACAATTGGACAGAAAGGGAAATACAATACAATACTTAGAAGGAGACCCTACTGACTGCAACTCACCTAAGTCTTCGTATCAACCATGCTGCTATGCCACTAAGCCACGAGCCACACATAAATCCGTGCAACAAAAATGCATAGCATGTGTAGTATGAGTACAAAAATAACATGTACTTAGGTAGTATCATGTCTAATCTCGAAGAAGTAGAGACGAGATGTCGACTTCAACACTTGCTAGTAGTCAAATAATAGTATGGTGAAAACTGGAGGAAACATGGAATTATCTAGAAATTTTAACCCAAAAAGCAGGGAAACAGGTAACACCTTCTCAAATAATAAGGAAACTCAAGATTCACTTTTCATTTTCTTTATTAGTATATAGCGGCCATAAAAGGCAATATCAACTTCAATAAGTTTCAGAGTAAGCAATGCAAGCATGCGCTTATCATGCTAAGGCGACGGCTCGATCAAACAGAAATAAACTGTGCTGGCATATGCGGTGGGGAGAAAGGCAATTTACCTCACTTCTTACAATTCTAGTTGAACCTGCAACAAAGCCAGCATTGCTTTCGTGGGATCAATTGCTTGCCGAGGGTCGACGGTGCACCAGTAGATGCATCTATTTAATCCGCCGAAGCGTTTGGCCCATTTCAAAAATAAAAACACACCGACAGGCATTGAATCAAGAAGTTAACATGGAGAATTATTCAAAGAAAGGCCATTTCTCTTTAATAATTTTCGAAAATGAAGTTTAACTCTTTTTAGAAATTTATTTACTAATTAAATGTGATTAAAGCATTACACGCTGTCAATAAGATTGCAACTATTCCAAGTATAGCATGCTTTTGGGTTCTAGACTACCTGGACAATAACATAATAGTAGCTACGCACGGACTCTTGTTACCTCGTGCACACGTAGCCCTCATAAATAAGAACACATAACCATTTATTTCACCTATGGGGACATTTCCCTCTTACAAGGTTAGAAAGGAGACTTACCTCGCTCCGAAGATCCATAACCAGCTTCCAAGTCCCTTCTGATGACTCCAATGATGAACAATGCCCCAAAACTATCCAAATAACGGGCAAACCAATAAAAATCTGCTCTAATATTTGTAATAATTCAAATTATTTAAGTTCTCAACTCCGCTCAAAAATTTGACCAAAATGCCCTCGAGCCTATGCGCCCGGAATATGAAATTATTGAAAACAAAGTTTACCCATGAACTCACGAACTCGAATATGTCATGGTCAAAATCCAAGAATACTAATTTTCTAGGTTTTCCTCAAACCCCAAGTTTTCTAAAAATTTCCATGTCTATATCCATATATAAACCTTGTATTTAACTCAAAACCAGTAGAAATGACTTACCTCATGCTTGGTGATGAAAATGTTGCTCCAAAATTGGTTCCCAAGGAGGAAATAAAGTGAAAATGAACAAAAATCTGATTTTTAAGTGAACACTAGCCAGGCGACCCTTCTTCACAAACGCGGAAATGCCCTTGCGTTCGCGAAGCACAACCTGCTTCAGCCCCAAATTTCATCATCACATTTTCTACTTGGTGCTCTCGTTCGCGAAGGTCATCCTCTCAGAACCTACGCGTTCGCGTACCCAGCCTCACATTCGCGTGGGTCAACGACCTCAGGCCCTACTCCTCTTTTTACACGTTTGCATTCTCTCTCCCGCATTTGCGTAGCAGCTTAATCCACCCCTTTGCGTTCGCGACTTCAACCTCGCATTTGTGAAGGCCAAAAACAGAAGCCTCTTATTTTTCCTCTTCGCGTTCGGAAGACAAGCTTCGCGTTCGCGAAGAAGGACATCAGATACCAACAACTAGCAATCACTTTTGTCCAAATTCGATCCGAAACCATCATGAAACACACCCAAGTGCCTCGGGACCCCAACCAATAATACCAACTATTCTGAAAACATGTTACAAACTTATTTGAGGCCTCAAATCATATCAAACAATGATAAGACCACGAATTGGCCTCCAATCCAAGCTTTATGACCATTAGAATTTCAAACTTCTATTTTTGATGTTTAAACCTATCAAATCACGTTCAATTGACCGCATATTTTTCAAACAAGTCATATTCGACATTATGTACCTACTTCAACTTCCAAAATCAGATTTCAACCCCGATATTAAAAAGTCCACTTTCTGTCAAACTTCTCAAAAACCTTCAAATTTCTATCTTTAGCTAAATGACTCCAAAAAGACCTACAAACCTTCGATTTCACTTCCGATCACGCTCCCAACTCCATAATCACCATACGAAGCTACTCCCAGACTCAAATTCCCAAACTAACATTGATAACACTGAAGTTCACTTCAAGCCAAACTTATGAAATTTCTTCCAAAAGGCTAACTTCCACAATAGGCGCCAAAACATTCTCGGGTCTTTTAAAACAAGAACCGTACATATACCCAAGTCTGAAATCATCATACGAACCTACTGGAACCTTCAGATCCCAATTCTAAGGTCGTTTACTAAAAACTCCAATCTTAGTCAATTCTTTCAACTTTAAACTTCCAAATTAAGAATTCTCCTTCCAAATCAATTCCGAACTTTCCGAAATTCAATTCCAATGATATGTACAAGTCATAATACCTGAAATGAAGTTGTTCATGGCCACAAACTATTGAACGGTGCGGTAGGGCTCAAAACGATCAGGGACGTTACAATATCATGCTCATAGGTTTTAAACAAATTTCTGCATCTAGATATCATGTGCATAAGTATTAAAATGAGTCTTTTGAATTTTATACCATGTATACAAGATTTAAAATCAACTTTGCATAGAAAACATGTCTATAGGAACTCCTAATCGAATCTGAATCTCTTCATCCACATATAGAGCTAAAATCAGTAATAATGGGTACTATCAGTTGCAGAACTCATATCCTTCGTAAAAACTTGCGTTTCTTTTAATAATCTGACAAACCTTTTAACCAATACATATTCTATTTATTTTAGACTTTTTTATTTCAATTCATTCGAAGTTCAACAAATACCATGCCTATAGGATCCTTGTCCAACACTTAGGCAAGCCTTAGGGTAAAATTATAAACTGAATCTGTTCTGTTAACTACAACCAGCAAGCAAGCCTGATTGGGGCTTCTTATCTGAATTATGTAATAAATCAGTCTGCCTCAACCTTTAAGCTCTTTTATGTTCAATATTTAGTCAGACCATAATCAGTACATGTACGTCATGCAAATTGTGTGCTACTTTGTTCATAGAGTTATATCTGACCTATGTTTTTTATCTGCTTTTCCCCAACTTGCTATACACATTTTGTATGTCGACTTAGAATTTTTGCCTTTGAAACTACAAATAAGCTTAATAGAATTTTGGCCTTTGAAACTAAAAATAAGATTAATATCACTCCCCTTTAGGATTAGTAGTCCCAAATGCCTCTGAGAGTGATAGGATTGGGACGGGTAATAGCATGCAATAAGTAAACGAGACCATTTCGTGCTTTAATGCCTTAATGTATGGGAAGGGTAGATATGGATAGGATGACCATGCGATAATGTCACGTGTATCCCTCACTGAGGAGTAATTACCAGGCATTTTATGGGGTGGTCCATATGTTAATAAACCTAGGGCACCCTTTCCCTTTATTTCTTTGTTTCTTGTAAAATTTTAAACCCTTTCTTCTAAGAAAAAATCAGCTTTCTATTAGTTATTTCCAACTTTGTTTACTTGTAAAACCATTATGTGAAAATCCCCTCTTATTTTGAAGTTTCTATCTACCTACATGTTATTTGCACATAAACTAACAGCAATGATCTGGCCGGGAACCATACTAGTGGATTTTGAGTGGTGCCTAACACCTTTCCTTTGGAATAATTTCAAGCCCTTACCCAATCTCTGGTCATTCAAATCGATTCTCCTTGGTGTATTAATTCACCCTAATCATTAGGCGGAATCATAAAACTCAATTCCAAAAAGGATTGAGTTGTCCTCCCAAATGTCATAAACCCTATTTCGTGAGAAAAAATGGGCGCGACAACATGGCGACTCTGCTGGGGATATTGTATTTTAGGCTTTTACTATTTCACACCTTATTCTGATTTTATGCTTCTTTATGCAAAATTATTTGTTTATTTATTTTAAGCATTCAATTTCCATTTCGATTGCAAAACTGACTTGTCTCCTTTGTTTTTTCTTTTCTTTACTGCTTTACATTATGAAACCGTTGTATTTACTACTTCCTTAACATGAAAATGCATGACTACATGCCTTTAACTATTGCAAATCATGCTCCACATCATATTCTGCTCGTGCCAAACAAAATCCAATAGAAACTCTTATAATGAGTGGTTGCGCTCTTCTGATATTATTACCCCCTAAATTTGGAAAAGGCATATTTGCGGTAAAACCAGTCGATCAACGGTGTAGTCAACGGTTCCGCGCCTTTCCCCCTGTGTTGCCTGCTACTTTAAATTGTGCATGTGTCATGGTCAAACCTAGTCGAGTCAATTATGTTGTCTGCATAATGACTCTCTAAGATAGCCTTGTCTAAGTCCCATGGGTTCCCTTAAAACCCAAACAGACATCGTCACGTTTTGTGCATTTATTTGGAGAAATAAATGCTTTTATGCGAATTACTGATATTAAATAGTGGAGTTCGGTGAGGGAAAGGGCCTAACCTTATTTTCCTACAGAAATATGAGGCACAAAGCCCCAAGCTGCTAAGCTGGTGGAAGGCTTTTAATTCCAACAATAATACCCTTGTCCAAAAATATTTGGGGAACCTATCTTTTCTCCTGGAAATCCAACCAAACAACAAGATCATAGATGTTGCTACTTTATTCTGGGATTTTGAAAGGTCCGTGTTCTGCTTTGGGTATATTGAAATTACAACCTTACTAGAAGAAATAGGGGGATTGGCTAGAATACCATAAGAAACACTGGGTTTGTTGATGCCTGAGAACCACAAGAGCAGGGGTTTCCTTAAGATGATGGGTTTGAAGAAAAATCCTAAACTGACATGTCTAAAAGACCCCTATATCCTTTTTGATTATTTGTATGAAAGTATGGTCACAACAAATCCTATTGTACCTATCCTAACGAATTTTCCATCACATCATTGGGACATATGCACCGAAGGGTCTTTATGTTCATGTTTTGCTTCCTAGGATTGATCGTGTTTCCAACTAACAAGGTAAGAATCCACACCAGACTAGCTACAGTAACTAATACTCTAATGGAGGGAATTGACGGACAACCATTCATTCTCGTAACTATGATCATTGCAGAAATATACTGATCCCTAGAAAGGTGTCAATATGGAGCTAAACGCTTCGAAGGCTATAATTTACTACTTTAACTTTGGCTCGCGGAACATCTCCAAAATGGTGACCGGCAAGAAATCCATCAAAAGGACTAGGATGATCATATTGCTTTCCATCATCCAAAGCAAATGAATTACATACCCAACATGTTCACCCAATCGGAGAATGCTAGAGAATTGGTCGAACTCTCCAAAAATCTGACAAAGGACCAGGCATGATGGATGTTCGAGTGGTTCCCGATCGAGGAGTTTATCATCCGATCAAGAGACGCACCTTTCCTGATACTAATCGGCTTAAGAGGGACGTTCCTTACATACCTCTCTGGGTTATGAGACAAGAGAGTAGGAAGCAAGTTATACCCAGGGTCGACAAAATGCGTCACTTCTAAGCCGACTTCCAGGATGAACATAGTCCTTACAAGTGACAGGCTCAGCATATGTGGCATTGCAAGACTATCCTACGAAAGGAAACCATCCAGGCGGATAGATACCATGCTAGTTGTGCTCCCTATTATTCAGGCTAGTTGGAGGATAATGACGACGGACTGGGTCAACCCGGGTTTACTCGAGGTCACAGGATAATAGATGAGAAGGATGAGGACAGGTCAAGACTATGCAAAAGGATTTGAGAATCCAAAAGCGAGCACCGTGAGATACAAGATGCAAATAAAAAACTAATTGAAGGGTGGAAGGATATGGTCGTCAGCGCCAACGAGTGACTAGGACATTTGGAGCAAGGTATAGTAGAGTTGGAAAAGAAATTTCTCAAGAGGGTCGAAGACTGCCGGACTGCTGAAGGAAATAAAGGCGGACATCTAGCCAGAGCCTACCTGCTACAAGGCCTGCACGAGTTAGGGAAGCTGTTCGATGGAGCCAAGGATGCTGAATCCGGGGAAGGCCTTTCTGGGACCAAGTAGATAGGAGTTCTCATTTTGCTTTATAAAATGTAATAAGACCAGTGGCCACTAGTGACATTTTATTTCCTATTATTTAGTGTTAGTTTGGGATTCTTCTACTTCTTTATCAGTAAAATGAAGCATTTAGCATTTAAGTTCTCCAAATTAATTTGTTGCTAGGCCTAGCACAGGCACTGAGAGTCCCCAAGTTAAGACACAATTTACATTCTTGCACTATCTGTTTAAATATCACAACATTTTCTTATAATCCTCACTAACTTGATACCTTTTTATTTTTATTTTTTGTTTATCTATTCCCCTAACCCCAAAGGTTAGTTCGTACACTCTTGCGTCATCATCTTATCTCACGAGATCCAAGGGCCATCCACCTACTCCTCCTCTCATTCCTATTAGACACAAGAATAAAAGGGAAGATGGAAAATTCGACCAACACCAGAAAGGAGAACTCAACTAAATGGGTAAAGGTCACTCATGGTCACGGTTCTCTGGTTTCCAAAGAAAATGCATCCCAATTGGAACAAAAGCTGCTGAAATGTAAAGATGAACTTGGAAAATCTGTCATTTTTCCTCACCAATCCAGAGGTCAATTTCCCAAGTGCTCAGAAGCTAACGAAGAAGCCCACAGAGACCTTCCGCGAGTGTGCTACATGTTGGAGGTCCGAAGCTGCCAAGGTCAGACCCACCTTATAAGAAGAACAAATGAACAAATTCTTCGTTTGGTCCCAAGTCCCATAATATTATGAGAGGCTGATGATGATCGAGGGCCAAAAATTTTCTGACATTATCAAGCTGGGAGAAAGGATCGAAGAGGGCATCAAAAGCGGTATGGTTACGAATTTCAAGGCCTTGCAAGCTACAAACATGGCCTTACAGTCATGAAGTATGTCCAAGAAAAGGGATATAAGAGCCATAATAGTGGCATAGAGAACAAAATCCCCCGTCAAATACCAAACATACCCAACGCCTCCACTCACATATCAGCCTACCCCAAACTACCAAGCACCCTCACCCTCTTACTAAACTCCACCACTCACCTATCAATCACCTCCCACATATCAGCTCACTTCACCCAAATATTCCCAACCATCATATGCTTACCCAGCCTACAACACTCAACCATCCCACTACCAATCCCCTCATCCACGCCAAAACTTCCCTAGATCCCGATCAAACTTTGATCGAAGACCCCCAAAACAGTACACGGCTATTACTGAACCTATCGACCAGTTGTATGAAAGACTGAAAACTATTGGTTACGTCACCCCTATCCCTAATGCTCCTGAAAACCCTTCTCAGAGGTTAATCCAAATAAGTCATGTTCATACCATCCCGGCATGAAAGGGCACACCATTGACATAATATCCAGACTTTAATAGATAACAATATTATTGTGGCCAATGAACCTACTCTGAATGTTCGTAATAAATTTGTGCCTGAACATAAGGGTGGAGGCATTCACATGATTGAAATAAAGTATGATTGGGATCCCAAGGTATCAATCGGTTTGAATAAAAAAGGTGACCTAAAGAAGTTAATAGTCACCCTTAATCTGATTGTAGTTTCGATTCATCCCTCTGGGGACGCCGAGGTAAATATGTCCATGACACTTGAGTCTGAAGCGCTAGCCCTTGCAAAGATGCCAACACCAATTGAGGTCAAATTTATGTCATCGGAAAATGCACATACACTGTTCCAAGATGAAGTTTTACCACCCAAGGTGCATGCTCTATTTAGTGTAAAGATAGCCACACCAATTCCGGTGGCAATGTCGGATGTAAAACCATTCCATGTTATACCTTGGGAATACATAGCCGAGGCAAGAAGGAAAGGCAAGGTCATGTTCGGAGAAGCGGTTGCGGCACAGGGTATGACAAGAACTGATAGGGTCTATACCCAGAACATTTGGTTGAGTCAAGTAAGCAGGCCTCTAGTTGGCCAACCATCAGTGAAGTTGTACCCGATGATCTCTGGAGAATGATACAAGCCAAGGAATACTCGGTCATTAATCAGCTGAAGAAAACACCGGCGCAAATTTCTATCCTTGCTTTGCTACATAATTTCAATGCACACAAGAATTCCCTATTAAGGGTGCTGAGTGAGGCATATTACTAAGTAACATCACCGGTGGAGAGATGGCTAACATGGTAGGATAGGTATTGGAAAGTCACAAGAACACTTTTCATGAAGATAAGCTACCACTAGAAGGGTTGAGTCACAATAGGGCGTTGCACATCACTATGCAATGCAAAAATTATTTTATCACATGAATCCTGATTGATGGAGGGTCCAGCCTCAATATTTGTCCGTTAGTAACACTCAGGACATTGGGAAAAGGACTGCATGAGATCAAGTTTGGGGCCATCAATGTCAAGGCTATCAACGGTTCCCAAAGATCCACCATTGAGGAAGTTAGCATGTCTTTGCAAATGGGGCCTACCTTGTTTGACGTTGATTTTCACGTAATAGACGTGCCGACATCTTACAATCTGTTATCGGGACGACCATAGATTCATGCCACTGGGGCTGTAACATCAACACTACATCAGGCAGTGATGTTTGAGTGGAATCACCAAGAGGTGATCATTCATGGCGACGGTAGCAATCCCATATACAATCGCCAGACCATCCTAGCGATAGGAGGCAGAAGAAAGATAGGTAGGGAGACTTATCACCACACAGAGAGAGTTAATGCCGTTGACAAGGACAAATGGTGGAATAACAAAATTAAACGCATATTGAACTGGAGCAAATACAAACCTAGCAAGGGACTTGGAAAGAACCTCCAAGGAATCGCTAAGCATATCAAATTAAAGAAACATGGCACTACCTTTGGTATGTGATATGAGTATACCTTAGATGAATTCAACAACTGATCTCCCCCATGGAGCAGCCCTTACTACGCATTGGAGTAGCCAATACTATGCTTGGAACAGACTTTCCAACTGGGTGAAGTTATCTATGGGTCAGAAGAAGAGGAAGCACTAGCAGCGGTGAGGAATTTGTTCCTGGAAGACGATGATATGGATTGTTGTGTCATTTTTGAGGAGGAGGGGGAGGAAGGCCCTTCCATACAGGTTGTAAGCAGAGGAGCATGCCTTAATAACTGGACCATCAGAACCTGGCAAGCCTGGGGCAGCAAGGCTTAACAAGCATCATGCACTATCTTTTACTTTTTTTACTAGTTGACTTTCCTTTCGTAATTTTAATTTCGCAATAAGATCTTTAATGTTCAAAATAGTTATAGAATTTATCAAAGCATTTTGATTTTCCTTATAAATCAATATTATTATTATTTTCTCTCATTACTTTACTCATAAATCATTACTATTACTTAGATTGATGAACCAATGACTGTGACATACAATGAGACAACACAACAACTAGACATAGACTTAGAGGAAGATGACATACCATAAGATATTGTCAAGGAAGTTGAGAAATTTGAAAATAGACCAAAATCCAACCTTGACGAGACTAAGATTGTTAACTTGGGATATGCAAAAAATGTCAAAGAAACACGAATCAACTTTCACTTGTCACCGTCAGAAAAGGAAAAGTACACGGAATTTCTAAGAGAATATGGGGACATATTCGCCTTGTTATACGATGACATGACTAGTCTGAGAACATCCAATATGGCACACAAACTACCAACTGATCCAACATGTCCACCGGTAAAACAAAAGTTCAGGAAATTGAAACATGATATGAGTTTGAAAATCAAGGAAGAAGTTACCAAGCAGGTCAAAGC
This sequence comes from Nicotiana benthamiana, assembly GCA_034376525.1. NCBI lineage: Eukaryota > Viridiplantae > Streptophyta > Magnoliopsida > Solanales > Solanaceae > Nicotiana > Nicotiana benthamiana. The sequence goes on along the minus strand of CM067329.1, from coordinate 89,348,120 downwards.
CAAAGTTCTTAGGGTGGTGGAATACGCAACATGGTTAGCTAATATTTTGACAGTGCCAAAGAAGGATGGGAAAAGTTAGAGTCTGTGTCGACTACCGGGATCTCAACTGGGCCAGTCTGAAAGATGACTTCCCTTTGTCGAACATACACATCCTCATCGACCATTGCGCCAAGCATGAGTTGCAATCATTTGTAGATTGTTTTCCTGGGTATCATCAGATCTGGATGGATGAAGAAGATGCTGAGAAAACAACTTTCGTTACACCGTGGGGAATGTATTGCAACAAGTTGATACCTTTTGGGTTAAAGAATGTAGGGGCCACCTAGATGAGGGATATGACCACCATTTTTCATGATAGATACACAAGGATATCAAGGTGTACGTAGACGATGTCATCATCAAGTCCGAGAAGGCCACTGTTCACACGGAAGATTTGAGGAAGTTTTTTAATAAATTGTGAAGGTACAACCTGAAACTGAATTGCTATTGGGGTTCCTGCTAGAAAACGTCTTAGGTTTATTGTGAGTCACCGGGGAATAGAACAGGATCCATCAAAGGTCAAGGCTATTCAGGAACTTCCACCGTCAAAGAATAAGAAGGTCATGATGAGCTTCTTGGGAAGGCTTAACTATATTAGGCGGTTCGTAGCACAATCTACATTCATCTGTGAATCTTTCTTCAAGATGTTGAAAAGGGATTCTGCCACAAAGTGGACTTATGAATTCCACAAATCTTTTAACAGGATCAAAGAATACCTATCAACACCGCCTCTCTTAGTCCCTCCTGAGCTAGGTAGACCTTTGCCACTCTATATGGCAGTATTAGATGGTGCCTTTGGTTGCGTCTTGGGGAAGCATGATGAAACGGAGAGGAAAGAGCAGGAAATTTACTATCACAGCAAGTAGTTCACTCCGTACAAAGTCTGGTATTCTCTATTAGAACACACCTCTTGTGCTTTGACTTGGGTAGCCCAAAAGCTGAGACATTAATTTTGTTCCTATACTACATATCTTATATCGAGGAAGGGCCCTTTGAAATACTTCTTTCAGAAGCCCATGCCCACCGGTAAGCTAGCCAAGTGGAAGATCCTATTGAGCAAATTCGACATTATGTAACTTAGAAGGAAATCAAGGGACATGCACTAGCAGATCACCTTGCCAAAAATCTAATAGATGGAGAATACGAACCCCTGAAGATTTATTTTCCCGATGAATAAGTATCATTCGTAGGAGAATACATTGCAAAATCTTATGACGGTTGTAGAAAGTTCATAGATGGAGCAACAAATTTCAAAGAAGTCGGCATAAGAGTAGTTCTAGTATCAGAAATCGGTCAACATTATCCGGTGTCTGCCAAACTCATGTTCCCGTGCAACAACGATATGGCCGAGTACGAAGCCTGCATCTTAGGATTCTAGATGTCTATTGACATGAACATACAAGAATTGCTAGTGATGTGGGATTCAGACCTACTCATACATAGTCCGAGAAGAATGTGCAACCAAGATACTTCCATATTGAGGAAGAGGTTCACATAGACAGAATTTCGACATGTTCCCAAAATCCAGAATAAATACACCGATGCATTGGCTACCCTGTCATCCATGATACAACATCCATACAAAAACTTCATTGATCCCATTCTAGTAAATATTCATGATCAGCCGACTTATTGTGCCCACATTGAACAAGAAGCAGATGGAAAGCCTTGGTTTCATGATATTAGGGATTATTTGACAGAAGAAGAATATCCAGAACTTGTAAATCCTATTTAGAAATGCACACTTAGCAGGTTATTCAACAAATTTTTTCACAACGGAGAAATCCTATGAACTGTTTTATCTTAGCAAAGAAGATACTTCGGGCTGGTTACTTTTGGATGACTATGCAGACGGACTACATCAGTATGTCCTGAAATGCCACCGCTGCTAGATACATGCAAACATGAAAAAGGTTCTACCAAATGAGCTTAATGCAATAAGCTCGCCATGGCCTTTCGCCGCTTGGGAATGGATGTTATTGGAACAATCGAGCGGGGAGATTCTAAAGGGCACATGTTCATCCTACTAGCAATCAACTATTACACCAAATGGGTCGAAGCACCATCTTACAGAGCAGTGACTAAGATAGTCATGGCGGACTTAGTCCGCAACCGTATCGTTTGCCGATTCGGGATTCCAAAATTGATCATTACTGACAATGGCTCCAACCTCAACAGTGACTTAATGAAAGCTATGTGTGAAACATTCAAGATCAAACAAAAAAATTAGCTTATAGGCCTCAGATGAATGGAGCAGTGGAAGCGCCAACAAGAACATCAGGAAAATATTGAGGAAAATGATAGAGAAGCATAAGCAATGGAACAAAAAGCTGTCATTTGATCTATTGGGGTATCACACCACTATCCAAATATCAACCAGGGCAACCCTCTGTATGTTGATTTATGATACATAAGCAGTCATTGTCGTCGAGGTGGAAATTCTCTTCTTAAGGATCATACAGGAAGCAGAACTTAACGATGCAGAGTGGGTGAGGAGTCGTTACGAACAGTTGGCTCTTATAGATGCAAAAAGAATGAATGCAGTTTGCCATGGTTAGGTTTATCACAACAGAATGTCCAGAGCCTTCAACAAGAATGCCAAGCCGAGATAGTTCACACTAGAGCAGCTAGTATTAAAGAAAATTTTCCCCCATTAAGATGAAGCAAAAAGGAAGTTCTCTCCCAACTGGTAGGGTCCATACAATGTTCACCAGGTTCTAATAGGTGGAGCCCTTATACTTGCCGAAATGGACGGAGAAGTTTGGCCAAAAGCAATCGATTCAGATGCAGCCAAGTGCTACTACGTGTGATTTTCATGCTTCTTTGTACGATGTAATTTGAACTACGTCTGACCTGATTCCCATATAAAAGAGGATACGTAGGGAGCCTTATGGGTTCGATCAAGATTCAATAAAATTTCATATCCCCCCCCCCCCTCTATTGCAAAGTGTGGTAGAATTTTGAGGAGGATCGTCAAAATTCTGAAGTAGTTTCGGCCAATCATCGCAAGCAACCGTCAGAAGCATCAACCCACCAAACTGGGGTAGAATTTTGAGGAGGACCCTCAAAATTTTGTAGCAAGAGAGGGCGCAATGTCTTGAACCATGCCACAATCGTCGGTTCATATAAAAACTATTTCTTAAATTTATACTTATGCTATATTTTTACAAACACATGCATGTTTATTATCAAAATCGCTTTGTTCAGTAACGCTACCCTAATAAGACATATCGTATCACCAGATCAAAGTCGAACAAGGTCGAGCAAGGCCAACAGTGATACGAACTAATCTCCCCTCTACAAAACTCATGATTTTTCTTTGGATGCATGCACTTTAGTTTCAAAATCATCAAATGTACTATACACTCACAAGACTCACATTCTTAAGAAATACTACTCTCAGAGCCGTTGCACTTACTCACAGTTGCTATCCGCACACGATGGTGCCCCAGTAGGCACAATGTCCCCAGCAGCCACAATATCGTAATTAGCTACCAACTAAAAGATCTCTGTTACTATATGTCTCTTATTTTTTGCATAAGGTTACCATTCTGCCTTCCGAGACTAAATATTGTCTCCATCTTCATTTTTCTGCATTGTATAAGGCTACCATTCTGTCTTCCGAGACTAAACATTGTCTCTATCTGCATTTTTATGCATTGGATAAGGCTATCATTCTGCCTTCTAAGACTAAACACTGTCTCTATTTGCATTGTATATGGTTACCATTCTGCCATCTAAGACTGAACACTGTCTTATCCGCATTTTTTGCAATATAAGGCTACAGTTTTTCCTTCCGAGACTAAACACTGTTTCTATCTGCATTTTTTGTATTGCATAACGATACCATTTTTTCTTCCAAGACTAAACACTATCTCCACTTGCACTATTTCTTTATTCCATGAGGCTATAATTCTGCCGTCTGAGACTAAACATTGTCTCCATCTGCATCTGCATGGTTGAAATATCACCACTTATTTAAATCTGCATAGATGAAAGATCGCCACTTTATTTTTACATTTGCATGGCTGAATGATCGCCGCTTCATTTGCACTTGCATGGCTAAAAGATCGCCGCTTCATTTAGACTTGCATGGCTAAAAGATCACCGCTTCATTTACGCTTTCATGGTTGAAAGATTTCCGCTTTATTTTTACATTTGCATGGCTGAAAAATTGCCGCTTTATTTACACTTGCATGGCTAAAATATCGCCACTTCATTTGCATTTTCCTAGCTAAAAGATCACCCACCTATCGCATAGCATGGGCTGAAATATTGCCAAATACTGCATCTCATGGGCTGAAAGATCGCCAAAATTATCTAAGGGCCTCATTGTTCGAAGGCACCATTTTCATAGCCCAAGAACGCCATGTCATGGCCCAAGGATCCCTTTAATCTTTCGCATATCATTATTCAAAAGTATCATGTTTTGAAGCATCATTCTCATAGCCCGAGATAATCATTTCATTGCTTGCAAATCTTTTATCATACGCTTCATGGCCCAGGACATCATGGTCTGAGGACGTCATCCTAACCGTCCAAAGACATCATTCATGGTCCGACGGAAACTTGCATCACGTTTAAATTTATGCACAATATATGTGTGTATTTGTTTCTTTACAGGTTAACCGGCAAGGAATGACCATCGCAAAAGGAGCGATCCCTCTCCAGTTCTTGGAGCCCTGTTAAACATTAACCATTCACCTCATCCTGAATATTGCGTTCGTTCTTAAAAAGTCTCCATCGGCATACTCCACTGACGGATACTGAACTATATATAGCCTTATTCCTATAAGATCAGGGATATGTAGACATCTTAGACGCTATAGCATGGCCTAAGTCTCCTTGAACCATTTTTTTCGGTCAAAATTGGCCATCGTATCTTTACCCGACAACTCTTTCATCCTTCCCGGGTAAAGAGGGGCAGCTATTGATACCTAATTTTTCATGTATTTTTAAATATACAAAATATCTTCCAAAATAGCTTATATGAATATATATAAGTATATTCTAAGGTTTCATTATTTTTCCTTAAATTGGTTAAAAGATTCTTAAATCAATTTATTGCTCTATCTTATTAACAAAAATTCAATAATTGTCCCCTAAAATTATCATTTTTGGTGATTCATTTATTGGATTCTCATATTTATACTAAAATATAGTTTAAAAATGTTTTGCAAATTTTTCATATATTTATTTAGTATTTTTAAAGATAAATTGTATATAATTGCAATATTAGCCTCTTTTAAGATTTAATTATGTTTATAAGTATAAATTTAACTCCAGTATTTTTATTTTCATAATTAGATATTACTGATCATTACAGTACCTTTAATTTATTTTCAAAAATTATTTTACTATTTTTATAAAAATAAATGAGGGAAAATGGCTATTTAAACGTTAGCCCTTTGGTATTTCAATTTTGGCCAGATTTGCCACCCCTAATTGAACCCAATTTTAATTTCAGTTACCCAGCCCAACTCCTAAATCTTCTGGATCCATGAACCTTTGAAATAACCCACTCGGTCCCCCTTTTTAATCTTAGTCGTTGATCTAACAAATAACCGGCTCACACTCTTCCTTTCCTTTCTAATTAACTAATACCCGCCAAACCCTACTCATTTCTCACTGATAGTCGACCCTGGATTCCCCTTCTCCCAAACTCTCTCTCAGAAACCCTGGCGGCCTCCCTCTATTTCCACCCTAAACTCACCAAACCCTATGACTTCCAAGGCCATCGAAGTCTTATGTTGATCTCCTACAACCCCTACACGCTTGGTTCCTAAGATTTAAGGCTTGATCATGAAGAAGTTTTGTCCAGACTTTGTTTGATTTGAGTTCTACAGCCATCTTCGTCCTTGCTCCGACAAACCATAGTTGTTCGAGCCTAACCCCAGCTCCTCCTGCTTAGATCTACGACTATCCAAGTCTTTCTCACCATTAGGGTTCCCTCAGAAACCCTAGCTTTTGAGGTTCTTCTGATTTCCTTAAAATTGTTCTAGATTCGTGATTTCCCTTAGTTTTTAAATGGTTTCTCGAGATTTCTTTCAAAAAACTATCCTTTCAAAACCTTTGTTTTTCCCGATTTGGGATTTTTGTTAAGTTATTTAGATGCTTCTCTGATTTTCTTTTTCTCTTGTGTGTTTCTTCTACTATGTTTCTTATTAGTTTTTTCTACTATGTTTTCTTGTGCGTTTCTTCTACTATGTTTCTTATTAGTCTCTTCTACTGTGTTTTTACCATTTCTTCTACTGTGTTTCCTATGTTTTTATTCAACTATGTTCTTATGAATTCCCCTATTGTGTTTCACATGTTGTTCTTATACTATGTTTCTTATTAGTTTCTCTTACTGAAAGATGCATGTTAAATGCCTCAGTTCTTTCTGAGACCTCTAAACTTGTTTCGTTATAATTTATGCCTGATTTACTTGTTTTCGTCTCTACACTCCGCTAATAGTAAACAACCCTAGAATTTGAGGGCTCGTCTGAGTTTTGAGACTATTGGCAATGTGATTTGCTTATTCTTCATCTCTGAACTCGTTTGATTTTAAAACCCTAACTTATTTAGACCTATTTCGAGTTTCTGAAGTTGTTTCATCTATTGTTCAACTAAGTTTCAAAATCTTTGTTTCAACCTTTGTTGCTTTAAACGATTTTTATTCCCTACTAAACTTTTCTAAGGTCTTTATACTGGAACCTTTTTATTCTATTTGATACTCTCTCTTCTCCATTATTTAATTACCCTGTGAATGCCATGTTCCTATAGTCTACTACTTGCTGATTTTGCGATTGCATGATACTTTTTGTTTGTCCCAACTTCAGCCTTGCATGCCTATGCTTGTCTACTCCTTATATGTGTTGAACTTCCCCTGAAAACAACTTTCAGATTCTATTGAATGATTTCAGACTTCCTTTGTGTAAGTCTGATTGATTTCTTTCCTTGTTTGCTAATTTCCATGTTACTTTGTTTTGGTCGAAGAATTTCTTAGTTTTTCTGACTTGGTTCATTCAGGGATCAATAATTACAAACCTTTGGCTCCTTTATTTACTTTGTACTAATTAATTTTTTTACCTTATTTATGTAACTGTGTATATCAAAATCCTTCACTTAAGTAAATTCCTATGCATCTACCCCTGATTGCCTACTTTGCGCAAGATGCTTGTTTGATTGCTTTCCTTAAATAATTTTTTACCATTTAAGCCTCAATTCCTTAATTAAAGGAATGCATATATTGATTGTTTTAATTGATACCAAGTTCCATAATTATTTTTCTTACCTTATTTCTGCATGTTTTTCACATTATAAATACCTGACTCTTTCCTTGACAAAACCGACGAAGACTTTTAGTTTTCTGCACACCTACACTCATAGTCCTTTTGAACTTATATTCTTACTCAAAAGAATTTTATCTTGATATTTGTACTGTGGCCTATTTGCAAGTCTTGCTTTTTGCTCTTTCTCTATTTGCTTCTTTAAAACTGGTATGTCCTGATTTAACATTTTCAGCACTACAACAACTTGTTTATCTACAATCTTTATATCCACGCCTGTTTACTACTTCTATATTGTTCAACGTTTTATTCTTGCATGCTGAAGTTTCTTTCTCCCTGTTCTATTATGAATACAAAACCCTTACCCTCTATGTGTTTAAGCTATGGTTTGAGGCATGATGATACTGCAAATTGTTGTCCATGAATCAAAGTTGTTCTCCTGGGATCCTAGCTTCTAATAATGTGTGTTCTAGCAGGATTATAGGTGTCCTAGCACTCTCCATCACTAGGCATGCCTAAGGCCTGCCCTTGCCTAAGCAATATGCTCCTACCAATCTCCCAATTCCTCTGAACCCCTTATGTGTGCTTATTTGTAGTTGTTTCTCTCTCCTTTTCCCTTTTTAGTATTATGTTCTTCACTTGCACACCTTCTTAGTCTCTATGTTCTGCCTCCCTCTTGTAAGCCTTGCCTTGGGACCCTTTGAGCTCCCTCTTAACTTGGACACTTGAGGGATGACCCTTCCACACTGCACTTGTCCTATTATTATAGTACATTTGGGTGTGAGCATTGCTCGGAGTCCCATTCAGGCTCTTGAGAACTTTGACACACTCAAATGGGAGAAAGTCTTTGGATCATGATCTCTTGGACTTGGTTTACCCCATATTTAAGACATGAAGTCTGAATCAAGCTTTCCTTGGTTGTACTTTTATTTATATTTTTTTCTGATATATTTTTTTACTTTATGATGGGGTGTAATAATTTATAATAAACTCTTGGGTATGGTTAGTAAAAAGGGGCGGGTAATTATGTATGCAAAGGGTAGAAAGGATGTCTGTAGGTATTTTAAATTCTCCACATCCGAAAGCATATAGAAATCCCGCCTATAATTATTTTAAATATGCATGACATAGAAATCATGCCTATATGTCCTTTTGAATCCTGTGTATCCATTCTCATATAGAAATCGTGATCATAGGACTACTATATTCATATAGAAACCATGCCTACAGGATTGTCCCAATCTGCATATTTAATTGCACCTAGAAATCATGTCCATAGGTTTTAAACAAATTCTGCACCTAGACAACATGTCTGTAGGTCTTAAACAAATTTGGCGCCTAGACTCATGCTCATTGGTTTTAAACAAATTCCGCACCTAGATATCATGCTCATAGGTTTTAAAAAAAAATTCTGCATCTAGACATCATGTTCATAAGTTTTAAAATGAGTCTTTTGCATTTTATACCATGTTTATAAGGTTCAGAATCAACTGCGCATAGAAAGCATGTCTATAAGAACTCCTAATCAAATATAAATCGCTTCATCCTTATATAGAGCTAAAAAGAGTAATAACGGGTACTATCAGTTGCACAACTCATATATTTCATAAAAACTTTCCTTTCTTTTAATAAACTGACTACCCTTTTAGCTAGTACGTATTCAGTTTATTTTAGACTTTGTTATATCATTGTTTTCTATATTCAATAGGTACCATGCCTATAGGATATTTTTCCAACACTTAGGCAAGCCTTAGGGTAAAATTAAAAACTAAATATGTTCTATTAACTATAACCAACAGGCAAGCCTGATTGGAGCTTCTTATCTGAATTATGTAATAAATCAGTTTGTCTCAACCTTTAAGCTCTTTCATGTTCAATATATAATCAGAGCTTAATCAGTACGTGTAAGTCATGTTAATTATGTGCTACTTCGTTCAAGGAGATATATCTGATTCTCTGCTTGTTATGTGCTATTCTCCAACTTGCTATACATGTTTTGTATGTTGACTTAGAAGTTTTGCCTTTGAAACTACAAATAAGCCTAATATCCCCCCCCCTTTAGGATTAGTAGTACCAAATGCCTCCGGGACTGATCGGAATTGGATGTGTAATAGCATGTAATAAGTAAATAAGACCATTCCGCACTTTAATACCTTAACAGGGTGAGAAGGGTAGATATGGACATGATGACCATGCAATAATGTCACGAGTAGACCCTTAGTCAGGAGCGATTACCAGGCATTTTGTGGGGTGATTCATATTGTTAATAAACCTAGGACCCCTTCCCTTTATTTCATTGTTTCTTCTAAAATTTAATACTATTTCTTATAAGAAACAATTAGCTTTCTTTTAGTTCTTTCCAACTTTGTTTATTCGTAAAACCATTATGTTAAAATTCCCTCTTATTTGAAGTTTATATTTGCCTACATGTTATTTGCACATAAATTCACAATAATGGTCTGGCCGAGAACCATACTAGTGGATTCTAAGGGGTACCTAACACCTTCCCCTGGAATAATTTCAAGCCATTATCCAATCTCTGGTCATTCAAGTCAAATATCCTTGGTGTCCTAATGCACCCTAATCATTAGGTGGCAACTCTTCAAACCCAATTCCCGAAAGGAATGAGTTGTCTTTTCAAATATCATAAACCCTATTTCCCGAGAGAACGGGTGCGCGACAACGCTCAGTGGGGGTGTGCAAACTCCTGGAGCGGCCCCTTATGGCCCAAGCACAATAATAAGCCATCTCATGTCATCAAATCTAGGCCCTCGACCTCATATAAATCAAGCCACCTCATGGCATACATACCTCAGGACCTCGGCCTCAAATCAATATCAATGTCTCCTCACAATATAGGCTATTGGCCTTACTTAGTCAAAATCATCGCAAGCCACTCGGGCAATAGTAAAATAGCATTTCTCAGTCCAAACATCATTTAAGTCTTAAAACTAAGTAAACATGGCTAAGTATGAAAACAGCAGAAAATAACATGACTGAGTTTGAGTAATAAGTCAAAACAGTGAGGAAATATCAATAAAAAGCCTCGAATGGTCTAAATAGTTGGCACTAGGCTTAAATATGGCATTCAACACAAATAATGATGATAGCAAATAGTTTTCAAGCAAATACTTGGTAATATCATCAATTAGGAAGAACCAAGTCACAATCTCCAATAGTGCACGATCCCACGCTCGTCATCAAGCGTGTGCCTGTCCTCAATATATCACTATGATGTGCAATTCGGGGTTTCAAACCTATATACATCATTTACATCATTACCCACCTAGAACCGGCTAACTCTCTAGCTCGCGATGCCTTTGCCCCTCGAATCGTCCTCCACGCATATCGAATCTATCAAAAATTAGAACGACGATGTCAAAATATGCTAAGAGAAAAGCCCTAGGAAAAATAATCAATAAATTGCACAAATCCTGAAATTACCAAAACCCGACTCCCGTCCCAAGTCTCGAAATTCAGAAAATTCTACACAAATAGGTTTGTCATTTTCACACGAGTTCATACATATGAAGAGTACTAAAATCGGAGTCCAAATGACCCTTCAAATTCTCATTTAAATGCCTCTTAAACTCAAGCCCGACCTCTAATTTCTCTAATTACAACCTTAATCCACAAAATACTTCCATTGAAGTGTGTTTTAGTTCCAAAATCCTTAACTTAACAAAGTTCCCTCGAAATCCCGCTCTCAAATCGCCCAAAAACTCTAAGGCTGAAGAAAAGAATGGTGAAATAACCCAAATATTCGCGAAGAACTCCTTTCTAATTCTTCTTCCTAGTTGTTCCACATCTCCGACACTATAATCGCTTTTGCGGTACCGCATATGGGGTCTCACCTCTGCATCTCCGGAAACCACTTAACGGGCAAAATACCGCAACTGCAGTCAATTCTCCATATCTGCGCCTTCGCAGGTGTGGTCAATCTACCACATCTGCGGTTCCCGACTCTTCCCCTCAAATCTGCTTCTGCGGCTATCTTTCCGCACATGTGGTACTACACCTGCGGTCTCCAAACCGTAGGTGCAAAAACACCAGAAGCAGCAATCTCAACAGCTGCAATAATACCTCAACCTCTCTGTTAATCATCTGAAATCACCCCGAGGCCCTTGGGACCTCAACCAAAAGCACAAACATATCCTAATACATTATTCAAACTTGTTCCAATCATCAAAATACTTCAAATAACATCAAATCAACCAAAACACATCGGATTCAAGCTTAAGTTTCTAAAAATCTTCCGAATTTCGCATTTGATAAAAACATCCAACCAAATCATGTCCGAATGACCTGTACTTTTGCAAATACATTCCAAATGATACAATGGAGCAACTATAACTCTCAAAATCATATTCTGACTCCTATATCAAAATCTCGCCTATCAACCGGAAATCGCCAAAATATCAACTTCATCAATTCAAGTGTAAATCTACTCCGGACCTCAAAACCCATTCCGGCACACTCCTAAGTCATAATCCACCTCCTAATGCTAACTAAATCATCGAAACTCATATCCAAGATCTCTAACACATAAGTTAACATCTGATTGATTTTTCCAACTTAAACTTCTTTAAGAAAGATTAGGTGTCTCAAACCTTACCAAAATCATTCCAGATTTGATCTGACCAACCTGATACCTCAAAACATAGATAACAAATTATAAAGAAGTAGAAATGGAAGAAATAGAGAGTTGATTCATAAGATGACTGGCCGGGTTGTCACAGTTGCGTATGTTGATGATCTAAATATCATTGGAACTCCCAAGGAGCTTACAAAAGCAATAAAATGTTTGAAGAAAGATTTTGAAATGGAAGATCTTCGAAAAATAAAATTTTGTCTTGGTCTACAAATTCAGCATATGAAAGACAAAAGTTTTGCCCATCAATCAACTTATACTGAGAAGATTCTAAAGCGTTTTTATGGATAAAGCACATCCATTGAGTAACCTAATGGTTGTGAGGTCACTTGATATAAATGAATATCCATTTTGACCTCATGAAACTGATGGAGAGCTTCTTGGTGATGAAACTCCATATCTTAGTGCCACACCTATTTTTTTCGCACAACCCTATTACAAGGTTGAGTTAGAAGAGTTTTTCCAATTAAAGTGACGTTTTGAAAAGGGATTATTTATTAGTTAGAGTCATTAATTGGAATTGAGTTTTGGTGTTCCAAGTCACCTTTTATTTGAATCCGTTATCAAAAGGAAGGCTTGACTCTTGATTTATGGTCTACGTAAACAGAAGACATAGTAAGGAATTTTGTTGATCGAGGGGAAGGTGTAAGGCATCTATTGAGTCACTTGGTTCTAGCATGGTCGCTTTATCGACTAATGTAAGGCTTACCAATTTTTAGCTATTCTTATATTTTATTGATTATGACTTATTTATTACTACTTAATTAATTATTATATTTTATTCATTATGTTTACAAAGATACAGAAGGCACACAAGGTGCTTCTTTGAAATTAAATGTTAAAGCAAGATACGAAATGCACACATGGTTATAACATAATTATTTTAAATCAAAACGCATCGAGACGCAGAATGCGCTCATGATCCTTTTATTATATAAGCATATCAATCCAAAATTCTGATATTCACATATGGACTAATATTTAAAGTGTATCTCAAGCTTTTCTAATCGATTTATAATAGTTATTCCTAAGCTTGAGTTTATTGTGATGCTATAATTTAGGGATATAAAGTTATGGAAAAAATATGAAATTTTCTTGCTATATTATTTACGACGTTGATTATACCGCTAAGTTATAAAACAAAATGAAATTGTGACTTCCTCGTCTTAGGGAATTTGACAATTCAACGAAGATGTAGACAATATAACAAAAGCAACAAAAATATTCTTATTCCCAACTCCCATCTTAGTCATATCCAGAGAATTCTTTTTGTATTTGTTTGTCATTAAGCTAATAGATTTCTTAAGCTACTAACAAGGAAAGTTTTACTATTTATTAACAAATCCTAATATATTCAGCTTCTTAACAACAACAACAACAACAACTACCCAGTATACTCCCACCAGGTGGGGTCTGGGGAGGGTAATATGTAGACAAGCCTTACCCCTACCCGAAAGGGCAGAGAGGCTGTTTCCAATCGACCCCCGGCTCATAGGATAAAGGAAAAACGGCAGTAAAACAAAATCAAAGACAAAAACAAAAACAATAAAGTATTAGTAACTCCAGTAGAAATAGCGTAAATAATTATCTAAACATACGAAACATAAATACAACCGCATGCAATAATATCATACAGTAACTACCACAACTAACAGCCGTAGGGGGAGCATCAGCTAAAACACAATTCATCTATGGGAAACCCTGCTGACCCACACTCAACCCCGGCTGAGGCGTACGAAAAACTCTAGGAGACCCTATCCTACAACCCTGATTCTAGACCTCCAAACTTTCCTATCAAGGGCCATGTCCTCGGAAACCTGCATTCTAGTCATGTCCTGCCTAATCACCTCACCCCAATACTTCTTAGGCCTCCCTCTGCCTCGCCGACCGCCAACAATCTCCAGCCGCTCGCACTAATTAGGACTAAACTAAACTAATTAAACTAAATTAGTTTCTTAAGACTAAACTAATTAAATGCTTCGACTGGTATCACGTGATTACTCAATGAATTCAAGAGATTATCCCCAAACAAATCTACTGCTTGACACAAAATAGAATAACTAAGGACTCAACTTATCAAATAAAACCAACACCCAATAATTAAATAAAAATATTTATCCAAATGAAACCATCAAAATTTTTTAGTTCATTCTTTCTTTAGCAGTAACCATCCAAAATCAAAGAAACAGTAAACAAAAAAACAAATGGACTTTGATAGATTTAAAACATTATCACAAACAAGAACTCTTTTATCTCCTTTTTATTTAACATTGAAATCTATCCAAAGAGCACTGCTTTCTTACTAATTCAAATTCATAACTTACAAATAATTAAAGAAAATAACTAAGAATTTGATGATCTATTTTGCAATTTTGAACTTATCACTATAACAAAACTTGTCTCTTAATACTTACTAATTTATTATAATAGCTGCGAATAATTACTAGTTAGTCATGTTCATTAGAAAGAAACGAAGAGAAGAGAAAACAGAACCAAATTCCTATACTAACAATAAATGAGGTGATATATATATATATAGATATGTATATGTGTGTGTGTGTGTTTTTGTTTCTTTTTTAGAGACTTAGTAGATAAAATTGATAACTTATTTAAAAAAATAGACTAATCGAAGTTTGTAACTCTTAACAGAAGAATTCATGGCCCTTCAACAAAGCCTCAAATATGTTCATCATGATACTGACAAAGGATACGACTAAATATTTATCCAAAGAGAGACATTAAACATGGTGTGAGCCAACAGAAGGATTATATTGAAACTAATTAAATACTTATCGCAAACGTAATATCTATTCAGACTCAAAGTCACTCTTTGGTATAGTGTTTCAACGAGGAAGAGTTGAAAAATAACCTTTTAGCAAAAATGGTATGATTCTGTCTGCTCGATACCTCAAAACGACCAAGACCAGGTATCTAGATCCTCGATTAATTCGACAAAACCTTGATTTCGCTGTTGATTTTATGGAGTTTCAGGTGCTCTCTAGACTAAAATCAATGTCATTTTTTTAACTCCAAAACTACTAATATATATAAAAATCCTTAACAAAAGGGTCTGTTAATGTTTTTATTTAATGGAGCAAGTATGAAGTTTAATGGGGAAACATGGGTTTTGTAAAGAGTGGGGGAGGAGAACGTGAGGAATGGGGAACATGGGGATTTATGGTTTTTTTTTTTTTCTAAAATTAAAATTCAGATTTTAAGATAAAGTTTGATAACACACTTCAATTTCCTTAACGTGATTTTTATTTCATTTCTTTTTTTTTTTTGGTCTTTTATTTTAGAAGATAATTAAATTATGAAGATACGAAGAATAACCAACATTTCTTAAAATATAGAAAAACTAAAATATTTATATGTACTTTAAATGATACTAAGAAAGATTCTATAATTTACTTCTTAAAATTCTGATAAAAAACCTATATATATATATATATATATATATATATATATATATATATATATATATATATATATATATAGACAGACACATTATAAGAATGCGAGTACTTTTGTATTATTATTTTTTATATATATAAAACCTATTCAGAGTAAGATCAAAGTTTTTAAACTATTAAAATTAGACCTAAAAAGAAGTATTTACACTAAAATCGTATGGAATTTGGTGTGGTAAAAATTAGTTGTTCACACTTAGTGCTATTCGGGCACTATGTATCTTGCAAATAATACTCAACCACATATAACTTTTGCAATACGTTTATTAACAAGATTTAGTTCCTTTCCAACAACAAGACAATGGAATGGTGTTAAGTATATTTTTGGATACCCCCGAGGGACTATTGATATGGGATTATTCTATTCTTATGAATCCGATTCACAAATGACTGGTTATGCAGATGCAACTTATTTTTCTCATCCACATAAAGCTCAATCAAAAAGCTATATGTATATATATATATATATATATATATATATATATATATATATATATAGACAGACACATTATAAGCGAGTACTTTTGTATTATTATTATTTTTTATATATATGAAACCTATTCAGAGTAAGATCAAAGTTTTTAAACTATTAAAATTAGACCTAAAAAGAAGTAGTTACACTAAAATCGTATGGAATTTGGTGTGGTAAAAAATTAGTTGTTCACACTTAGTGCTATTGGGGCACTATGTATCTTGCAAATAATACTCAACCACATATAACTTTTGCAATACGTTTATTAACAAGATTTAGTTCCTTTCCAACAACAAGATAATGGAATGGTGTTAAGCATATTTTTGGATACCCCCGAGGGACTATTGATATGGGATTATTCTATTCTTATGAATCCAATTCACAAATGACTGGTTATGCAGATGCAACTTATTTTTCTCATCCACATAAAGCTCAATCATAAACAGGCTATCTATTTACTTGTGGACGAACATCTATATCATGGCGTTCAACAAAATAAGCTTTAGCTGCTACATCTTCCAATCATGCAGAGATAATAGTTATTCATGAGGCTAGTCGAGAGTAAGTATGGTTGAGATCACTGACTCAACACATTCAACAACTATGTGATCTTTCTTTAAAAATGAAGTTTCCAACGATATTGTATGAAGATAATGCTACTTGCATAGCTCAACTTAAAGGAGGATATATCAAAGGGGACAGAACAAAGCACATTTCACCAAAGTCCTTTTTCACCCACGATCTTCAGCAAAATGGTGAGATAGATGTTCAACAAAATCTTTCAAGTGATAATCTAGCAGATTTATTAAAGCACAGTCAACATAAACATTTGAGAAGCTGAGACATAAGATTGGAATAGATCATCTCCGAATTATCAAATAAATATTTTTTCAGGAGAGTATAATACGCGCTGTACTCTTTTTTCTTAACCAAGATTTTGTCCCAAGTGAGTTTTTCTAGTAAGGTTTTTAATGAGGCAGCACTCAATGCGTATTACAAGATATGTGTACACTTTTTTCTTCACTGAACATTTTTCCACTAGTTTTTTAGTAATGTATTAATGAACCATATTATCTTTTAAATGAATATCCAAGGGGAAGTGTTATAAATAAAGGGAATGTATATGGATGTTCATTTAATCCATCCATGCATTCTATACAATGTACTACTTGGATAGTGTTATGACCCAAAAGATCATCATTTATTTTTTTTCACAACCCCAGTTCATCCTCCATGAACACGTCGTGATGGCACCTAGTTCCTACAACTAGGTAAGCCTAATAATGCGGAAATTTATATAACTTGCGGAAACATTTAATTAAATTAAGTAGAACTAGAAGAAAATGGTATATAAGTGACACTTGGCATATACAACTCAAAATACGGAAGTCTACCATAACACCCCAAAACCCGAAAACTCACGGGAACACAAGCTAATGAAAGTAATACATGGCTCTAACTTCAGAATATCTAAAGCAAAGGTACGAAAGAATTCAAAATACTACAGATAGAGTAAAGAAGGAGACTCCTGGGTATGCGGACGCTGCAGAAGTACCTCAAAGTCTCCGTAGCTCTCCTAGCCCCAAGGATAGTGAGCCTAGGATGAAGTACCTGGATCTGCACATGAAAAATATGCCCAAAAGAGGCATGAGTACACCACAGCGGTACTCAGTAAGTGCCAAGCCTAACCTCGGTCTGGTAGTGACGAGGAAGGTTAGAGCCCTATTGATATTAAGCAATATAATAAAAATGCTGGCAACAGTATGAATTAAGCAGAAATAATGGAATACAACTGTGAATTAAGTCAGGTTACACAAACAACAACCAACACACCGAAGATAAGATAACACAGAGTAAGACAGCTCAATATCAATACCAATTACGAGGATCTTCCAGGATACCATCCTATAGTCCATTTCCATGTTAATACCAATAACGAGGATCTCCCAGGATATTGTCTTATAGTCCGTAATATAAGTGTACATGGGGATCTCCTGGGAATCTAACTTGTAGTCCCAAAGTAAATATGAAGAGGGATCTCCCGGGAATCTACCCCGTAGTACCAAAATATAAATGTGCAGAGGGATCTACCGCGAATCTAACTTGTAGTCCCAAAGTAAATATGCCGAGGGATCTCCCGGGAATCTAACCCGTAGTTCCAAATATGAATGTGCGACCACAACAAGAGAATATTCATAAATGAAGTAAAAAAAAATACAAGCAACAAATAGTTCTAGCCTAACATGTCTCACATAGTGCGGCTAAGGCAATTTAAGCATGTAGACAAGTTATTTCAACTAAACATATCTTTCTAATCTAACACAAGTTAAAGATATAAGTAAGATAAAGTAAGTACTAAAGAAACTCAGTCTCAATATCCTAGGTAAAAATTGGATTTTCAACGATTAGCTCGAGTACACGCTCGTCACCTCACGTTCAAGGCGCTCAATTACCAAATAACATATCATAGGGGAAAGGTCCCCCACACAAGGTTAGACAAACCTCAAACCAGCTTCAATTCAACTTGAAATCACACGTTTTGCACGAGTATCCGACTCCAAGTGGCCTGAATCTATTCATTTAATTTACATCTCAAAAATAATATCTCCAACAAGTAATTCCACTATTCAATTTAAAGCTAAGACACAATTTAGGTAAAACGACCAAAATGCCCCTCAGGCCCACGTGGCCAAAACCCGAGGTTCAAACCAAAATCAGATTACCCATTCTCCCATGAACCCAAATATATGATTTGTTTTTAAGTCGGACCTCATATTGGGGTCCAAATCCCCAATTTTAGAAAAACCTAGGTTCTACCCCAAACCTCCAATTTCACCCATGAAAATTATTGATTTTAAGTCGAAAACATGTTAAATAATGTTAAATATTCAAAGAATTAAGTAAAAACCAACTTACAAATGATTTGGAAAAGGTCTTGTTCTTGTAAAATCGCCCAAAGGAGTTATGTTTTGAAAAATGGGGTGAAAATGTCCAAAATTCGACTAAGTATAAAAGTTGCAGGTTGCAGTTATGGGAATTGTGAATCCTGCATGTATGGGAAATGCGAGATTCTTGTTCGCATTTGCGAACAATGAGGGAAGAAAGGAGGTTCTTATTTGCGAAGACCTCACCTCCGTATTTGCGGTTGTATTTTTCGCATTTGCGAACTCTGCCAGGAAAGGAGGACTTTGCATTTGCGAGCCTATATCACTTTTTCGATATCTACAGGTATGGGGAAGTCTCGTATTTGCGAGCTGACCCTTTGCAATTGCGAAATTGCATTTGCGAGCCAAGCTTCGCAAGCAGGTCAGTTATAGCAGCAATTTTCTGAAGTTCAAAAATGCACTCTGACACCCATCCAAAACTCACCCGAGCCCTCGGGGCTCCAAACCAAATATGCACACAACCTCAAAAACATCCTACGGACTTATCCGTGCAATCAAATCACCAAAATAGTATCATATACATCGAATTAAGCCTCAAACCTCATGATTTCCTCCAAATTTCCATAAAACATCAAATTCCTATTTGAAGTCCAAAACACGTCAAATGACGTCCGTTTTCAACCAAACTTTATAAAAAGTTCTTAAACCATATATACGACTTGTACCGGGAACAGGAACCAAAATAGGGCCCGATACAATAATATTTTAATCAAATTTCATTTTCAATTTCCTTAATTATTTCCAGAAAATAATTTCACACAAAAATTCATTTCTCGGACCCTCCGGGATCGTCAAATCACAAGTCTGGGTCCGTTTACCCAAAATATTGAGCAAAGTCAAATTTATTCAATTTAATATCAAATTTTAGCATTTTTCTCACAGAATCCATATCTAAGCTTTCCGGCTATGCGCCCGGATTATGCACGTAAATCGAGACAACCCCAGATGAGGTTGTCAAGGCCTCGAAAGTACAGAATAGGTAACAACCCAAGATGATGACCCCTTTGGGTCATCACATCCTCCACCACTAAATCAACCGTTCTTCCTCCAATAGACAAAATAAAGAAGTATCTGAGTCAAGAAAAAGATGAGGATAACGGCTGCGCATATCCCGCTCGATCTCCTAAGTCGCCTCCTTGGCCGGCTGACCCCGCGACTGAACCTTTACTGGAGCAATGTTCTTTGACCTCAACTTTCTGATCTGCATATCCAATACAGCCACTGGCTCCTCAACATAGGATAGATCATTGTCCAACTGGACTGAGCTGAAATCCAACACGTGCGACTGGTCACAGTGATATCTCCGGAGCATTGAAACATGAAATATTGGATGAACCCCAGCCAAACTGGAGGTAAGGCAAGCTCATAAGCAACCTCCCCAACACGTCTCAAAACCTCAAACGGGCCAGTGAACCTCGGACTCAACTTCCCTTTTATCCCAAATCTCATAACGCCCTTCATTGGCGAGACCCGAAGTAGAACCCTCTCTCCGACCATAAATGAAACATCACGAACCATCCTGTCCACGTAGCTCCTATTTGGACTGGGCTGTACGGAGTCTATCCTGAATCACCTTAGCCTTCTCCAATACATCCCGAACTAACTCTGTGCCCAATAGCCTGGCCTCACTCGGCTCAAACCAACCCACCAGAGATCTACACATCCTACCATACAAGGCCTCATACGGGGCCATTTAAATGTTGGATTGGTAGCTGTTACTGTAAGCAAACTCCGCTAATGGCAAGAACTGATCCCAAGACCCTCAAAAATCAATCACACACGCACGGAGCATATCCTAAGAATCTGTATAGTGCGCTCGAACTGTCCGTCCGTATGGGGGTGTAATGTTGTACTCATCGTCACCTATGTACCCAACTCCTACTGAACGGCTCTCCAAAACCATGAGGTGAACTGAGTACCTCTGTCCAAAATAATAGAACTGGAATACCATGCAGACGAACAACCTCCCGGATATAAATCTCTGCCAATCGCTCCGACGAATAAGTAGTACACATTGGGATAAAATAAGCGGACTTGGTCAGCTCGTCCACAATCACCCAAATGGCATCAAACTTCTTTGCAGTCCAAGGGAGACCAACGACAAAATCCGTGGTGATCCTCT
This sequence comes from Nicotiana benthamiana, assembly GCA_034376525.1. Classification (NCBI taxonomy): domain Eukaryota; kingdom Viridiplantae; phylum Streptophyta; class Magnoliopsida; order Solanales; family Solanaceae; genus Nicotiana; species Nicotiana benthamiana. The sequence continues at coordinate 89,327,150 of CM067329.1, read as the reverse complement.
CCCATTTCCACTCCGGAATCTCTATCTGCCGAAGCAACCTACGTGGTCTATGGTGCTCATACTTCACCTGCTGACAGTTGAGGCATCTAGCTACATATCCAACTATATTCTTCTTCATCCGCCTCCACCAATAGTGTTGTCTCAAGTCCTGATATATCTTCGCGGCACCCGAGTGGATGGAATACCGCAAACTACGAGCCTCTACTAGAATCAACTCACGTAGCCTATCAACATTGTGCACACAAACATGGCACTGCATCATTAACTCCCTATTATCTCCAATGGTCACATCTCTAGCATCGCTGTGCTGAAACGTGTCCCTGAGGACAAGTAAATGAGGGTCATCATACTGCCTCTACTTGATACGATTGAACAATGAAGACTGAGAAACCACACAAGCTAGAACTCGACTAGGCTCCGAAAGATCCAATCTCACAAACTGATTGGCTAAGGCCTGATCATCTATCGGCATAGGTATCACTGAAGCTGGTAAATATTCCATACTTCCCAAACTCTCTACCCGGCGACTCAAGGAATCCGCTTCCATATTGGCCTTGCCCGGATGATACAAAATAGTGATATCATAGTCCCTTGGCAACTCTAACCACCTCCTCTGGCGCAAATTTAGATCCTCCTACTTGAATAAATGCTGAAAACTCATATGATCAGTATAAATCTCACAAGGCACACCATACAAATAATGACGCCACATCTTCAAGGCATAAAAAATAGCGGCTAACTCAAGGTCGTGGATAGGGTAATTCTTCTCATGTATCTTCAACTGCCTAGAGGCATAGGAAATCACCCTACCGTCATGCATCAACACCGCTCCAAGGCCAACCCGTGAGGCATCACAATAAATTATATAAGATCCCAAACCAGTAGGCAATATCAGAATAAGGGTTGTAGTCAAAGCTGCCTTTAGCTTCTGAAAGCTCGCCTTACACTCCTCTGTCCACTAAAATGGAGCACCTTTCTAGGTCAACCTAGTCATAGGGGCAACAATCGATGAAAAACCTTCCACAAAACGATGATAATAACCCACCAAACTAAGGAAACTGCAAATTACTGTGGCTGAGGACGGCCTGGGCCAACTTTGCACGGCCTCTATCTTCCTTGGATCTACCTGAATGCCCTGCTCGAAACTACATGGCCTAAGAATGCCACTGAATCTCACATTTTGAGAACTTCGCATATAACTTCTTCACCCTCAGGGTCTCGGTCCTCAGGTACTGCTCATGATCTTCCCGACTCCGGGAATACACCAGAATATCATTAATAAAAATAATGACGAATGAGTCCAGATATGGCCGGAGTACACTATGCATCAAATGCAAAAAAGCTGTTGGGGTATTGGTCAGCCCAAATGACATAACAAGGAACTCGTAATGACCATACCGAGTCCGGAAGGTAGTCTTCGGGATATTTGGCTCCCGAATCTTGAACTGATAGTAACTTGAGCGCAAGTCAATCTTAGAAAACACTTGCGCGCCCTGAAGCTGGTCAAACAGATTATCAACATGAGGCAAAGGATATTGGTTCCTCACAGTAAACTTGTTCAACTGCGATAATCAATACACATACGCATAGAACCATCCTTCTTCTTCACAAACAAGACAGGAACACCCCACGGTGAAACATTGGGCTGAATAAAACCCTTATCAAGTAATTCCTGTAACTGATCCTTCAACTACTTCACCTCAAGATGAGCCATACAATACAGAGGAATGGAAATGGGTTAAGTTCCCGACAATAGACCAATGCCAAAATCAATGTCTCTATCAGGCCGCATGCCCAGAAGATTAGTTGGAAACACATCGGGATAATCCCGTACCACTGGAACAGAATCAACAGAACGGGTATCCACACTGACACCTCTCACATAGGCTAAATAGGCAGCACACCCCTTCTCAACCATATGTTGAGCTTTAAGGAAAGAGAGAACTCTACTACGAGTGTGATCTAAAGTGCCACTCCACTTAATACGGAATATCTGGCATAGCCAACGTCATGGTCTATATGTGACTATCAAGAATAGCATAATGGGGTGACAACTAGTCCATGCCCAAGATTATATCAAAATCAACTATGTTGAGTAACAATAAATCTGCCTTGGTCTCAAAACCACGAATAGTAACTAAACGTGACCGATAAACGCGGTCCACAATAAGGAAATCCACTACATGAGTAGAAACATAAACTGGGACACTTAAAGAATCCCGAGGCACACGCAAATATGGAGCAGAGTAAGAAGACACATAAGAATAAGTAGAGCCCGGATTATGGCAAGAACTGATTCCTCTCTTTGGCAAGCTAATATAATACATGTGATAATAGAATCGAAGGCAACAGCCTCTGCACGAGCATGAAGGGCATAATATCTGGCCTGGCCTCCCCCTCGAGGGTGACCTCTACCTCTCTAGGCTCAACCCCTAGCTGGCGGAGCGGGTTGGGCAGCAACTGGAGCTATAATCATATCTTGGGAACCCTATGGGGCACGCTGTGACTAAGCAGTTTGTAAAGATAAACCCCTACCAATTCTGGGGCAGTCCCTAACCACATGACATGTATCACCACACTCAAAACAAGCTCTAGGTGGGCGCGGTGGATGTGACTGACTAGGGCTAGTCTACTGGGGTGACCTGTGGGAACACCCCGCGCAGGAAGCACACCAGAAACTGGAGGTGCTTAGTAAGGCTCCTGAGGTACAGGTAGAGCTGGAGCACTGCTGGCTGCTCAAAGAGCTGAATGAACGGGGCGTCCTATAAAACCCCTACCATGTCGACCTGTTGTTGGGGTACGGGTACTAGAATTGAGGCCCGACTCTCGAGACCTCCTAGCCTCTCTCTCCTCTCGCCCCTAGCGTGTGTACTTTTGATCCTCCTAGCAATGCTCACTACCTGCTGATAAGAAATGTCCATATCCAACTCTTTAGTCATGTTAGATCTGATAGGTGGGATAAGACCCTCAATGAACCGACGAACTCTCTCAAAGACTATAGCAACCAAAACTAGTGCATGTCTGGCCAATCTGGTATAACGGATAGCATACTGCAAAACAGTCATAGCACCATGGCGCAAATGCTTAAACTTGGAGCGCCATGCATCCCTAAGACTTTGGGGGAAAAACTCTCTCATAAAAAAATCTCCCATAACTGGTTCCAAGTCAGTGAAGCAACCTCGAATGGACTATTTATGTCATAAGTGCGCCAACCAGACATAGGCGGCTCCCCGAAGCTGAAAAGAAGTAAAGGGAACCTCGCTGGACTCTACTTTGCCATAGTGCGAAGAATACTGTGGCACTCCTCTAGAAATCCCAAGGCATCATCTGTCAGTAACCCACTAAAAATCGGAGGATAATACTTTTTAAACCTCTCCAACCTCCGTTGATCGTCCTCAGAAGCAGCTTCCCCATCTACAGATTTAACTGGCACTGCAGGCAGAACATGAATGATCTCTGGAACCTGCTCAGCCTGCACTCGCTGCTCAGGAGTGCAGATGGGGGGAGTCTGTGCTCCTCCCCAGGCCTGTGATGTGGCTGCAGTGAGGGGAAGCAATCCTGCCTGAGCCAAGGTAGTGTACATAGACATAAATTGAGCCAACGTCTTCTGAAGGGCTGGAGTAGTAGTGGCAATAGTAGGCGTGCCAAGTGCTTGAGCTCCAGCTGGATCTACTGGTGGTGCATTGGTGGTAGCTCGCGCAGGTGTTTTGGCTACACCACGTGCGCGTCCTTGACCTCCACCTCGGCCCTGGCCCCGGCTCTGACGGCTGCAGTAGGGTGCGCGTGTTCCTGATCATCCCGAGTAGTGCGTGTTCTCACCATATGTGAGAGAATAGAAGACAGAAGCTTAAATCCGATGTCAACAATATCGCACAACAAGGAAATCAATGAAGTGAAGATGTTTCCTAAATAGTTACATAGCCTCTTGTAGATAAGAATAGACGTCTCTGTACCGATCAGCGAGACTCTAATAAATCGACATGTGTTCCATGACCCCTATGAACCTAGAGCTCTGATACCAACTTGTCACGACCCCAGTTCACCCTCCATGAACATTTCATAATGGCACCTAGTCCCTACAACTAGGTAAGCCTAAAAATGTGAAAATTTATATTACTTGCGGAAACATTTAATTAAATTAAGAAGAACTAGAAGAAAACGGTATATAAGTGCTACTTGGCATATACAACTAAAAATGCAAAAGTCTACAATAACACCCCAAAATCTGAAAACTCATGGGAACACAAGCTAATTAAGTAATACATGGCTCTAACTCCAGAATATCATAAGCAAAGGTACAGAAGAAGTCCAACTACTGTAGATAGAGTGAAGAAGGAGACTTCGGGGTCTGCAGACACTGCAGAAGTACCTCAAAGTCTCCACAGCTCTCATCGCCTAAAGGATAGTGCACCTGAGATGAAGTACCTAGATCTGCACATGAAAGACATGCGTAGAAGAGGCACGAGTACACCACAACGGTACTCAGTAAGTTCCAAGCCTAACCTTGGTCAGATAGTCGAGGAAGGTCATGCCCCTACTAAGATTAAGCAATATAATAAAATTCTGGCAACAGTATGAAATAAGCAGAAATAAAGGAATACAACTGTGAATTAAGTCAGGTTACACAAAGAACAACCAACATCGAGGATAAGATAACACAGAGTAAGACAACTCAATATTAGTACCAATTACGAGGATCTCCCAGGGTACCGTCCTGTAGTCCATTTCCATGTTAATACCAATAACGAGGATCTCCCAGGATATAGTCCTGTAATCCATAATATAAGTGTGCAGGGGGATCTCCCGAAAATCTAACCCGTAGTCCCAAAATAAATATGCTGGGGGATCTCCCGAGAATCTAACCCGTAGTCCCAAATATAAATGTTTAGGGGAATCTCCCTAGAATCTAACCCTTAGTCCCAATGTAAATATGTAAGCGGATCTCCCGGGAATCTAACCCCTAGTCTCAAATATAAATGCGCAACCACAATCAGAGAATATTTAGAAATGAAGTAAAACAATACAAGCAACATATAGTTCTATCCTAACATGTCTCATGTAGTGCGGCTAAGGAAATTTAAACAAGTAGGCAAGTTAATTCAACTAAACATGTCTTTCTAATCTCACTCGGGTTATAATTGCAAGTAAGATAAAGTATGTACAAAAGAAACTCAGTCTCAATATCATAAGAAAAAACTGGATTTTTAACGATTAGCTTAAGTAAGCGCTCGTCACATCACATACAAGGCACTCAATTACCAAATAACATTTCATAGGGGAAAGGTTCACCACCTACGGACTCACTCCTGCATTCAAATCTCTAAAATAACATCAACAACTACGAATTTTGCATCAAAATCATGAAATTTTCTTAAGAACTTCAAATTTCAAATTTTCTCATAAAACGATCCGATTCACGTTGTTTCAAGTCCGTTTCTTATCGAATTTCACACACTTATCTTAAATCACATATTAGACTTGTACGGAGCTCTGGAACCAAAATATAACCCCGATACAATCAATTTTTAACTAAAATTCATTTCTTTGGCTTGGGACCTCAGAATTCGATTCCAAGCATACGCCCAAGTCCCGAATTTTCTAACGGACCCCCCGAGACCGCCAAATCATGGGTCCAGATCCGTTTACCCAATATATTAACCAAAGTCAAGTTAATACATTTTATAGTCAAAATTTATCATTTTTTGAAGATTTTCACATAATGGATTTCCGGCTATGCACCCGGATTGCGCATGAAATCGAGGTGATACTAAGAGGTTTTTAAGGCCTCGAAACGCATAATTTACTTTAAAAATATGATGACCCAAAGGGGTCATCACTTGTTTTGTTACCTATTTTGTACTTTTAACGCCTTGAAAACCTCATCTAGGATTGTATTGATTTGCGTGTGAAATCCGGGGGCGTAGCTGGAAAGCTTAGATATGGATTCTGTGAGAAAAATGCTAAATTTTGATATTAAATTTATTAAATTTGACTTCGGTCAATATTTTGGGTAAACAAACCCGGACCCGTCATTTGATGGTCCCAGAGAGTCCGCAGGAAAATATGGGACTTGGGCATATGCTTGGAATTAAATTCCGAGGTCCCAAGCCCGAGAAATAAATTTTTGTGTGAATTTTTTCTGGAAATAATTAAGGAAATTGGAAATGAAATTTTATTAAAATATTATGGTATCGGTCCCTATTTTGGTTCTGGTGCCCGGTAAAAGTCTTATATATGGTTTTAGCACTTTCTATAACGTTTGGTTGAAAACGGACGTCATTTGACGTGCTTTGGACTTAAAGTGGGAATTTGATATTTTGGAAATTTGGAGTAAATCATGAGTTTTGAGGCTTAATTCGATGTATATGATGTTATTTTGGTGATTTGATCTCATGGATAAGCCCGTAGGATATTTTTGAGGTTGTGTGCATATTTGGTTTGGAGCCCCGAGAACACTGATGAGTTTTGGATAGGTGTCAGATTGCATTTTTGAACTTGGGAAAATTCCTGCTATAACTGACCTGCAGGCTGGTTTCGCAATTGCAATTTTGCAATTGCGAAGGGCTAATTTGAGACTCCCTAGACCTGTAGATATTGCAAATGCGATATAGGGCTCGCAAATGCAAAGTCCTCCTTTCCTGGAAGATTTCGCAAATGCAAAAAATACAATCGCAAATGCGGAGGTGAGGTCTTCGCAAATGTGACCTTTTGGTTTGCAAATGCAAACCTCCCTTCTTCCCTCATTGTTTGCAAAAGCGAACAAGAATCTCGCATTTCTTATACCTGCAGGGTTCGCAATTCCCATATCTGCAACCTGCAATTTTTATACTTAGTCGAATTTTGGACATTTTCACCCCATTTTTCAAAACATAACTCCTTTGGGCGGTTTTCCAAGAACAAGACCTTTCCCAAATCATTTGTAAGTTTGTTTTTACTTATTTCTTTCACTCGTTAACATCATTTAACATGTTTTCGACTTAAAGTCAATAATTTTGATGGGTGAAATTGGAGGTTTAGGGTAGAACCTAGGTTTTTCTAAAATTGGGGATTTGGATCTCAATTTGAGGTTCGATGTCAGAACAAATCATATATTTGGGTTCGTGGGAGAATGGGTAATCTTATTTTGGTTCGAACCTCAGGTTTTGACCACGTGGGCCAGAGGGGCATTTTGGTAATTTTACCTAAATTGCGTCTTAGCTTTATATTGAATAGTGGAATCAGTTGTTTGAGATGTTATTTACGAGATGTAATTGAAATGTATAGATTCAGACCATTTGGAGTGGGATGCTCGTGGAAAACGCGAAACATCCCATGCCTGCTCTTTCTCGCAAATGTGATTCACCCTCTTTGGGGCCAGTTGTTGCAAATGTGATTCTTTGTTCGTATTTTCTAACTCGCAAATGCGAGAACCCCATTCGCAAATGCGAACATAGCAGAGGTCGGGGTTCGCAATTGAACCATATTCGCAGTTCCTGTAGCTCCAACCTGTAAATTTTTATACTTAGCCGAAAATCAACCATTTTTCACATCTCTTCTAAACATAAACTCCCTAAGGCAATTTTCGAAGAACAACTCTTTTTCCAAATCGATTGTAAGTCAATTTTAACTTGTTTTCTTAAATCATTAATATTAATATGATTTCAACTCAAAATCAATGATTTTCATGGGAGAAATTAGGAGTTTTGGGTAGAACCTAGGATTTTCAAAAATTACAAATTTGGACCTTGATTTGAGGTCGGATTTAGAAACAAATTATATATTTGGGTTCGAGGGGAAATAGGTACTCGAATTATTGTTCAAACCTCGGGTTTTGACCATCTGGGTCTGGGGACAATTTTTGATTTTTTGGGTAAAACTTTACAAAACTCATTTCCATGTATTAGAATTGATTTATTTAGTATTTATTGATGTAATTAAGTAACTTGTGACTAGATGCAAGAGAATTGGTGGTAGAATCAAGGGTTAAAGCATTAATTGAGACGTGAATTGTGTTTGTTGGCATCGAAGTAAGTGTTTGGTCTAACGTTAACTTGAGGGATTAGGAGTCGAGTCCTATTTGCTATGTGGTTTTTGTCGAGTACAACGTATAGGTATGGTGACGAGTATCTATACGTTAGTTTCAAGCATGCTCGTGAGTCTTATATTGTGATTCTTATGACTTCATTGTAATGTTCATTCTTTGGTGATGATTTCTGTTGTTGGCAAAGTTTGAGAGGTAATTATGGCATTTGAATATTGAGGAGTGTTGGCTCAAGTCGTTTAATGAAATGTAAAAGTGTAAGAGGTTAATCGAACCCTATTAGAGCATTGGCTAAAGTTGTAATGTGAGTTGTGAAGTAAAAGTGAACAAAAGAGAAAAATAATGTATCCCTTGCCGTGATATTGTGGTTGTTTTGATGTTGTCCCTTACCGAGACTTGTTGTTGAATTATTGTTCCCTTGCCGGGATACTTATTATAATTCCATTTATTTCCTTGACCTATTTTTTTTTATTGTTGTTTGGGTGAGGAAGAGAGTTAATGCACGAAGGGTATGCCATGTACTGTTTTTGTGACGTTGTGTATGATTTGTGAGGAAGTGTAAAGCACGAAGGGTGATGGTGTGCCGCACGATATACCATTGCATGCCGATTATAATAATTACATGGGGAGGACGAGAGTAAAAGCACGAAGGTTAATGTCGTGCATATTTTCATTACTTGATTGCTTTGGTGAGGACGATTGTAAAAGCATGAAAGGTGATACCGTGCACTTATTATTTTTAGTTATTTATTGATATCCGATATATATTATCTTTACCATTTACCTGTTGTTTTTCTATTCTGAACTGATACATTCCCCATAGCATGCTACCCCTCCCATACTTGACTGTTTATTTTTGTATTTGTTTTCTGCTATATATAGTTGAATTGTACAGGTTTACTTAGTAGTCTTGTCCTAGCCTCGTCACTATCTCGCCCAGGTTAGGCTAGGCACTTACCAGCATATAAGGTCGGTTGTGCTGATATTACACTCTACACTATGTGCAGATCCTAGAGCAGCTTTTATATCGTAGATTAGGTGGCTACCTTTAGTCCACAAGGAGATCCAAGGTAGACCTGCAGGTGTCTATAGGTACTAGCATCTCCCTCTATCCCTTTTATCCATGTTTCATTTCCTTAATTCAGAAATAGTGTATCTTTTATTTTTAGACTTTGTAGGTAGTATTCATAGATCGTTTGTGGTACTGTGATTCTATTTCTTGGTGGTTAACACTTAAACAGTTGAATTAAATACATGTTCAGATATGTTATTGTTTTTCTTCCGTTTATCTTAAATTTTCGACGTTTACGCATCATTGTTTTACAATTGTTAAAAAGTATAACAAGGGTAAAAAGGTAATTTAATCACGACACCTTAGGGTGGAAAATCGGGGTCGTGACAAGTTGGTATCAGAGCTCCAGGTTATCTGGGTCTCACAGTTCACAGACAAGCTTAGTGGAGTCTGAGGGATCGGTATGGATACATCTGTATTTATCCCCCAAAGGCTATAAAGTTAGGAAACTTTTAAATCTTTTCTTTCTTGTCGTGCGGTTGGTTTCTCAATACTGATTGAATTTCAATTATGTTCTCTCGCAGATGCCGAGAATGCACACTTCCTCAACCACTGACCAGCAGCCCGAGCCCACAGTAGCAGCTCCCACAAGGGGGAGAGGGCGAGGCCAAGGTCGTGCTAGAGGCTGAGGTAGGGGAAGAGCTCAGCCCAGGCCAACAGCAGCAGTAGCAGAGCCTCGGGTTGGCATTGATGATGAAGTTCCGGCCCCAGCAGTTTCAGTAGGCCCAGCTCATGTCCCAGAAGGGTTTATTGCTACCTAGTACTTCAGGATGCTCTAGCCTATCTAGTGGACCTTATGGAGAGTGTCACCCAGGCAGGGTTGCTTCCTGTAGCACCACTCGTCTCTCAGGCTAGAGGAGGAGCCCATACACCTACTACTTGCACTCCGGAATAGGTGGCTCCCTAGCTTCAAACTCCAGTAGTTCAGCCGGGTGTAGTAGCCTAGGCCGGTGATGGAGGAGCTATGTCTGTCGATGTTTTGTGGATATTGGACAGGTTCACCAAGTTCTTCACTACTACTTTCAGTGGTGCATCTTCTAAGGATCCCTAGGATTACCTAGACAACTGTCATGAGGTTCTCAGGAAAGTAAGGATAGTGGAGATTAATGGGGTTGATTTTGCTACTTTTCGCTTGTCTGGATCCGCCAAGACTTAGTGGAGAGATTATTGCTTGGCTAGACCAGCCGGATCACCAGCTTTGACTTGGGAGTAGTTCACTCTGTGAGCACGTGATTTTTGCCTCACATGAATTACTCCTATAGAATTCAAAAAAAATTAGTTTTTTTAATTATTTGTTATTTTAAGAATTATTATAGAATTTTTCTGTTTGTTTGCATTTTGGGTGCATGTCAAATTTTATTTGATTCTTGAAAAATACAAATATATGATGTATTTCCATTTAGGTTTTAATCCTACATTTTGTTAGATTAATTAGTAATTAGTGTTTTACATAAATAGAAAAAATCACAAAAAATGATTAATTTTGCATTTTTTTATTTTTTACTTTGAATTTTGTTAGTTTTACTTTAAGTTGATATTTAATCAATTGTGGTAATTTTTTAGTTAGAGTTAATTAATTTAATATTGTAGGATAATTTGATTAGGAATTAATTTGGATTTTAATTTTAATTTTAAAGAAATTAAAAAAAAGAAATATAAAGAAAGAGAAAATAGTGGAGACAGATTTTGGGCCTTTTTATTTATTTTTTCCAAGACCAATTGTTCTAAATGGACGAGTATTTGATGTTAGAACAATTGGGCTTGGGAAAAATAAATAAAAAGAGATTTTGGGTTTTATCACAAAATAATGTTCTTCACTTGTTCTTGAAAAAGAACAAGCGATTAACATTATTTGGGGGTTAAATCAGAATGACATTCTCGAGTTCAAACCTAGTCGGTGAGTTTTCCTTCGTTCTTTCTTCATTTGTAGTTTATTTCAACTTTCGTTCCTCTTCATCTCTTCTTCTGTTTCTTTGGTTAATTCAATTGAAACTCGACCAAAGTTTCTGTTCAAGATTAAGTAATGTCCTTTTGTTCCTTCTTAGTTTTCTTCTCCAAATCTTGTTCCCTGATTTTTCTTGCTCATTTTAGCCTTTCCTGTATCATGATTAAACTCTGATTTCACCCTTTTGTCTATCCACTTAGTTTAACTTAATTAGGTTTATTTGATAACTTAGTTTAATTCCGCATTCACCAGTCCTTTAGTTAGGTTTTAGTTTTGTGAAATCGTTACATATTTCTTGCTGCTTGCTATAATTACCCAATCTGTTTTAATTTATTTTGCTATTTCGGCTTTGAATCCATTTCAGACCTCACTCCAAAGGATCGATTTAGGGTATTGGGTCACAATTGAGCCCATGATTGGTTTAACCATTGTTTTTCTCTTGATTTCTAATTCTTTTAGCTAAAACTCTTTAAAAAGCTCCGCAGTTATACTATTGGGTTTGAGAAAATTGATTGAATTTGGTTTGTAGTTGGGGTGTTTATTTTTGGTTCCACCACTACTCCATCGACTATTTTTTTAGTGGGTTCTTGCTATTTTATTGACTGAATCTGGGTTCTGTTCTGCCTGCTGCTTCCTCTGATTCTTCACTTCTATATTTCATTTCTCATTTCCAGGTATTTCTCACCTCTTTTATATGTGAAATGGAGGAACACAATGTATCTAATTGAGTTCAAATGTAGAATATATCAGTTTATTCAATGACGTCTCTTATAATTCATCAAATGTTTGTAGTTAGTTTGGTGTCTTTGTCACATTATACTTTATTATCTATTTGGTTTTAAGTTTAGCTTGTAACATCGGGTAAATCATAGGCTAGTCATATGGTTTACATGAATTTGGTTTTGGTGTTTGTGTACATGAACTATGATAAGAGAAAGCATGCGGTGGTTGAGTTACATGGTTTTGAAATTGAAAGTATGGGTTGCAGTTGGCTATTGATGAGGAATGGTCTTTGTGGTTTTCTTATTCATGTTTGGAGCGGTTTGGTTCTTAAGCGTAGTTTAATTTGCTAATTAGTAGCTTAATTTGCTTATTAGTAGTTTAAGCTGCTTATCAGTTTTGTTCAAGATCTCTGTACAGTTAGTCTAGTGGGAAACGAGGTCTTAAACCTTGAAGTTTTGAAGTTTGGTTTGGTGTTATGAAAGGGGAGTTTAAGCACACGTTTGTTTCACTCTGAAGGGACTCGATCCTGAGTCCCAGGCCTTCAGTAATTGGCCTTGAACCTGATCTGGGCTCTTTGGGCCCAATACTTATTTTCGAATGATGCGGCCAGTTGGTTCTAATGCATACATGGCTCAAATTGCATGAATATTAATCTCATGGATTCATTTTAATTGATTCAGGTTTAGATAGTCAAAAAACTAGAGTTAGCTGAACTTCATATTTCCACATAGCTTTAGCTACTTTGAATTTAATTGATTTGGCACAAATTTTTGATTATGAGAATTGGGCCTAATGCTGGACAAGTTACTGAAAATTCAATCTCACACATGAGTGCCTACTCCCATGCCATTGGGTCATCCATTCGCTCCTTAGATTTGGGCTCGTCTTGGGCCCAAATCTGAAGAGCACTTGCAAATGGGTCATACCCCTTCTATTTTTTGAGCTTATTGCATTTCATCAAGCCTAGCTTCATTTCTTGTCCATGTTGATTTTGTCCGAAACAATGGTTATTAGTTAATTGATTATTTGAACATGATGCTTATTAGTTGATAGTAAAACCGACCTTTAGTTAAAATAATTAGAATTCCACTAAACCATCTTTAATTAATTAGTTGAGCTCATAAGAGTAGATTTTAGGCGTGCCATGTTAAATAAGATATAATTTGATGGCCCTTAAAGTTTAGTTTGATCTCAAAATGCATGGCCCTTGCTTAATTAATATTTTAATCCTTAGAAATCGAGGCGTGCCATTTAGTTGAATTTCCATGGAACTCGTAAAGTTGAAAGTGCATAGTTGCTTTAGGCGCGCTATTTAAAAAATTACTTTCCTAAACTTGGGTGTGCATTTCATGTGACCCAAATCCAAATTTCAGCAACGTTAACTAGAATGTGTCTCGGATTGAGGGTGTATTTCATCTGGCGTGGTTCAATGACGTGTTTTAGATGGCGTTGAAATCTTCCATAAAAATACTAAAAAGCAGTTTAATAAGTTAAAATATACCATATGCTAAAACATGTATTAAAATCAAATAGTAGGTCAACTATGATTGTTTAAGCCGCGCTAGAACCACGAAATTCGAGGGTGCCTAACATCTTCCCCCGGGTTAACAGAATTCCTTTTTCAGAATTTCTAGTTCGCAAACTTTGAAAGGAAAGTCGAATTTCCTCGATTTGAGATTTAAAATAAGCCTTTGGCTTGTGATACCAAAAAAATAAAGCATCCCATGTAGAGACTTTCGAATAATATCTTCTAGTACATCTCTTTGCTCTTTTATCAATTCCTGTGAGAGAGGGTTACTTTACACCTGCACCTGGATAATGCCAAGTCTTTCCCTTGCCTGAACAATCTGCTGTTTGTAGGTTGCCATGTGGTTGTTTATACCTTTTAGTTGCTGCTTCATTGCCTTCAATTTCTGCCAAATCTACTGCACTGGTGAGCCTATATAATCCTGCTCCCAAACTTGCTTGACAATGTTATGAAATTGAACATGTTCCATAACAGCACTGTATAGCCTAAAAGATTTAGTATGCAGGGATTTATAATCACAAATTTTACCAGAATAGGGGAATGATCAGAGACCAATAGATTCATGTAATCAGCTTTCAAATGTCCAAACTGCTGCAGCCATTGATAGTTGCCCAGTGCCCAGCCAATCTTTCTATATACTCTAGTATCAGCATCCTGCTTATTTGTCCAAGTATAATGCCAACCTGTAGCTCTTAAAGCAGTAAGTTGTAAATCAAACATTGTATCTTTGAAATCCTTCACTTCAGGCTTAGTAACAAGGGAGCCAATTCTGCCCTCAGAATTAAGGACACAATTAAAGTCACCACTAATTAGCCAAGCATCTTGATTGGAACCTTGTATAGCTCTTAGATCATGCCACAGTTGATCTCTGAGAGGTGCAGTGTTGTGACCATATATAACACTAAACTGTATTTTGATTTGTGTTCTTGTATCATCAATAAAAGAGTGAATAAGTTGGTCTGTAATAGAAGAGATATGTACTTGAATGTAAGACTTCCATAGTAACCAAATTCTTCCATTAATAGCCTTGGAATAATTGCATTGCACCTTCCAATCCTTGGCCACCTTGTCTAGTATTTTCTTGGCTTTGTTCTCCTTTACTCTAGTTTCTACTACTCCCATGACATCCACTTTATTTACAGCAAGGAAGTTTTTTAATTCCTTCTGTTTATGGGGCTCGTTGAGGCCCCTAATATTTCATGTAGCTATAATCATGGAAAGAGAGGGGTACCTCTATAAGAGGGTCCTGGATCAATCTGTTGGACCCTACTACTCCCCACAATCATTGTTGCCTTTCCCTTGTTACAATTGTCAACCATTTGGTCAGTAGCTTCATTATCTGTAGTGACAAGCACCTCTTGACACACAGACTCATTCAGTGCAATCTGCTGAGGATTGGCTAGCCTTTCGTCTATTCTACTAGATTCCTGCACTAACTGAGTTCCCAGCACTTTATGTGTTATAGCATCCTCATGAGTTACCTACACCTCTGCTACAGTTTGTTTGACCTGCCATTCTGTTTTACCTAGCTGTTTGCCCTTCCCTTTCTGTCTAGGTAGTTTATCCTACCGCTTCACTTCCTTATGTGTATTGTTCTCAGCAGAATACCAGCAGTCAATGGAGTCGTGCCCAAACTTCAAACAATGGTTGCAAAAGCAAGGCTTCCAGTCATACTCAACTGTCTGGATTTTTGAACCATAAGTTGTTTCAATTTCCAATTGGTCAGGCAAAGTATAAGCAGCATCTACTTCAACTAAAACTCTGGCAAATGAGATCTTCTCATAATGTGCAGTGAATTTATCAGTGTATAATGGCTTGCCAATTGCACTGGCCATTTTACTTAAAACTTCAGCAGACCAGTAGCCCACTGGAAGGCCAGGAAATCTAATCCAAATTGGAACAGTGCTATGAATATTCCTATGAAAATAAAAATCAATCTCCCATGGATTTAGAACCATCGGCCTATTTCAATAAGTGTAAGGCCCTGATTGCAACACCCTCTATCCTCAGTGCTATTAAAATGAAAAATACAGTATCCTTCAGCATGCATTAATACCTGAGGTTTAGCAACAAAGTTCCATACATGCATGACAAAGCTTTCCATATTCCTCTCACTGGGATTATCACCTTTTACAAATCCAATCAGTGCATTCTGCCAGTAATCCACCTGAGGTTTTAGATCTTCCTCATTTATCTTCACAACTTTTTTTCCATTTCGATCGGAAGGAGGCACAAATAAGAGTGCCTTACCCATTTGTGCATCTCGATTACCTCTGACAACTTCAGCAGCAGTTTGTACTGATTTAGCAGGTTCATTCACTTCAAAACATTGTAATCTCCTCGTAGTCGAGTTAATTATCTCTTCATTACCCTTCAGAGGTGTATTGACAGCTTCATCAACCTCTGCAAGTCATTGGCGATTGGTACTTCTGTGGGAGGAAGTTCCCAAATGTCCGGGGTTCTAGTGTCGTAGTGACACCGTGAGCAGGGGTGACGAGCTGAGGATGTGTTATTGTGGTAGTCCGAGCTGCATTTCGCCGGCGTCTGGCCATTTTCGGCGTCAATTGCACCTTGCTATTGTGCGCTGAATATGGTACTGTTATATTGCTCTGCTAAAATGCGCCGAGAGCATTCTCTCTATAAAAAAAATACTTGATTTCGCCTACTCACCGTTCGACTTTCGAATAATATCACTATTATGGAAAAAACTCCCTTTTATACCATCGGGTGTGTAAAAAGGAGGTGTGACAGCTCTGGCAACTCTACTGGGGATCCAAACCCATAACTTCGGTTGGTTTTATTTATTATCTGATTTTTCTACATGATCGAGCCTAATGTGCTAAATGCCACTTTTTACTGCTTTGATATTGCGTGAACTGTATTTAAAATGCTACGAAAACCTTGTTCTCTCTGAGTGTTCTAAATCATTTAGGGAGTCCGCATTTAGTGTGACTTCTCTTCTACTAGAGGTTTATCCAATTTTAGAAACGAGGTTCGGACAAGTTACAAAGCCGGTGAAGCTTCTATTTTCTCGGTACACACCCCTCCCCCCTACCCCCCCCCCCCCCCCCCGCTCGAGCTGTCCACTCGGGCAAGCCAGGTCTAGAACAATGCACCCAGGATTTAAATCTAGAATAACAAAACCTCATGTCGGATCCCTAGTAGAAATATTTGTTTGCATCACGTGCATTTGACTTTGGAGACTCAACGCAGGGGTTGGGTCTATTTAGGACAGGTATATCCGAAATGAAAAGACCATCCTAATGCATCCTACTTTCCATTTGTGCATTTATTTGCTTCGATTTGCATGTTTATTGACTTATAAATGATAAGAGAAAAGTTGGGGAAAAATTCAATTTGAGGGCTAGAGAGATAATTACCTGTTTTTTGAAAAAAATCAATAGGTATCGAAACTCTTCCAAATTTTTGAAAAAAAGGAAAAAAAAAAACTTGTTTTGAAAATAGCTAGTGTTGTTTTATTTTGTCAAATCTACCCGAACTACGCCAGTTTGATTCTCACTGGATGTGGGATACGTAGGCAACCCCCATCGGGTCCAACTTCCCTTTTTGCAAAATAGCCCAAAAAGAACAAAATTTTTATTATTATTATAAATAAGCAAGGTGATGCTATTCTTCTTTAAAATAGCCGAATGTCCCCAAAAAGGTCCCGAAAGGCCGTCTTTACAATAACAACCACTTTTAGTCATTTTTTAAGGTTTTGGCTGGTTAGCAAACACAACCTTAAAATCTTTTTCCCCGAAGTGCTAAAAGGATGTATTTTCAATGCCAGATTTTCTATGAAAGTTTTGGAAAGAAAAAAAGAAAAAAATAATGATAAATGTTTCTTGAGTCAAAATGAGTCATAATCTTTCTTTTAATCACCCTAATAAATGTGCACGATGAGAACAGATGAAATTGAACCCTTCGCAACTCTTAAAGAGATGCCCTTACAGCTTCACATGTGGTGGAATCATTTAGGGAAAGGCAGTAGAGGAACTTTGGTAAAGGTTTTGGGTGTTATTATTTGAGTTTTGAACATCAAGCCAAGATTGGACGTGATTGAAGCCTTGACACCTTTTTCAGATCTGGCTCGCAATGTGTTCTGTTTTTCTGAATTTTAGCTCACATCCACGCTAGAGGAAATTGTAGGTTACGCCGGCCTTAACGGAAACCTTAGAAGCTGGTACCCAGTGTCACCAAGATTGGTATCTCCCGACAAATTTCTGGATATGTTGAGTATGAGCCGGGATATTTAGGATGGAAATTTATCGTAAGGGTATTGCACTTTTCAGTTCTTGTATCAACGATATCGTAACCCCTAGAGTTTTAAGCGTCGAATACTAGTTTGACCCATGCCAGAAATAAAGATAAATGGGAAGCAAGGTGGGCTTTAGTTTTTTTAGTAGCATTCTTTTGTGTTATAATCTGTACGCGAGAAGACAACAACATAGAATTGGGCCTCATGGGATGGTTGATGTCGCAATCAAGAAAGCTAATGGCACTTTGGTTCCCCTAATCTTATCTGAGATTTTCCAAGCTTTGACCATTTGTCGAGAAGGGGGAACATTCTTCCGAAACTGTAACTTACTACTACAATTGTGGATACAGGAACACCTCTGTCACCGTGTTAGGTATATGAACTACGGCATGACCGATTAGAATTGCATCGAAGAATTTGAAAGTAGAGATGTGGGTGTTGAATTTCCCGAGGGTACCGAATCTTGGTTTGCACACTTAGGTTCTTTAACTTTTGATATAATTGAGTGGGCGTTCGGATGGCTCCCTATCACTGAAGCAGTATACATGTCAGTCGAAGCGTGTTATCTTCTCCTGATGGGCATCTAGAGCATCCACCAGTATTCTCCTCACGGGGTTTTACGCCAACTGGGCAGATTTCAAACCGTTCCCCATGACAAAGATTTGACTAGACATGTCGTCGAATTGGGCCCAAAGGCCGTATTTCCTGAAGGAAGAGTTCGTCAAGTATGGAATGAGTGCCGATTTCTCGACCCTAAGACTATGGTGTGGGATCTAGCTAGAGGTGAGGTTGACCTGAAGTACATTATTTAGTTTGGTAAAAGGTTTTAGATTCTTGAGAGACCGGCAAATAGACCTCATGTTCAACAATTCACTTATGACTTGCAGGAGCAGTAGGGATGATTGTCAAAAGAAGAAAGCTATAGGGAAAAATAAGTAAATTAGAGGGACAAATCAGGGACCTTAAATTTCACATGAGTATTCAAGCTACCGCAGATGAAGAGGAAAAGAAAAGGCTAACTCAGGAAAACATAGCCCTCAAAGCTCAAATCCAGAAAATGAGAATAGCTGCTAGAAATTTGGAAAGAAGTCATGCGGATGAAAGGATTATAAGAAGCCAGAGAAAGAAATACTTGAGTGTCAAGATGACCTAGAAAAATCTGAGGCCAGTCTAGCAAAAGTATGGGCCCATTTGGCAAAGAATGCAGAAGGGCGGGCACAATTTCTGCAACAAATGAAAAGAAAATATGAGGGGATAATCACCAATATGAGGAGAAAGCTAAATACCCTTGAGAATGAGGTGGCTAAACAGGCTAAAAATTTTAAAGCCAATAGAGAAAATTGTTATGATTTGATGGCCCGGATGGAGGAAGATATGAAACTGTTGTAGAATCAAAGCCATCATGACACTCAAGTGCTAGAAGCTCGAACTCAACTAATCGGGCGCTTATTTCAAGAAACGGGCATTATTTGGGAGAGGGTTAGAGCCATTGCCGACTACATCATCACAAAATGCCAAGCATGTGAGGACATGACTCGAACTACTTTCTTTGATGCAGTAATGACATTTGTCCACCAGATAACGAGTGATATGGAGCGACCACAAGGGGATCTCGCACTAAGCCCGTGGAAAGACCGAATGATATCCCAAGGGCCCTAGGAGTCAAAGAAATAATGTATGCATAATCTTCATTTATCGAGTTTGTATTTCAGTTTTTAGCTTAAAAGACTATTTTTGAGTCTGTAGTTAAAAAATCCAAGAAATGGCTAGTTTGAAGTCTTTTGTTACAGAAAAGTTTAGCGGTTTTATTAATGAAAATTTGAAAATTCCCAAAAATGGTTTCTTTACTTTTCGCATTTATTTTTCTTGAACTATGTAATGATTTGATTCACCTGGCATCATGATACGTAGGCAATCTTCATTGAATCCGGTCATGATTTTTGTAAATAACTCCAATAAGAGTGAGATGTGAAAAGAAAGAACCAAAATAAAACACAAAAAGAAAGAATGATAGCCAAAGAAAAATTCAAAAGAAAAATGAAAATAGAGTAAGAGAAGAGAGGAGCGAAAAAAGCGGAAAATGGGAGTAGAAGCACAAAAGCCGAAGTGGAAAGAAAAGGAAATTGGTAAAAGTAAGCAAATTCGGGATGAAACATGCAACCGTTGCAAACATGTAGAAAGACATTTAACTTTATAGGTGCATCACACTCCAACGTGCGGTTACCTATGTGTTAATTGCTTCATACTGACCGGTATGTTGTCTATTGTAAAGTCTAGGTTTTATTGTAAGGTGGTTTGTTTTGTGGTAGTCTGGCTTTACATCCATACTTCATGAGGTCAAAAGGAAGCGTTGAAATTTCTTCCTAAAGTCATCTGCCAACGATTCCTATTCCGGAGGATAGCCCGATCTCAGCTATCCCAACTTCTAAGTCGGCAACTACTGAGGAAAATAGAATTTTGTGTCTCTGCGTGATGGAGATGTGGGATGCCTGGGCCAACGGTAGGGAACCGCCAAGTGTGACACCGGGATTCCCTGAGTTACTTCCCAAGGCGAGTGGAACCACAAATGTCCCAATAAGCTATCGAAATACGCTACTGGGATATCCCATCATTTTTAACCCACTTTGTGGGAACACCTTCCGAGGCCTGCCCCCAGATGTTAACTATGGTGCAGCTTCAAACATATTCACTGTACCACCTTTTTTAGCTACGGCACAACCTATTGTACCCATGCCTAGCTTCGATCCATCTTCCTTCACCTTTCAAACACCATCTTTCCCAATGGAACCAACCTAGTTCACTACCAATGCTTACCCTCAGCCGCCTCGGTACGAGTTTACTGCAGGGCAGGAGAAAATTGCAAAAACCCCTGAGCAAGAGAAGATTACTAGAAAGATGAGAAGCATGGAGCAAAGTCTCAAAAATATACTAGGTCTGAGTGGGAAAAAGAGTGTATCTTACACAGACCTATGCATGTTCCCACACGTTTACCCTTGGGTTTCAAGACCCCAAAGTTTGAGAAATATGACGGGCATGGGGATCCCCTTGCCCACCTTAAAAGATATTGCAACCAACTGCGAGGTGCAGGTGGAAAAGAAGAGCTCCTCATGGCCTATTTTTGAGAGAGCTTGGTCGTTATTGCTTCTGAATGGTACATGGACCAGGATATATCTCGGTGGCACATATGGGATGACCTGGCTTGGGACTTTTTCAAGCAGTTTCAATACAAAATCATTGCCCCTGACATGAATTCATTGTCAAATCTAAATAATAAGTCCTGGGAAAGCTTCCGAGAGTATGTTATCAAATGGCGAGATCAAGCCGCCAGATTCAATCCTCCAATGGACGAAACAGAGATGGTTAGTGTCTTTCTTCAAGCCCAAAAGGCTAATTATTATAAAAATACGATGTCTCCAATGGGTAAACAGTTTGCCGAAGCCATCAAAATTTTTGAAATGGTTTAAAATGGATTGAAAACAGGACAAATCCTAAGTCACTCTGCTATAAGCTCTACATCCCAAGCAATCCAGGGCGGGTCTGGAGGAGTAGCAAATTGAAAGAAAAGGAAGAAATAGCTCTGACAACTTCGAGTGCAAGAAAACCCCGTCCACCCAGATCTCTTTTCTCTGAAAGAACCCTTCAACATTATTATCACCACCAAGATGTGGTTTATGCTCCTCAACCATACATAGTGATAAATGCCCAACCTTACATCAGGCTGCAACAACAATTTACTTAGAACCAAGCTCCATTTCCCAGAAATCAACCTCCTTACCAAGCTCACTACAATCCTCGACCTCCACAGATCAACTTCCGTACTCGGGGACTACCGAAGAACAAAGTTCACCCCCATTGGAGAGTCTTATTCTAGAATTTTCTCTAAATTGGTCCAATTGGGTTTATTGTAACCCATACCCATGAATAGGAGATATCTAGAGTTACCATCTTACTAACCTAGTGCCCAACGTACCTATCATTCAGGGGCAGAAGGGCATGATATAGATAATTATTGGACCTTGAAGAGGGCTGTGTAAGATCTGATAAAACAAAAAAAATAGTGATAAGGGACAAATATGTTCCTAATGTAACCAACAATCCACTACAGGCACACAACAATGGTCTGGTTATTGGGATGATCTGTGAAGATAGAGAATTTGATACATCTCTAAAAGCAATCATTGCTCTAGTCGGTGTACAAAAGAAGCCAAAATCTATTGCGAAACAAGACAAGGGAGATAAAAAAAGTCAAATCAACCCTCAGAAGACAGAAAAGAAAAAGGAAGCAGAAATCGGGCTTATGTCCTCCAAAGATGTTGTTCTCTATGTCCCTCGAGGCTACAAGAAAGAATAGATGTCACTGAGTCCTCCTAGTAGGTTTGAGCTAAACACGGGAACTCAAATGTATGTGCTCAAGGGGAACTACGTGATATGGGGGCCAACAATTCCACCAAGGCTGAATGAGCACGTGGTTATTGGCCGCGCACCAAAACGGCCCATGATAGATCCAACTGTCGTTCCATAGAACTACAACAAAATGGTAGTAACTTACAAGGGTAAAGAGATCTCTAGAGAAGTTCAGGAAAATAGCTCGGCTGAGAAATAACTCAATCCGGAGCAAGTGAATAATGCCACAAAGAAGCATTTCCTGCCTAAGAAGCCGATGAGTTATAAAGAAACAGAAGCATTATTTCAGAAAATGAAAATGGCAGACTACGAGATAATTGACCAGCTCTGAAAGTCCCTTTCTCAATCTCTCTATTGTCTCTGCTAATTAACTCAACTGAACATCAAAAGGTGTTGATCAAAACTCTCAATGAAGCATATGTACCCATTGAAACCATTGTAGAACAATTGGAGAGGATGGTGGAGAGGTTTTTTGAAGTTAATCAAATCTCTATCAGCAAGAATGATTTACCCCCGGAAAGGGCCGCACACAACAAAACCCTTCCCTTGACAGTTAAATGCAAAAGGGTATTATCTGAAAAGGGTCTTGTTAGATGGTAGTTCTAGGGTAGATATTTGCTGACTCTCAACTCTGCAACCTATGGAAATTGGTACTGAGAGAATCAGACCTAACAACGTCTGTGTGCGTGCTTTTGATGACATAAAGAGAGATATAATAGGCGAAATTGATCTGATTCTAACTATCGGCGCAATAGACTTCAAGGTGACCTTTCAAGTTTTGGACATGGATGCTTCATATAGTTTCCTCTTAGGAAGACCATGGATTCACGCAGCAGGGTATGTGCCTTCTACTCTCTACCAGATGGTGAAATTTGAACATGAAGTTCAGGAGATTGTAGTTCACCGTGAAGATGAGCAGTTGATCTAGCGGGGCCCATCGGTCCCATGTCTTGAAGCTATAAAAGGCATTGAACATATAGTTTATAAAGCTTTTAAAGTGGTGGTTGTAGACAACAATGAGGAGGGAAACCCTTGTCCTAAACCTTTTCTATCAAATGCCTCTATCATGGTCGCTGCTGAAATGATTAAACATGGTTACAAGCTAGAGATGGGACTCGGGGCATCACTGCAAGTTATCATAGAACCTGTCACCCTACCAGCCATCAGAAAGCACTTTGGTATGGGCTTCCAAGCCACATTAGCTGATGAAAAATGGGTGGATGAAAGAAAGAACAATGGTTAGGTCTTGCCTCAGCCAATTCCGCATCATCATAGGACATTTGTCAAGCCTAAATACAATGAGGAAGAGGAAGATGAGGCCTTTACGACTGAGGAAATTGAAGAAATTTGTGGGGCCATAAGGCAGGTGCTGTATGAAGCCCACATGGTCTAACTGGGGAAAGGGTCAAGCACCGCTGAGGTGCTATACATGGACCCAGTGCCAAACTGCAAAATTGGAAGGCTATTCCATCCCCTATAAGATGGGTGTCTCAGTAGTCCAATCCTGCCACTTTTTCTGCATCGCGAGTTATTTCAGGGTGTAACTCGGATGTTTTCCTTTCATTCTTCATCTTTAATATTAACCCCGTTATCTTCTAACTCAATGAAATGAAATCAATATTTCATCGTCCAACTTTCTTTATTCTTTCTTGATTTTTGTTATTTTTCTCTTTTATTTCTTCTTTCAATTCTAATAATGCGGTTTTAAATAACATGACTTGCTTGCTGACTTCATGTCTACATTCAAACATATTGTCTAACTGTGAAATATCAAGAATCGGAATATGATAAAGAAGAGGCTTTTAGGTAAATAAATCGAGAATTGGAACAATTTGAGAATAAATCTAAGCCAAACTTAAACGATACTGAGCCGCTTAATTTGGGTAGTTCTGAAGAAGTCAGGAAACCAAGATAAGCATTCATACAGATGAAAAAACTAGGGATGCATTGATCCAACTCTTGTTTGAGTTTAATGATGTGTTTTCATGATCATATGACGACATGCCAGGACTGAGTGTCGATTTGGTGGTTCACAAGTTGCCAACTTACCCCAATAGTCCCCCTGTCCAACAAAACCAAAGAATGTTTAAAATTGATATCAATGACAAGATTAAAGAAGAGGTCACAAAATAGTTAAAAGCGGGGGTGATCCGAGTGGTTCGATTCACCACATAGTTAGCCAATGTATTTCCAGCGCCAAAGAAAGATGGGAAAACCCGAGTGTGTGTGGATTAAGAGATCTGAACAAAGCAAGTCCTAAGTATAATTTCTGGTTGCCGAACATCCATATCCTTGTTGATAAATAGGCCAAACTTCAGGCACAGTCCTTCGTGGATTTTTACGTAGGATATCACCAGATGTTGATGGATGAAGAAGATGTAAAAAAGACAGCTATTACCACGCCTTCGGGCACATACTATTTCAAAGTCATGCCTTTTAGTCTGAAGAATGCTGGGGCAACCTACATGAGGTCCATGACTGCCATTTTTCACAACATGATGCACCAAGAGATAGAGGTGTATGTGAATAACGTGATCATCAAGTCAAAAACCCAAGATGACAACCTATGGGACTTGAGAAAATTCTTTGAGCGGATGCGTAAATATAATATGAAGCTAAACCCATCCAAATGTGCGTTTGGAGGATCGTCTAGCAAACTCTTGGGATTCATAGTCAGTCGGAGGATCATCGATCTAGATTCAACAAAGATAAAGTCTATTCGGGATTTTCCTCCTCCAAAAACCAAGAAAAATGTTATGAGCTTGCTTGGAAGATTGAACTACATCAGCTGATTCATTGCCTAGTTGACGACTACATGTGAACCCATCTTCAAGCTATTAAAGAAAGATGCAGCAACTAAATGGACAGACGAGTTCCAAGAAGATTTTGATAAAATCAATGAGTACTTGTCGAACCTGCCAGTCTTGGTCCTACCGGAACCAAGAAGACCTCTTTTCTTGTATTTAACAGTCTTGGATAACTCTTTTGTTTGTGTCCTTGGACAAACTTATGTGACCGGGAGGAAAGAGCAAGCGATCTACTATTTAAATAAAATGTTCACAGGTCACGAAGCTAAATATACCTTGTTAGAAAGGACTTGCTGCGCTCTAACTTGGGTTGCTCAGAAGCTGAGACATTACATGTTGGCCTACACCACCTACCTCATTACCAGATTGGACCCTTTAAAGTACATATTCCAGAAAACCAATGCCCATGGAAAGGTCAGCAAAATGGCAAATGCTGCTCACTGAATTTGACATTGTCTATGTCATCCACACGACGATGAAAGCCCAGACTTTAGCAGATCATTTGGCTAAAAACCCGGTTGATGATGAATACTAACCTTTGAGCACCTACTTCCTGGATGAATAGGTAAATTCAGTTGAGGCAGTATTTGAAGATACTAATGCTTAGAAAATGTTCTTTGATAGAGCGGTAAACGCAAAAGGTGTTGGAATTGGGGAATTTTTTATCTCACCCACCGGTCAGCATTATCCAGCCACAGCCCGACTTCGATTATTCTGCACAAACAACACTGCCGAGTATAAAGCCTACATTATGGGTATGAACATGGCAATTGACCAAGATGTCGAAGAATTATTAGTCATGAGAGACTCGGATCTAATTATCCGACAAGCTTAGGGAAAATGAGAGTCTCGAGATGTCAAACTTATTCCCTACAGGCAACATGTGGAAGATCTCAGCAAGCGTTTCAAGTCAATAGAGTTCAGATATATCCCTCGTTGTCACAATGAACTAGCTGATGCACATACTACTCTAGCCTCGATGCTTCCATACCCAGGCAATGCCCACATTGATCCCTTGGAAATCCAAATCCAGGAAAGGCATGGTTACCGTAATACAGTTGAGGCAGAACCAAATATTCAGCCATGGTGTCATGATATCAAAAGATTTCTGAAAACAAAGGAATACCCCGAGAAAGCCAACGGAGACCAGAAGAGGACCATTAGATGGCATGCAAGTGATTTATTTTTGAGCGGTGATCTCTTGTACAAAAGGACTCCGAACCTCAACTTGCTAAGATGTATTGACATTGAAGAAGCCAGAAGAATCATGTATAAAGTGCACAGAGGAGTGTGTGGACCCCACATGAATGAGTATGTTTTGGAAAAGAAAATCCTTTGAGCTGGCTATTATTGGATGACTATGGAAAAGGACTGATTCAGTTTCGTCCAAAAATGTCATAAATGTCAGGTGCACGGTGATTTGATTCATTCACCACCTACAGAACTGCATCGTATGTCAGCACCTTGGCCATTTGTCACCTAGGGCATGGACGTCATTGGTCCAATCAAGCCAAAGCTTCAAATGTATATAAATACATATTGGTTGCTATCAACTACTTCACAAAGTGAGTAGAAGCAATTACTCTCAAATTTGTCACCAAGAAAAGTTTAGTAGACATTGTACATTCCAACTTCATATGCCATTTTGGTATTCCTGCCATTATCATTACGGATGATGCTATAAATCTGAATAATCATTTGATGGGGTAGATATGCGAACAATTCAAAATAACACATCAGAACTCCACTCCTTATCATCCCAAACCCAATGGTGTCGTTGAGCAGCAAACAAGAACATCAAAATGATTTTGAGAAAGATGATTCAAATTTCAAGGCACTGGCATGAAAAGTTGCCTTTTGCATTGTTAGGGTATCGCACTACTGTGTGCACATCAATTGGAGCAACCCCATACCTTTTGGTTTACGGCACTGAAGCCGTAATACCCGCAGAAGTTTAAATTCCTTCTCTCCGGATTATTGTTGAAGCTAAAATTGAAGATAGTGAGTGGTTCAAAACCCGTCTAGAACAATTGACCCTAATCAGTGAAAAGAAAATGGCCACAGTCTGCCACGTGCAGTTGTATCAGCAAAGGATGTCCCGTTCCTACAATAAGAAAGTGTGGCCTAGAAACTTTGAAGTGGGGCAACTCGTTTTAAGGCGTATTCTTCCCATAATTAGGAAGCAAAAGGAAAAGTTGCTCCTAACTGGAAAGGCCTATACATTATTAGAAAATTGTTTCCAAAAGGGGCATTATTCTTCGAGACATTGAAGGGAATGACCCTGAAATAGTTGTGAACGCAGATGCAGTCAAAAGGTACTATGTCCAATCCTTCTGCAGCAATAGCATTACCCGATTGAGATGATGAAGGCTTTCATTCTCGCTACCCATACACTCCAATCTTTTGTTAACCCTTCGAGACTATTACTTTTCTTTCATTACTCTCTGTGGAACTTGAAGATGTTTGTAATTAAAAAAATGGAAAATAAATTTTAAAAAAAGCAGAAAAGAAAAAAAACAAAAATAAAATGTTTTTCTGAACTACGTTCGACTAGATTCCGAAAGAATACGTAGGAAGCCTCTCTCTACAGTTCAGTTACACCAAATCAAAAAATCCAAGGTCCCCCCTCCCTGAATGTGAAATTGAGGTTGATGTAATAATCGTTTGGCGATGATCCTCCAAAGTTGTAATTCGATCCAATTCGTTTTATTTAAACCTTGTTCAAGTCCTTCCGATCAATCATCGAAAGGTTTTCAAAATCGGAGAACGCAGTTGTTTGGATCTGATACAATCAAAATGAGAGAAATAAAATGAGAGAGTCTTATTGGTGAAAACCTACTGGCACCTTAAGGTGACGGTCAGTAGAGAAACTAAAAAAGGAGAGAGTATATTAGTGAAAACGCATAAAGAGCACTATAAGGGGATAGTGAGAAGGGAAATGAGAGAGGTCGATTGGCGAAAACCCGCAAAGGGCATTGTCGGTCAAAAAGAAGGAACCCTTACCACCATTGGTACTGAAAGAGTTCTAGCAAGGTTTCTCGGTTTGGAAACACGGGTCGCAATGGATTTATTAGACGTTGGTTAATTGTGCAGATCAGGCATCCAGCCCAAGAAGCATGTCATGTCTATTGAAGTTTGCATGCACTCTAGATAAGTCCTTCTTTCCTCCCCGAAAGGAACACTTGTCCTTGAATCCATTTTCTTGTCCTTTGTTTACTTTTCTTTGAATACCTTTTAGTCGAACTTCATTTTTGAAACTAATACAAAGAAAATGTTGCAAGATTGGTTTTACTGGTTTCCGTTTAATAAAAGCCAAGTCCAAAAAGAAGCACCTAGCCTTAACGGGTACATCAAGTCGATCCTAACTGGCCATGATGGTCGATGCTCTGAAATCAAAGTTATTGAAAATGAAAAGAAACCCAATATAGGTGAGCCGTCCTAAGAAATTCTGAAAAGTTGAGTTCCTCGATTTTAGGAGAGAGGTCAATCTTCAGAAAAACCAGTCAGCATCAGAGGTTCTTGCCATAAAACCAACCATCATTTCAAACTAACAATTGTTCTGTATTGAAAAGTTGAAACAAGTGTAATCGAAAGCAACCGTGCAAGAAGCAGATGCAACAAAAAAAATGAGCAAGAGCTAGAAACATCTTCGCAGTAATAATCTATACAAAAGGGAAGTCTTCTCTGAATTCTTTCCGGTATTTTACTTACTTTCAAAAAAAGAAAAAAAAAGAAGGAAAAAGAAGAAGAAAAACTCAAAAAAATCATGTTAGCTCAGGGTCTCCAATCTCTAGCTACGTTTCCAACATAGGGTCTCATTCCCTAGTCGTTGCCAGCATAACCTGGTAGTCTTTTCCATTATAGGATTTCAGTACCTAGTTGATTCCTGGCATAATCCAAGGATATTTATCTTTCCCGGCATAACCCGTGGATCTCCCCGGCATAACCTGGGGACTTTTTTCTTTTCCGACATAACCCGATGACTTTCCCGGCATAACCTGAGAACTTTTTTCTTTTCTTCCAGCATAACCAATGATTATCTTGACATAACCCACGGACCTCCCCGGCATAACCCAAGGACTTTTTTCTTTTCCTCCAGCATAACTCGATGACTTTCCCGACATAACCCATGGACCTCCCCTGCATAACCTAAGGACTTTTCACTTTTCTCCCGGCATAACCTGTGGACCTCCCCGACATAGCTCGAGGACTTTTTTCTGTACTTCCGGCATAACTTGATGATCTTCCTGGCATAACACGTGGACCTCCCCAACATAATCTGAGGACTTTTTATTTTCCATCATAACCCGATGGCTTTCCCGACATAACCCTTGGACCTCCCCGGCATAACCCGAGGACTTTTTTCTTTTCTTTCGGTATAACTTGATGACTGTCCCGACATAACCCATGGACCTTCCTGACATAACCCGAGGACCTTTTTCTTTTCTTTCAGTATAATCCGATGATATTCCCGGCATAACCCGTGGACCTCCCCAACATAACCCGAGGATTTTTTTCTTTTCCGACATAACCTGATGACTTTTCCGGCATAACCCGTGGACCTCCCCGGCATAACCCGAAGACTTCTTTCTTTTCTTCCGGCATAACCCGATGACTGTCCCGGCATTACCCGTGCACCTCCCCGGCATTATCCGATGAATTTTTTCTTTTCTTCTGGCATAACCTGATGATTTTCCCGGCATAGCCCCTGGACCTCCCCAGCATAACCCGAGGACCTTTTTCTTTTCCGGCATAACCCAATGACTTTTCCGGCATAACCTGAGAAACTTTTTTCTTTTTCTGGTATAACACGGTAATCTTTCCATTATAACCTGTCAATTTTCCCAATTTAGGGCTTCATTCCTTACCCCCCAAGGATACACAATCTTGATTTCTATTGCTTTCAATGAAAAATAGTTTAGATTTTTATTGCAAATAACTCACAAAATTTTCTTAGTGAAAACTAGGGCAGAAAATTTTTGTTTGTTTCTTTGTTTTTGGTGTCTGAGTAGGTTTGACCTCGAGACACAAAATTCGAGATGAACAAAATAATGCATCTCAATCCGAAACAAAGAATAAAACAAAAGAACAAAAAAAGTGAACTCAAAGTGATGAAGTAGAGAAGGATGCGGATTGCTCAAGATATGAATTAAATCACAAGTTTTGTATGTCCCACCTTGATCTAAAGATGAAGAAATAACCATAACCTACAGTTGATGAGCATGAAGATTCAGATCAAAGCCCACAGTAAGAACCAGCTAAGACTCAAGATCAAGCTTTAATAGATTTGTAGATATGAATCTTGTAACTCGTAATTGACGGTTTATCTAAATAGCTTTTATTTTCCATTTTGGTGTAATAACGAGTTTAGCAAGCAGTAGCAGCAGCAGCAATAGTGAAATCACAACTGTCCGGTAGTCCCAGCTACCGAAATTTCCATAACTACACTAACCTGATTCTTTAATAGCCAAGGATATGTAGGCAACCTTTGAAGCAAGGTTCGGTCAAACTCTTTTCAAGAATGCTTCCCATGGAGTGTTAAACGGGCAAAAATACCTCGTAATTGCTCATTTTATCTTTGCCCGAAAACCCTTCGTGTCTCTGAGCAAAGAGGAGCTGCTGTGAGCACGTGAGTTTTGCCTAACATAAATTACTCCTACATAATTTAAAAAAAAATAGATTTTTTCTTTTAATTATTTGTTTTTTTAACAATTATTGTATAATTTTCCTATTTGTTTGCATTTTGGGTGCATGTTTAATTTTATTTGATTCATAAACTACAAAAACATATTTCATTTTCATTTAGGTTTTAAATTTACATTTTGTTAAATTGATTGATAATTACTGTTTTACAAAAATAGAAAAAATCACAAAAAATAATTTATTTTGCATTGTTTAATTTTTAGCTTTAAATTTTGTTCGTTTTGCTTTAAGTTGGTATTAATCAATTGTGGTAATTTTTAATTAGAGTTAATTAATTTAAAATGGGAGGATAATTTTATTTAGTAATTAATTTAGTTTTTATTTTAATTTTAAAGAAATTAGGAAAAAGAAATAAAAAGAAAGGGAAAAGAAGTGGAAAGACTTAGATTTTTGGCCTTTTTATTTATTTTGCCAAAGCCCAATTGTTCTAACATCAAATACTCATCCACCTGAACTCAGACCCACTCTCATATCCGGTCTCCCCAACCAATAATCTAAACATTCCCATTTTTAATAGTCCATACCAAGACCGTTGTTCTCTTTTGATCTAACAGTCTGGAATCTGGGACTTGGCTATTACTTGGTGGTCCTGAGCCTACCCCCTCTCAACTTATCTCTCTCATCCCACCCCCTCTTCAGAGACCGTTACCCAAAACCCTAACGCCGCCATAGAATTCCACCGCCTCAAGACGGTGGCGACAACTCCAAACCACCCCAGACTTACACCATAGCACCCCTTTTATCTCCTCATTCCCTTGAATCTTGCTAGAACTTCTCGAATCTTAAATCTAAAGTTCGAGCCCCAAAAACCTAAAACCAAATCTATACATGCAAGTTTGTTTCTCCGATTTTTCTGAGTATTCAAGTTTGGTTTTATCACAAAATAATGTTGTTCACTTATTTTTGATAAAGAATAAGCGATTGACAATGTTTGGGGGTTAAATAAAAATGGCAGTCTCGAGTTCGAGCTTGGTCGGTGAGTTTTCCTTCGTTCTTTGTTCATTTTTGTGTTATTTTAATTCTCATTCATCTTCATCTCTTCTTCTATTTCTTTGGTAAATTCAACTGAAACTTGACCAAAGTTTCTGGTCGAGATTAAGTAATATCCTTTAGGTCCTTTTTAGTTTTCTTTTCCAAATCTTGTTCCCAAATTTTTCTTGGTCTGTTTAGTCTTTCTTGTTATCACCATGATTAAACTTCTAATTTCACACTTTTGTTTAGCCACTTAGTTTAACTTAATTAGGTTTATTTGATAACTTAGTTTAATTCCACATTAACCAGACCTTTAGTTTAGGATTTAGTTTTGTGAAATCGTTAGATTTTTTTTACTACTTGCCATAATTTACCCAATTTGGTTTAATTCATTTTGCTATTTGGGCACTGAATCGATTTCAGACCTCACTCTAAGGGATTGATTTAGGGTATTGAGTCAGAATTAAGCCCATGTTTGGTTTAACCATTGGGTCAATTCCACGCCTGAATGGGTTTCGGGGGTAAATAACATAGGTCCTAAGGGGTAATTTAGAAACTCTAGGAAGGGGGAATCTCAGTAACAGAATTAGGAAGCTTCCTAGAAGCTATCATTGGGACCTAAAGAAAAACTGATTTTTGAGCTAAGGTTACTTAAGCAAAAACAAAATTTCAAAAGGATTTTGGGTCAAAACTAAATGCATTTCTGTAGAGATTCAGTTTAATTGATTCACGTTAATATAATAAAAAAACCAAAACTTAAAGTTAGTTCAACTTAATGTTTCCACATAGCTTTAGTTACTTTGCATTTAAATGATTTGGCACAATTATTTGGTTATGAGGATTGGGCCTGATGCTGGCAGAGTTACTGAGAATTCAATCCCAGGCCTGAGTGCATGCTCCCATGCCACTGGATCGTCCATTTGCTCCTTAGATTTGGGCTCTTTTTGGGACCAAGCCTGAAGGGCACTTGCAAATGGGTCATACCCCTTATATTTTTTGAGCTTATTTCATTTCATCAAGTCCAGCTTCATTTCTTCTCCATGTTGCTTTTGTCCAAAACAATGGTTCTTAGTTAATTGATTATTCGAACATGATGTCTGTTAGTGTATAAGTAAAATTGACCTTTAGTTAAAATAATTAGGATTCCACTAAACCATCTTTAATTAATTAGTTGGGCTCTTAAGAGTAGATTAGAGGCGTGCTACGCCAAATAAGATATAATTTATGGCCCACAAAGTTTAGTTTGACTTTTCCTTTAAAATTAGAATCGAGGTGTGACGTGCCAAATTAAATTTCAAAATGCATGGCTCTCACTTAATTAAGATTTTAATTCTTAGAAATTCGTGCCATTTAGTTGAATTTCCATGGCACTCGTAAAGTTGAAAGAGCATAATTGGTTTAGGCGCGTTATTTAAAAAATTACTTTCCTAAACTCGGGTGTGCATTTCATGTGACCCAAATCCAAATTTCAGCAACGTTAAATAAAATAAACCGGTGACTTGGGACACCAAAAATAAATCATCCCAAATGGTGACTCTGAATAAAAATAAATAAATAATCTCATTTCGAATAATATCACTTTAATTGAAAAAACGCCCTTATATACCCTCGAGTGTATCAAAAGGAGGTGTGACACACTCAGCTATTTCTAGAGAAGTTTCTCCCGATCACTCAAAAATAAGCCTATCAGAGGCAGTTTGAGCGTCTCCATCAGGGTTCTATGACTGTTACTTAGTATGAGACCAGATTCATCGACTTGCCTTGTCATGTTCTTATCATACTTCCCACCGAGAGAGAGAGAGGGCGGGGAGGTTCATTGAGGGGCTTATTCAGCCGATCCGGCTTGAGACGGTTACGGATACTGGGACTGATATTACTTTCCAAGAGGCGGCCAATGTGGGCAGGAGAGTGGACATGGTTTTGTCGCGGGGAGGTGGTCATGGTTCAGACAAGAGGCCTCGTCATTCAGGCAGATTTAGTGGCGTCTCGTCTGAAGACAGGGATTCGTATGGCAGAGGCCATCCTCCTTGGCCTTATCAGTCAACACTTCAGGTTTCTCACAATGCTTCAGGTGGCTGTGGTTCTCATATGCAGTATTCTGATCAACAATCCTACAGTGCACCACCAGCTCCTACCAGTGCACCGCCGCTTCGGAGTTTTCGGGGTGGTCATTAAGGTCGCAAGGGCAAGAAGTCTTAGTAGTCGAGGGCTTGTTACACTTGTGGTGGTGTGGGGCACATTGCTAGGTTTTTCCCTCGAGCACCGAGTAGCTCTCAGCATCAGGGTTCTTGTGCTATAGTTCAGGCACCGAGTGTTCCACAGCCTGCCCATCCAGCTAGAGGTGAGGGTAAAGGTGGTAGAGGTGGAGGTAGAGGTATTAGAGGTGGATCTCAGGCCATTAGAGGTGGAGTCCAGCTAGCAACAGGTCGTCTCAGAGACGTTGTTCCGGGAGGTGGGGCCCAGCCCCGATCTTATGCTCTTCCAGCCAAGCCCGAGGATGGGGCTTCTGAAGTACTATTATATCACCATCTTATATCATCTGAGAAAGGCCAATGTAGTGGCTGATGCAGGTAGTAGGAAGTCAGCTAGTATGGGCAGTCTAGCTTATATTCTTGTCGGTGAGAGACAGATTGCATTAGATGTTCAGGCTTTTGCCAATCAATTCGTGAGGTTGGATATTTCTAAGCCTAGCCACGTGCTAGCTTGTGCAGTCGTTCGTTCTTCATTATTGGGACGTATCCGAGATCGGTATTATGATGATCCTCATTTTTATGTCCTTAGGGACACGGTGCAGCGCGGAGGTGCCAAGCAGGTTACCTTAGGTGAAGAGAGAGTTTTGAGATTGCAGGTTTGAGCTTTTGTGCCTAACGTATATGGGCTTCAAGAGTTGATTTTAGAGAAGGCCCATAGCTCCTGGTACACTATTCATCCGGGCGTCGCAAAGATGTATCAAGATTTGTGGCAGTATTATTGGTAGAGGAGAATGAAGAAGGACATCATTGCATTTGTGGCTCGTTGTTTAAATTGTCACCAGGTTAAGTACGAGCATTAGAAGCCTGGTGGTTTGTTTCAGAAGATTGAGATTCATGAGTGGAAGTTTGATGCAGTGTGGGTTATTGTTTATAGGTTGACCAAGTCAGCACATTTCTTTCTTGTTGTAGTCTCATATTCTTCAAAGAGGTTAGTTGAAAACTATATTCGGGAGATTGTTCATCTTCATGGTGTGCTCATGTCTATCATTTTGGATCGAGGTACGCAGTTTACCTAACATTTCTACAGAGCAGTTCAGCGAGAATTGGGCACACGGGTTGAGTTGAGCACAACGTTTTATCCTCAGACAAACGGGCAGTCCGAGAGGACCACTCAGATTTTGGAGGATATGATCCGAGCTTGTGTCCTTGACTTTGAGGCTCATGGGATAAGTTTTTGCCTTTCGCAATGTGGCCTAACACTATAGCTACCAGTCCAGTATCCAGATGACTCCTTATGAGGACTTATATGGTAGGTGGTGTCAGTCATCGGTTGGATGGTTTGAGGCAGGAGAGGCTCGGCTGTCGGGTATGGATCTAGTGCAGGATGCCTTAGACAAGGTTAGGATTATTCAGGATAGGCTTCGTACAGCTCAGTCCAGGTAAAAGAGCTATGCCAACCGCAAGGTTTGTGATTTGACATTCATGGTCGGTGAGCGAATATTGCTTCGAGTATCGCCTATGAAGGGTGTGATGGGATTTGAGAGTAAGGGAAAGCTTAGCCCTAGGTTTATTGGCCCGTTTGAGATTCTTGATTGACTGGCAGAGGTGGCTTATAGACTTTCATTGTCGTCGAGATTATCAACTGTGCATCGAGTGTTTCATGTGTCCATGCTTCAGAAGTATCACGGCGATCCATCCCACGTGTTAGATTTCAGTACTGTCTAGCTGGTGTCTTATGAGGAGGAGCCAGTAGCTATTCTAGACCAATAGGTTCGTCAGTTGAGATCAAAGAGGTTTCCTTCTATTCGAATTCAGTGGAGAGGTCAGCCTACTGAGGCATCAACTTGGGAGTCCGAGTCCGATATGTGCAGCCGTTATCCCCATCTTTTCCCCTACTCAGGTACTTTAGAGGGGGAGAATATGATGACCCAAAAGTTCATCACTTGAATGGTTGTTTTAGAGCCTGGCTCGCAAATAGGGATTCGTTTTCAAAGGTTGAGTCGCAAATGCGAAACAACCCAGGCCGGCTCTTTCTCGCAAATGCGATACACCCTCTTTGGGGCCTATTGTCGCAATTGCGATCCTTTTTTCGCATTTTCCAGCTCCCAAATGCAAGGACCCCCTTTGCAAATGCGAACATTGCGAACCCTGTTCGCAATTCCCATAACTGCAACCTGCAAATTTTTATACTTAGCCGAAAATCAACAATTTTTCACATATCTTCAAAATACAAAATCCCTAGGGCGATTTTCCAAGAACAACTTTTCTTCCAAATCGATTGTATGTCAATTTTAACTAGTTCCCTTCAATCGTTAATATTTTTCAACATGATTTCAACTCAAAATCAATGATTTTCAATGGGAAAATTGGGTGTTTTGGGTAGAATCTAGATTTTTAATAAATTGGGGATATAGACCTTGATTTGAGGTCTGATTTCAAACAAATTATATAATTGGGTTCTTGGGGGAATGGGTTCTCGGATATTGGTTCGAACCTCGGATTTAGACAATGTGGGCCTAGGGGCAATTTTTGACTTTTTGGGTAAAACTTTAGAAAATATTTCCATGCATTAGAATTGATTTATTTAGCATTTATTGATATAATTGAGTAACTTATGACTAGATACGCGTGAATTGGTGATGGAATCAAGGGGTAAAGCGATAATTAAGACGTAAATTGTGTTCATGGCATCAATGTTAATGTTTGGTCTACCCTTAGCTTGATGGATTAGAAGTCGAGTCCTATTTTCTATGTGGTTTTTATGGAGTATGATGTATAGACATGGTGACGAGTATCTATATGTTGATGTCAAGCATGCCTGTGAGTCTTATATTGTGATTCTTATGACTTTGTTGTATTATTCATGCTTTGTTGTTGATTTTTATTGTTGGTAAAGTTTGGGAGGTAATTTTGGCATTTGAATATTGAGGAGCATTGGCTCAAGTTGTAAAGTGAGTTGTGAAGTAAAAGTGGAAAAAAGGAGAAAAAGAATGTCTCCCTTACCGGGATATTGTGGTTGTTTTGATGTTGTCCCTTGCTGGGACTTATTATTTTTCTTTCGTTTATCTTAAATTTCTGTTGTTTACACGTCATTGTTTTATAACTGTTAAAGAGTACAACAAGGGTAAAAAGATAATTTGTTCAATAGTTGGCTTGCCTAGCTCACATTAGTATACGCCACCACGACTACTGACGGTGAAAAATTCGGGTAGTGACAGATAGATGCACCTATTAATTCCTAGGATGTATCTTGTGCGTTTTGGGTGTATCTTATGTAGTATAAATAGGATATTCTTTGCCCATGAAATAATATACAAAAGAAACACACTTGAATAAGACAGCATATACATTCTCCTCTTATACATTTTGTCTCTATTACTATATTGTTCTATGTTGCTCTCATTCTTAACACACACACACACATACATATATATATATATATACATATATATATATATATATACATATATATATATATATATATATATATATATATAAGCAAGCATAAACACTTTTAGGTGAAGCTAATTTACTATAATAACCTTAAAAATTGAATGATCAAATTATCCTCTACCCAAAATTAAATTACCTCATATTAAATGATATTTTGTACTTAATACTATAAAAAAATTCACAATATTAATGAATGAAATAATCCAAGTAATGGGTAGTGCCTTACACTTACCAGCCATTATTATACACTTTTTACCAATATTTTTACTATTTTTATACTATTTCCTTCTTCTATTCAATTTTCTCTCCTCCTTTTAATCCTATTCGCCAAGTTTCAGTTCTAATAGTTTTATATTCTTTTAAGTACTATTTGTTTTGTATTTATCACTTAATCATGAATTTTGAAAGAATTTTTTATAATTATCTGATCAGTCATTTTAAGAGTTGTAGTCCAGTTCCTCCATTTACTGCTCATTTTATACTTTATAAACATTATGTGACTTGACGGGTTAGTTAGTTCGAGGTTGGAGGGATTTCGGAATGAAAAACACTTAGTGGGAGTTTGGATATAAAAATTGTAAAATTCCAAAAAAGGGTGAATTTTTTTTCAAGTATTTGAAGTTTTGAGTTGTGAACATAAATATAAATTTGGATTATCTTTTAAGTTTTCTGAGTGATTTGAGCAAAAATTTTAATTTTGAAGTTTTTAAAATATTCAAAAAAAAATTAAAATTCATGAAATTTTATAAAAAAATGTTGATTTCAAAAAAAAGTGACTTTTATGGACAAAAGGGAAAATTTTCTTACGTCTAAATGGGCTCTTAGTCTCATGATTGAGAGCTTAAGTTGGAAAAGTTGCCTGGATATTGAACTATGTGTAAACGACCACATAATGGTGACTTGATAGTTTTGTTAAGTCTGTTGGTGTGATTTTGGACTCAGGAGCCTGTCCGCATTGTGATTTGGAGGTCCTTAGTTGAATTATGTTTCAAATGGCAAAAGTTGGATTTTTGAAAAGTTGGTCAGGAGTGGAATTTTTTATATGACATCTCTATATCTATATGCCAATATAAATATCGTATATGATGCAACACAATGGAAGCCTCACATACTCAGTCTCTCGGAGTACTCAACCTAACTATCTCAATTCTCACTCATCATGTTCAATCACTCAGTACTTTACATGATAGATCCAGCCCAGGGAAAATCCTACCCATATGCAAATAAATGCAGGGCAGATCCAGCCTAATGCAAATAAATCAATTGCAACTGCTCATTGTGGGTGTTTAGACTCCGGAGGGGCAGATCTAGCCTAAGCATTGTAATAAGCCATATCTTGGTATGAATAATAAAGCCTAATGTAGTGTTCAACCCAATCCTATAAATATCACTCATAACAGGCCCTCGATCTTACTTTGTCAGCCTGGGTGTTCAGGCATCTGCGAGCATATCAAATGGATTAATGGAATTGGGAGGCAAGTTTTGATACCATATCATTGTCCCCTTGGACATAGTTTCCCGAACGTTTTAGCAACACTGACTAGATTTCGACATCTTCTAAGTTGTTCCCTTTGATTGCGCATGTATAGGAGGTTAGGTGCTCATTTGGATCTGTGGTCCCATTATACTTGCGAATGTCGTGGTTCAAAACCTCTTTGGGATCAGCTTCAATGCCACACTTGGAGAAAAGGCTTCTAGATAAATATTTTGGAATCTGATCCTTCAACTATCAGAGGTGC
Source organism: Nicotiana benthamiana (assembly GCA_034376525.1). Lineage (NCBI taxonomy): Eukaryota > Viridiplantae > Streptophyta > Magnoliopsida > Solanales > Solanaceae > Nicotiana > Nicotiana benthamiana. The sequence continues at coordinate 89,288,334 of CM067329.1, read as the reverse complement.
CCCTAAAATTTGATCGACCCTGCAGTTGTATGTTTCTACTTTTTTGTTATTAGCCTCAATCTTTTTCTCGCCTAACTCGAACCATTTTTTTAATGCTTCGAGCATCTTCATCACCTCTGAAGATTCTCGGGGTTCCGCTTTACCCCATCTCATGCAGCTTGGTCGTTTCTCCTAGTATTTTCCTAGGATTGTTCGAGCTCAACCCTTTTAGGGACGTGGCTTTAGTTCTGTAGTTGTGCTATTGCTTTTTGTTGAGCCTGTAATATTTCAAAAATCAATCGTAGGCTCACCCCATCACCTCTATTGTCAGGGATTCACGAGCCGTTGGCCGAGGTTTCCCGCGTAAAACTCGTTTCGGGATCAGCTGGCAAATTGATGTTGGTGGGCCACTTGCGATATACATCAAGCGGGTAGGCTGCTGGGACACCATTTCGATCGGCATTAAGCAAATCATCTCTAGGCACCAGATTATTAGTTTAGTTGTGATGCATGCCTCTGCGTCAATGTTCAAGTGAGCAGAATGATAGTTTACTTTCATAGGCTGACCTGGAATATAAGATTTCAAAGAACAAGCATAAAATAGAGTATGTTATGGAGATTTGTATCAAATCACCACTATTATCCTTAATCTCATGGTGAGTGTCAAACTGTTTACTCCAAAATGAGTAACAATTAAATTTGTACGAGGTATAAAGGATATTTGGTTTAATTCAATATGAATAATTAAGAATAACAGATAGATGAAATAAAGACAAAAAACAGTCAAACTAATATGTAATGCTCAAGCATGATCTTAAATTGAACAATGGAACTCGTCCTCGATTGGACCCTCGGTACAAGCTCGGTTGCGACCTTGAACAATAGCTAGAAGATAAAAGTAAATATTTATTACTTTAAATCGCATGTTACAATGTTTCAAATCAAAGAAAAACTTCCCATTTATATAGCAGGCAAATTTTAGCCTAGTACAAGTTTAAAAAGGATAATTATCTTATTCTTCCAGTAATTGTTGATCTATAATTGGTACTGAACGGGATTCACGCTTTCAAATCAAGAAAAACTTCCCAATTATATAGCAGGCAAATTTTAGCCTAGTACAAGTTTAAAAAGGATAATTATCTTATTCTTCCAGTAATTGTTGATCTATAATTGGTACTGAACGCGAATCACGCTGTAATATCTAATCGAGGATGAGCGTTACTGCCCCTATCCATCGTGCATAACTTTTCACCGCGTCTTCCAAGGTCCAGAATCTACACTTGAATCGGAGTGCATCATTTTAACGTGTCTGATCATAGATACATTGTTCATTCTTTCTGGACCTCAATATGAAGGGGTTCGTAGCCTTGATTATAAGCACCTCGATCTATGTTTCCCCTTCATTTTTTCATTGGGGAATCAGGGAAAACTTTTTCCCTGAATTCACCCGTACACATATTCTAACAAGACAAAACTATTTCAGTAGGGTGTCATCACAAAGAATGGAGCAGATACCTTATATATTGTTGAATTCGTGCGCAAATGTTTACCTCTAAAACACGAGTAATAATTAATACCAGATTATAATAAAAAATATGAAGTTGGAAACAAAAAGATGTGAATCAAACCAATATTACTTGACAGTGAAGGTCTCGAGATAGGCTAGGAGCAATAAAGTAAAAAAGGTAAATTAAGAACAATAAAGCTAAAGGACAATGCTGATGAACAGTGGGCGAAAAGGTAGAGAGTATATTCTTTCCTCAGCAATAACATAATCTTACAAATGATTTGGGGTTCCCTTTATATAATTGGGAAACCTTAAATAAGGAATATTTCGGTTTACAGTTGTGAATATTCTTGATACAACTGTCCAACCGCCTTGCACAGAATCGTACAATCCTATTTCGGGATTTGTGCCATGACTTTGGGGACGTAGAAGGAATCTAGCTTGCTCTGGTACGAATCCATAACGGTACTATTTTGGAATCGGGCATACTCGAACATGGTATTCCTCGTACTTCTATCGTCGAGCTTCATTTTGGTCCACTGGTCATAAATCTTGACCTCACCCGTACTCGGGCCCATGACAGACCCTTGAGCCTATAAATCGGAGCCATGCAATTTCGACCGTATACAGATAGTCCCCGCATTTCCTAGAATAAAATGATAAGAAATAAAATTGATCCTCACTTTCCCAAAGTCTTTAATGATGACATCCTTTGGGTGACACAAGCGTTTGAAGTGACTGGAATGTCTCGTCGATCCACTTCCCCAAAATATTGAATGCACGCCAATATTGGTCGGCCACTAGCATCTCCAAACCGTCGTTTCCCTTCTATTAATATAAGGCTATTATTTTGAGTAAAGAACTTTACTCTTTCTTTACATCTCTTCTCTTCCTCATCTCCTTCTTTCAATCGCCTGTTTCCACCACCTCTTTAAGCACCGAAAAATGCCAAGTTCTGGTAAAAAAACACCACATTCTTATACAACTTGTATTCTTTAGCTTAAAATCATGGGTATAACGTCCAAAATGGTCCCCAAAAAGGATAAAGCATCATCATCTTCTACCTCCTAGTCAGCCAAACTGGTGGTGTCGCTAACATTTGAGGAGATCACCCACGATCCTTGTGTGATTAAGAAGGACTTTAGCATTGATAATCCCCTAGATGTCCCACCCCTATGCGAGCAGGCATCCCGATATCTTAGCTACAACAAAATTTAGTGATGATTGGGCAGCACTAGAGCAAGGTTTATAAAGTTAAAGTTGATTGTCATAGATGGAAAATGAACATGGATCAGCTTGCTGCTGATAAGAAAGCTAACACATCAGCTTCGGAGAAAAATCAGCTCCGAGAGATTAAATCGAAGGATATGGCTCACGCTAAGAGGATTGAAGAGTTAGATGTAGAGCTCGCTAGACCCCGGGCTGAAGCTATAAAGGCTAAGGCCGAAGCTGAAAAGACAAAGGTAGCAGCTGATAAATTCATTTCCTTATACTTAAGGGACGCCACAACCATTCAAGATGAGTTGAGGGAGGCCTCCGATCGGGAAAAATGGATCAATGATTTGGCCAAGTTCCAGGCCCGGAGGGAGACTCTCGAAGAAACCCATGCCTGAGGGTTCAACCTTGCCAAGGAGAGAGTCGACGCAAAAGTGTGGGAAACCCACACTAGGTTTCTTCCTTCATCCGATGATGAGGATGTTGCGAGTGGATCCGAGGACGAGGAAGGTGAAGAAAATATTCCCGAAGGAGAGGAGGTTCCCAAAGATAGAGCTGTCAAAGGTGAAACTCCTGAGGATGGTGCTCCCGGGGATATGACTCTGAAAGTAGATAGGTTCTCTTTTTCTTTTTTATGCAAGGTCCCCTTGCCAGCATTGTAAATGTGTTTTGTAAACACCCCTCATAAATATAAAGTATCTTTTCGCTCTATCTTCCATCGGTATTGAATTTTGTTTTCATTTCTGGGAGATTTCAATAATGCAAACAATCAGTCTGAGTATTGATTTCAGGTAAGAACATAATAAACTCTTAGGTTTTTACAGATAGATATAATAATCCTCGAGCTAAGTTTAAATCGATCCGAAGTGATCGTGGGATATCGTGACTCTTGAGTCCAGGTAGAGTGAGAATGGAGTCTCAAATTATAGGTTTTTGGCCCTTAAGCCTTTCAAAGTCAGCCCTTGGGCTCTCATATATTGGCCCTTAGGTTATTTAAGTTGGCCCTTAGGCTCTTTAAATTGGCCATTAGGCTCTTTAGGTTGGCTCTTAGGCTCTTTAAGTTGGGCCGATTCGGTCTCTTGAATGGCTATATAATTTTTTTCTCATTTCAGCTAAAAGACTTAATGAAATTTTAATTATGTCGTAGCATGTTTTTTGTACTGGTTGGGTTTTTCGAAGTTCGACGTATCAGGACCTTGTTTGTGTGCTGATAATCGAATACCTCTTGAGGTTTTATCAAGGAATGATGTTATCAAAGCCTTTGACTTGTTTGAGGGCTGAATTTATCGAAGCTCATTAGATTTTTCTTTTGTCAAGGGTAGCCTAATTTAGCAAGTTTTGAAAAAGTATTTTAAGGCCTTTGATTTATAGCGGAAGTCGAACGTCAACGAACCTCATTATTTAGGCTGTAGCTTTTTTACATAATCGTATTTTTGAATATGGTTGTATCCTTCAGGAATGTCGCATGGACTTGTTACCCGATAACTTTTACGAACTTGTTTGAAAAGTTAGTCCCCGAGTATATTAGCTTTGGACTTTGTTACGAAGGGATGCCTCTTTAAGGTCTTATGAGTCCGTGATGTTGGTGACTTGGGTGTATTGGCTGCCAATAGCAGTCCTCGAGTATTCCGGGGTGCTTTTATGCTTTGGCTCTTAAGAAATTTCCCGTGGGATTATTAGTGTACGCTTGTATAATAGTAGATTTCTTTGAGAAACAAAGTGTATTGGTATTAATAGAATGCTTCTTCAAATAATTGATACACGCGTACATGCTTCGCCGTTAGATCTCAAGTATTATATATGGACAAGATTCATCTTGAGCGTTTTCCTATCCACGCCTTCTTAGGCGTGAAGTATTTTCCCTAAAAATATAACTTCTAAAGGTGATACCCCCAGCATTCGAGGTTGATTAAAAAGAATCCCTGGATACTGTTAAGTTCTCCTTTGGTAGCACATAATTTTTACCTCGTTTAAAACCTTGCCAGTAAAACTCATTTTCCAATCTAAGGGAAAAAGAGTGCAACACGTGCTCTAAAATCTAAGGCCTTCGTGTAAACATGGTATCTTCGAGATCATGTGCCTTAGATAGTTTCGATGGGAATTTGTAATAAGTTAGTTTTAAACTCAAATGGACAAAAAGTATAAAGTAATACCTTAGCAGTAGTATCGTTTGAGTAGTGATATGTTCCAACTTTTTGGCAGTTGTTCCCCTCCCATTAAGTTTGTAAGATCATTTACCAACAACATGAGGACTCGATACGGTCCTTACCAATTTGCGCCCAGTTTCCCTTATTGGGGTCTCGACTGTTGGGGGTGACCATTCGTTGAACCAAGTCCCCGATTACAAAGTGTTGAAGGTTCGTCCTTCTATTGTAGTAACTTTCAATCCTTTGCTTTTGTGCGACCATCAGACTAGCGTTGTTTCTAGCTTTTCATCTAATAAGTTGAGGCTAGCATTTATGGCCTCGTGATTTGACTCCTCCAATACATGTCGAAACTGGCGCTGGGTTCTCCAACCTCAACGGGGATGAGGTTCTCAGAGCCATATAGTGGAGAAAATAGGATGGCCCCCATGCTAGACTTTGATGTCATCCGATATGACCAAAGGACCTTGCGTAAAACTTCTCTCCATTTCCCTTTCGCATCATCTAATATTTTCTTCAAGTTTTGAATGATAGTTTTATTTGTTGACCCGACCTGTCCGTTTCCATTTGGATGGTATGGTGTCAATAAGATCCTCTTTATTTTGTATGCCTCGAGGAACTCCGTCACCTTGCTATCGATGAATTAGTTTCTATTATCACATACAATCTCGGTAGGTATCCCAAACCGGCATATGATGTGGTCCCAAATAAAGTCAATTACTTTTGTTTCTCTGACCTTCTCGAAGGCTTGTGCTTCCACCCACATAGAAAAATAATCAGTCATAAACAGAATAGATTTAGCTTTACCTGGGGTTGTTGGTAGATGGCTGTCTATATCCATTCCCAATTTCATGAAAGACCACAAGGATAGGAACGAACAGAGTTGTTCTCCAAGCTGATGGATCGTCGGTGCGAATCATTGACACTTATCCCATTTTATGACAAATTTCTTAGTATCTTTTCCATGCTATCCCAGTAGTAATCTGTTCTGATAACTTTGTGAACCAAAGACTCGGCGCTAGAGTGATTCCCACAAATGCCTTCGTTGATTTCATGAAGGACATAATCGGTATCCTATGGCCCCATACATACCGCCAAGAGGTCATTGAACATTCTCATACAATATTCTATCTTCATCCAATGCAAACCTATCAGCCTTGGCTCGTAAGACCCTCAATTATGTATGGTGCGATATGAGTCTTCCATTCTTCAAATAGTCAATACACTTATTCCTCCAGCCATATGTTAAACTTGTTGAATTTATCTTGGCATGACCCTCTTCAACCATAGACCTTGATAATTGGACAACAGCCCTGGGGATGATGTCATCTTCTTCGACTGATGATACCAAATTAGCAAGTGTGTCGGCCTCGCTGTTTTGCTCTCGAGGCACATGATCCAGAGTGTACTCCTTGAAGCGATGCAAAGTCACTTGTAGATTATCCAAGTACCATTGCATTCTGTCTTCTCATATTTCAAAGCTTTTATTTACTTGGTTTATGACCAATAGAGAATCTCACTTGGCTTCTATGATTTCTGCTCCCAAGCTTTTAGCTAGCTCAAGACCTGCAATTTTGACCTCATACTCAGCCTCGTTGTTAGTGAATCTTGGAGTCTTGATAGATTTCCTAATAGTGTCACCTTTGGACAGCTTCAAGACGATGTCGATCCCGGACCCCTTCACATTCGAGGCATCGTCCGTGAAGAGGGTCCATACTCCCAACGTTGTACCCAAACTTAATAGGATTTCTTTCTTTACTTTGGGTATGAGGGTTAACATAAAATTGGCCATGAAGTCAGCTAGGATTTGACATTTGATGGTCATTCGGGGTCGATATTCGATATCGTACCCGCTAAGCTAGACGTTCAGTTAGGCCAATCGGTCCGATAGTTCGGGCTTATGCAAAACATTTTGAAAGGAGTAAATGGTCAATACACATATGGGTGACATTGAAAATATGGTTTTAACTTTCGATATGTGCTTGCAAGTGCTTATTTTTCTAAGTGAAGGTACCTAGTTTCAACATCTCCTAGAATTCAGCTTACGTAATAAATAGGATATTGTGTACCCTGTTTTTCTCAAACTAGTACCCCCACTTATCGCTATCTCGGACACCGCCAAGTATAGGTAAACGTTTTTATCTGTCTTGGGGGTATGAAGCAAAGGGGGGCTCGAAAGATATTGCTTTGATTATTCTAAGGGTTGATGACATTCTAGGGTCCATGCAAAGTCCTTTATATTTTTGAGAGAGGAGAATGAATGATGACTCCTATACGACGACCTTGATATGAATCAACCCAAAGCAGTTATTCGCCCTGCTAGTTTGTGCATGATCTTCACACTATCCACGATCCTGATATCTTTAATATACTTGATCTTATCAGGGTTGATTTCGATACCCCTAATATGACACCATGAAGCCAAGGAACTTACTCGAGCCAACTACAAAGGCACACTCTCCAGGTTAAGCTTCATGTTGTATTTCCTCAAGATTGCAAATGGTTTTTTTAAATTAACTAAATGGTCCTCTGCGCGCAGGGAATTAACCATCATATCATCAATATAAACTTCTATTGTTTTACCTATTCGTTCTTCAAGCATTTTGTCAACTAGGTATTGGTACGTAGCTTCTGCGTGTTTAGCCCGAAAGGCATTACATTGTAGCAATAGGTTCCAAACTTAGTAATAAATGAAGTCTTTTCCTGGTCCTCCGGGTTCACATAAATATGATTGTACATGAAGTAGGAATTGAGAAAGGTTAGGATCTCGTGGACAACTATGACATCGATCAATACGACCGATGTTTTGCAAGGGAAAAGAATCTTTTGGTCAATACCTTGTTCAACTCCTTATAATCTATGCACATTCTAAGTTTATTTTCTTTTTTAGGAACTACAACTACTTTGGCTAGCCACTTGGGGTACTTTACTCCCAATTAGACCTTATTTTAAGAAGTTTTGTTACCTCATCCTTTATAAAGGCATGCTTTACCTCAGACTGAGGCCTCCTTTTTTGCTTCATAGGTTTGAACCTTGGATCGATATGTGGTGATTTCTGGTGGAATTCCTATCATATCTAAGTGGGACCAAGCAAAGCAATCTATATTATCAATAAGAAATTGAATGAATATTTTCCTGAGTTCGGGGTTTAATCCTGTTCCCAGGTATACCTTTCTCTCAGGCATGTACTCGATCAAAATGATGTGCTCCAGGTCCTTGATAGTTTATTTGGTTGCATCAGATTCTTGGGGAACGATGAAGGTTTAAGGAGTAAGGAAATCTTCATCTTCGTCATTGATAACCTGCTGCTTTGACTCCATCGAGGCTGGAGGCAGTAATTGTTATTTTACAGACTGCTTATCTTTAGTGTTTGACTTCTTCGAGGTCGAAGGCCCAGTCAACACCACTTCCTAGATTGCAAATATCTCATTTCTGTTGGAAACATGTTCTCAAGGCATTATACTAAACGTGTGTTCATATTTGTAGGTTTTGATGAATGACAAACTATGCGCAAATTGACATATGACGAGGTCCAAGCACAAGCGCAAAATTGATATATAACGAGATTCAAGCACTAGACAAAGATCGAGATTAAGTTTTATATGAGTTGGTATTTAATTGTGATCTTGATCCGACAACTTAAACTCAAGACTTGGCTTCTCTCGTAAAAATATTTTTAACAAATCATGCATATTTAATTTAGAGCAAAATGATTTTAAATAATGCATATTTACTTTAGTCAAAATGATTTTTAAACATGCCTCTAAAATCTGGACTAAGATAATCGATTATGTACTTATGATAATCGATTATGTTTAAGTCAGCTGCTTGATAATCGATTGTGAACTTATGACAATCGATTGTGTTAAGGCAGTGAGCATCAGATTTTTCAAATCTGCATGACAATCGATTGTGAACCTTATGACAATCGATTGTGATGAGGCAGTGTCCATCAAAGTTTTTCAAAGCTCAAAATAATCGATTGTGAAGCTAATGACAATCGATTGTGAAGAGACAGTGTCCATGAGATTTTTCAAAGTCACAAAATAATCGATTGTGAACTTATGACAATCGATTGTGTTGAGGCATTATCTTCCAGACTTTTTCAAATTTATTAAATAATCGATTGTGAACCTATAACAATCGATTGTCAACAGGCAGTGTCTAAATTGATTTTTCAAGACTGATATATAATCGATTGTTAACTTAATATAATCGATTGTATAACTGACCGTTGCCAAAATGTTTTCAAATACCGTCAGGTAATCGATTATTGATTTCCTATAATCGATTGTTTTAATTAAAATCTGGAAAGGATTTTTTGAACGTTGCTGAGTAATCGATTGTAGATTTCTGACAATCTTGTTTTAAGTAAAATCTGGAAGTGATTTTTTGAACATTGCCAGTAATCGATTATTGATCTTAGATAATCGATTGTTATGCGTAAAATCTGGGATTGATTTTTGGAAGAACTGGTAAACAATCGATTGTGGTAATTTGACAATCGATTGTCACAGAGTAAAATCAGCAACTCTTAATTGGCAATTAGGCAACGGTAATACAAAGTTTTTCAACTATAAATACAGCTTCAAATCAGTATTTTAAGCACAACAACTGATCATACAATTGCTAAAGCTTGCATACTTTATTGCTTATCATTTTATATTCATTACATAAGCTTTTGAGAGCCAAATTCTTGTCGAAAGTTGTTGCGATCTTGAGCGTATTCTTTTTACTCATATCTACTCTTAAAGGAGTGTCTTGTTTGAGTGCTAAGTGTTTTTGTACATTTGAAGGGAAGTGTTAGTCCCTTGTGTTGTAAGAAGGAACTTGTGTTTCCTTGGTTGAAGTCTTGGAGTGTTGTATCTCCGAGCAAAGGTTGTTGAGGCTTGTGTCCTCAAGTTGTAACGGTTTGTTGAGCACCCGTAAGCTTAACAAGTTAGTGGAAATCTCGAGAGAGTCTCTCGGGGACTGGACTAGCCACGGGTTGTGGTGAACCAGGATACATCGGTGCGTTTGTTCTAAATTATTTACTTATCGCACTTATTTATTTCCTGCAATTTTTTAATTCCGCAAGTTTACGCTAATTTTTATTATAACGCTATTCACCCCCCCCCCCCCTCTAGCGTTAAGCGTATTATCTAACAATTTCCAACCTAGGATAAATAAAACAAATGTTCATCCTAGATACAACAAACCTAGAAATGCTTTTCATCAGTCGCAACCTAGAAATAATCATGCTAGAAATAATGCACATTCTAGGCCAAACACTAGAAGGAATTTTGAACCTTTTAGAACACCTAGAAATGACTTCCAACCTAGAAACAACTATTCTAGAAATGATGCATATCCTAGAACAAATGGTAGGAGAAATGACTTTCATGATTTGCGCAATAGTTATATTGTCAAGAATAGAGTAAATGAATTTCGTCCGTCCAATTACTATCAACCTAGAAGGACGCATAATCCTAACGTGACTTGTCATTATTGTAGACGAATTGGACATATTGCTCCTGCTTGTTTTACACGACATAGACATAACACTCAATCACATCACTATGATTTTCCTAACCCCCAAGGACCCAAAATGGCATGGGTACCTAAAACTCATCAATCTGTTTTGTAGGTATGTTTGAAGGGATCAAGTGTACTATGGTACCTTGATAGTGGATGCTCCAAGCACATGACGGGAGACGAATCCAAATTCCTTCAACTAGAACACAAGGAAGGGGGAACTGTTATTTTTGGTGATAACAACAAAGGAAAGATTATCGGCATCAGATCGGTCAGTAAGGATGAAATTTCTTCCATTAAGCATATATTACTTGTGAAAGGTTTAAAACATAATCTCTTGAGCATAAGTCAATTATATGACAAGGGAAATCTTGTTTTATTTGATTCGGATGAATGCTTAGTTTTTAGACGTAGCGATTTAAAAATTATCCTTCGTGGTTTTAGAATGGATAACATCTATATGGTTGATCTTGCAAACTCTTCACCCGAATATGTGAATTGTTTAATGAGCAAAGAGGATGATTCTTGGTTATGGCATCGTAGAGTAGCTCACATCAACATGCATCTTTTGAACAAATTGGTTTCACAAAATTTAGTTGTTGGTCTACCAAATTTGAAATTTGAAAATGACTATATTTGTGATTCTTGTCAAAAAGGGAAGCAAACAAAAGCATCTTTTAAATCGAAAAATATTGTTTCAACTACTAGACCATTGCAATTGCTTCACATGGATTTGTTTGGACCATCTCGCATTGAAAGTCTTGGTAGAAATCGTTATGCTTTTGTTATTGTTGATGATTATTCCAGATTTACTTGGACTTTATTTCTTGCCCATAAAATTGATGCTTTTTAGAATTTTAAATATTTTTTTAGACATGTTCAAAATGAAAAGGAAACAACCGTCACTTCAATTAGAAGTGATCATGGGGGAGAGTTTGATGACAATATCTTTGCGGACTTTTGTGACAAACTCGGTATCGAGCATACCTTTTCCGCTCCACGAACACCAAAACAAAATGGGGTGGTGGAAAGGAAAAATAGGTGTCTCGAAGAGATGGCTAGAACCATGCTCGAAGAGGCTAAGATTCCCAAACATTTTTGGGCGGATGCCGTGAGTACCGCATGCTACATTTTAAATAGAGTAGTCATAAGGCCAATACTCATGAAAACCCCTTATGCAAGGGAAGGAAACCAAATATCTCCCATTCTAGAGTATTCGGTTATAAATGTTTTATTCATAATAATGGAAAAGATCAATTGGGAAATTTTGATGCCAAATCCGATGAGGGAATTTTTATTGGGTATTCTTCACGTAGCAAAGCATATAGGGTATTTAATAATAGAACCCAAACTGTGGAGGAATCCCCTCATATTGTGTTTTCCGAAAATAATGCTCGCTTGGCGAGAAAGGATTCTTGTTCTGATCTTGCAGGTATTCTAAATAGTTTAAAAGACAAAGTACAAGAGGAAACTCCTAAGGAAATTTAAGATGAAATCTTGGAACAATCAACCGAGGAAACGCCACATTGGAGAAAGAAACGAAAATGCCTAACGAGTGGAGGACAATCAAAGATCACCCTCTCGAACAGGTAATTGGCGACGTCGGAGAAAAGGTACGTACCCGAAACTCTCTTAAGAACACCTTAGGACACACTTCTTAAGAGATCACGTTCTCATTGCATTATTTCGTTACAAATTACTAACTTGAGCGTCGGAGACGTCTAATTCTCTTTTGCAGGTATCGCCCTAAAGGCAGGGGGAATTATAAAGAAATGGCATAGAACAATCGATTGTTACAGCAAATAATCGATTATTTTACAGTACGGACAATCGATTAGCAAGTATCACTAATCGATTATTTATGTTTGATGCTTATTATGCATTTGTGTTTAATAATCGATTTTTAACTGTATAATCGATTACCGTCTCAGCCATTCAGTACTGCTTTCCTAAAACAATCGATTGTTTCATAAATATAATCGAATATTTTTCGAGTCAGAAAATCACCGTGCTCACTGTATCACAACAATCGATTATCATAATTCAACAATCGATTATTTTTTGTCAGTAATTCAAATATTTGTTACCGTTTGGGTCCTGCAATCGATTTTGTGTCAGTTCTGAGTTCAAGTCAAAATCTGCTCAACAATCGATTGTCTAACAGTCAGTGCAATTTATTTTTACCATTTCTGACTGTTTTGGCTCATAAATATCTGCAGATTTTCATCATAAATGAATTGCCATTCTTCCCATTATAAATAGGCATCACAAGTCTTCAACTTTATTCACTCAAGCTTCAATCTTTGCTCCCAAACCTTCAAAAATCTTCCAAGTTTCTTACAAAGTTCATTACTACTCTTTGAAAATGTCGGGCAGACACTCTAAACGTTCCCGTTCAGGTAGACAAGGTGCATCTTCTTCTGCTCCTCCACTTCCAAATTTCCCTTATCAAGATGGGTCTATTTTACAATTCAATACTGAAACCGAGCTTACTAGATTTTTGACAAAATTCGAAAAGCGCGACATTCTTCCTCCTCGCTTTTCAACAAGCAAGTATCTTGAATCATATGCCCCCGCTGCAAACATTCTTAAAGAATGTCAACTTCTTGACTTCTTATATATTACCTATCCTTATATTAATCCTCCATTGATTCAAGTGTTTTACTCAAACCTTCATGAGGATGACGATGGTGAGCTTGTGTCAAATATTAATGGTGTTCAAATTCTTTTGTCCAATGAAAACTTGCATTCCATTGCCCATCTTCCTCGAAGTGGCGAAAACATTACTCGCTACATTAGAGAGGCCGGCGCCTTTTGATGAGAAAATTCTCCTAAACCAAATAGGTCTCCTAATCTATCCACTCGGCGTCCTACTATCACGGGAATGCTCCCCGAGTATCGTTTGATTTTCTATTTCATCACCCCAGTCCTCAAGCCTCGGAAGCATAATCATACCACTCTTTCCCAAGAGGACGCTAAGCTCATGCATGCCATTATAACCGGAGCTCACATCAATTGGTGTAAGTTCGTCAAGATTCACATGCTTGATGCCATCGGAGATGATAGACCTCTTCCCTATGCCCTCCTTATTATGAATTTTCTTGAAGCTTCTGGGTTCAACACTTCCATTGGTCCTCTCAAAAAGAGCACCAAGAAGTGGGAAATTTCATAATCCTCCTTTCCCCATGACGGTGATCATGCAGCTCCTGCTCCTCCTCCAACCCGTCAATCGCGTCAGCCTCAAGAACCTACTCTTCAATCCATTTCCGACCAAATTGCTTCATTGACCACCTCTGTCGGTCAATTGACACATGAGATCCATGGATATTTTGACCATGTTCATTATCCATATGCCGGTCTTGTTCCCTATGAAGCAGTGCCGGATGATGAGGCGGGAAATGATGATGAATAATTTCTTTATTTGTTTTTCTATTTTATTGTTCTATGTTTTTATTGTTCCCGTTATGTAACCGTTTTTTATTAATAAATAAACAAGTTTTTTTTTATTTTTTTGCTAATGGCAAAAGGGGGAAGATAACGGGTATGCACTCTCAATACTTATCGGCATAAATTGAGAGGGAATTCATATATTGAGGGGGAACAAAATTGCATATCAATATACTTGTTGCATATCTTTACTTGTCTTGAATCGTCATTATGAATTGCCTAATATGCATATCCCGCTTAAAGTTTGCCATTATCAAAAAGGGGGAAATTGTTGGAAACACGTTCTTAAGGCATTATACTAAACGTGTGTACATATTTGTAGGTTTTGATGAATGACAAACTATGCGCAAATTGACATATGACGAGGTCCAAGCACAAGCGCAAAATTGATATTTAACGAGATTCAAGCACAAGACAAAGATCGAGATTAAGTTTTATATGAGTCGGTATTTAATTGTGATCTTGATCCGACAACTTAAACTCAAGACTTGGCTTCTCTCGTAAAAATATTTTTAACAAATCATGCATATTTAATTTAGAGCAAAATGATTTTAAATAATGCATATTTACTTTAGTCAAAATGATTTTTAAACATGCCTCTAAAATCTGGACTAAGATAATCGATTATGTACTTATGATAATCGATTATGTTTAAGTCAGCTGCTTGACAATCGATTGTGAACTTATGACAATCGATTGTGTTAAGGCAGTGAGCATCAGATTTTTCAAATCTGCATGACAATCGATTGTGAACCTTATGACAATCGATTGTGATGAGGCAGTGTCCATCAAAGTTTTACAAAGCTCAAAATAATCGATTGTGAAGCTAATGACAATCGATTGTGAAGAGACAGTGTCCATGAGATTTTTCAAAGTCACAAAATAATCGATTGTGAACTTATGACAATCGATTGTGTTGAGGCATTGTCTTCCAGACTTTTTCAAAGTTATTAAATAATCGATTGTGAACCTATAACAATCGATTGTCAAGAGGCAGTGTCTAAATTGATTTTTCAAGACAGATATATAATCGATTGTTAACTTAATATAATCGATTGTATAACTGACCATTGCCAAAATATTTTCAAATACCGTCAGGTAATCGATTATTGATTTCCTATAATCGATTGTTTTAATTAAAATCTGGAAAGAATTTTTCGGACGTTGCTGAGTAATCGATTGTAGATTTCTGACAATCTTGTTTTAAGTAAAATCTGGAAATGATTTTTTGAACGTTGCCAGTAATCGATTATTGATCTTAGATAATCGATTGTTATGCGTAAAATCTGGGATTGATTTTTGGAAGAACTGGTAAACAATCGATTGTGGTAATTTGACAATCGATTGTCACAAATAAAATCAGCAACTCTTAATTGGAAATTAGGCAACGGTAATACAAAGTTTTTCAACTATAAATACAGCTTCAAATCAGTCTTTTAAGCACAACAACACACAACAACTGATCATACAATTGCTAAAGCTTGCATACTTTATTGCTTATCATTTTATATTCATTACATAAGATTTTGAGAGCCAAATTCTTGTCGAAAGTTGTTGCGATATTAAGCGTATTCTTTTTACTCATATCTACTCTTAAAGGAGTGTCTTGTTTGAGTGCTAAGTGTTTTTGTACACTTGAAGGAAAGTGTTAGTCCCTTGTGTTGTAAGAAGGAACTTGTGTTTCCTTGGTTGAAGTCTTGGAGTGTTGTATCTCCGAGCAAAGGTTGTTGAGGCTTGTTTCCTCAAGTTGTAACGGTTTGTTGAGCACCCATAAGCTTAACAAGTTAGTGGAAATCTCGAGAGAGTCTCTCGGGGACTGGACTAGCCACGGGTTGTGGTGAACCAGGATACATCGGTGCGTTTGTTCTAAATTATTTACTTATCGCACTTATTTATTTCCTGCAATTTTTTAATTCCGCAAGTTTACGCTAATTTTTATTATAACGCTATTCACCCCCCCCCCTCTAGCGTTAAGCGTATTATCTAACAATTTCCAACATGTTGCTCCCCATAGATTATTTTTACTCCTTCCACTGTTGAGAAATTCATAATCTGGTGAAGAGTCGAGGGTACTGCCCTCATGTTGTATATCCATGGTCTTATAAGGAGTGCTTTATGCCGCATGTCACCTTTGATAACATGGAACTTTGTATTTTTTATGGTCCCGATTACATTTACAGTCAAGATAATTGCTCCGTTTGTCATTTTGCTGCTACGGTGAAGCTATTAAGGATCCGGGATACAGGTACAGTCTGATCTTGTAGGCCGAGTTGCTCCATGACCCTTGATTTGATTATATTTTCTGAGCTACCTAGATCTAGCAAAACACATTTAACTTGAATTATATTCAAAAGGATAGATATTACTAGGGCATCGTTGTAAGGCTGAGATATGCCTTATGTTTCTTCGTCCTAGAATGATAAGACGTCCTCTGGCACATAGCTCCGAGTTTGTTTTTCTCTAGTGATTGATACTTTAGTGTGCTTGAACACAGGTCATTGAGGGACATCGACTCTGCCAATGATCATGTGGATTACATGTTGTGGTTTTTCTTGTTCAGTTTCCTTGCATCTCTGTCCCTGAAGTGATTCTTAGCTGGATCACTTAGGAATTCTCGAAGGTGGCCCTCATCAGATAACCGAGCCACTTCTTCGCACAGTTGTCTGCAATCTTTCGCTTGATGACCATGTGTGTCATGATACTTGCACATCATGTTTAGGTTTCTTTAAGAATGATCAGCCTATATTGGCTTGGGCCTCTTGGTGTCTTTGATTCTTCCAATAGCTGAGAGAATCCCTTATGCAACTATGCTGAAGTGGTACTCTGATAATTGAAGAGCCTCGGCGGGGTTGGTGTTTTTGTCAGATGCGTTCTTGCTCATGACTCCCCGAAAACTTTGGCCTCGATCATTTCTTTGATCGCTCCGAAGAATGTTACGGCTCGGACCACTATTTCTTTGATCAAATATGGCTGATATTGTCCTTTGTTGTTGTCACGCCATGAACCTGGGGGAGAGATCGGCACCCCGTGCCTCACCTAACCTTGCGTACTAACTTGCGGCTAAGGAACTCTAAACATGTGATGTCATACTTTGGCCATGGGCCAAATTGCAAGACAACTGTGAAGGCTAACTAAATATCAATATAAAGCTCTGCTGACAAGGAAGTCATAATTATTGCACTTATATACCAACCAAATATACATACAGGGCCTACAAGCCCAACATATTACACTAATTGATAGGATATGTCTACAAGCCTCTACAAGTGAATTACTATGATTGCAACAGCTCCTCGACCTACTTATACCATATATACATATATACACAAGATGTACATAAAACTCTAGGCCTGGAAACTCCAAAAGACATGGAGCTTACGAATAAAGCTGAAGTCGGGCAACACTTAATGACGAGGTCTAAACCCCTGTCTTTCTGAACCTGCAAAAATGAAATACAACGCCCACAGAAAAGGGATATTAGTACAATATAATATACTGAGTATGTAAGACAACATATTGAAAGGTGAAACTGAACTGATAATACAATAACTACAAGTAACTGGAAGTTACAGATAATCTGAAGATATGCTTACTTACTGATATTGACCCAACTCTCTCAATATAGTAAGTAAAATAGTTGTCGGGCCCTATAAGGCTCGATATATATATATATATATATATATATATATATATATATATATATATATATATATATATATATATATATATATATATATATATATATATATATATATATATATATATATATATATATATATATATATAACTGTTCTACCATAGTAGGCTCTCTCATAGGCTCTCAGCCAAACTAGGCTCTGTATCTCGACTAACTGGGCTCGCTCATAAGCGCTCAGCCTCAGTAGGATCGGTATATAACTTATCATCTGATTAGAGGTTGCCTAATAGGGGCTTGCCCAACGATTATAGCTTGATGATAATTAAAAAACTTTAATAGTTTACATATAAACTCTCTGCTCTCTTGACTAGAAGAAGGAAATACTCAATTGAATATGAAGCCCTGAGACTAGCAAAATATACGTAAATTCCGAGATATAAATTTTTTTTATGACTCGTTATTAATCATCTCTAATTACGAGATCATGAAAAGTGAAGAAAGAGTTTAGCCTTAATTTATGTGGTGTAGGAAAAACTCCGTATAATATTCTTGGAGAAGATTGTTAAAATCGTAAAATTTTATATTGATATAATACCAACAGATTCTCGTTGGAAGCTTTTGTAAGTTGAATTTAGCTTCAGCTCCTAACATATTGTGAACTAAGAATTAAATTTAGCTTTTGTGAATTGAATTCAAATTTTGGTTGAAAGTGATATAAAAAAATCTTGTTGAAGATGATGAAAATCTCACATTACTAGTCGTCTCATATGAGTTCTTGTAGCAGATTCCATATAATCTTTTTATGAATATAATTTTAACCTTGTATGATACTGAAGCAATAATATTGAAAGTCTTTTATCGTTTTAGTGAATTCCATATCTAATTATACAAAATCTTGAATTGAGAAGTCTTTTGTTTGACTTTTGATAAGATTCATTAATCAAACGGAATAAGATGCTCATCTCTTTACATGTTGCAACCTTGCCAAGTGATCTAACAGTCACTTAATGGCTCTTATGTGGCTTCCACGTGGGGGGGCTTTGTCCCCCTCTACTAATTATTCATAAATTATTACTTACATGATTAATCTCCCATTAAACCAATAATTAATCAAATACATACATAATTAAGAATTATCTAAAATTAATAAAAATATTTTTCATTTTTAACACATCTTATACACCTCACTATCATGCTCATGCGGTACCTTGTATGACACTAATTCATAAAAATCGAGTATTTTAGCTCGAGCTGTATTTTATCCCAACATGATAAACTTGGATGAAATGTTTTTTTTTTTGGCTTGCTTCCCCTCTCGTCTTTACAAATTTACTTATTACTTGTTTGATATAGCATAATCCTTGTAATTTTAAAATAATCTTTTCCTTGAATTGATGTCAATTACCTTATGAAAAATTCAAAGTAACACTAAAGGGTGCAACAGCATCGTAATGTAGTACTACGGAACGTGACATCTCACTTACAAACTCTGATTAACTGATTTATGGAATATTTTCATGTATAAAAATATGGCGTGTAACACAATTCCCCTCTTTGGAATATTCGTCTTCGAATGTTGATTGATGCTCTTATCGTTCTCATATCCATAGCTCTTGCGAACACTTTAGTAGTCCTTTTGCCATCTAGGCAACTGTTCTATAAATAAGTCCAAAGGTCAGGGCATTCCCCCCTTTAGGCCTCTTTCTCACACCACGACTTGTGACTGTTGCTACCTTCTGTCGTGCAACTTGTATTACTCTGATCTTGTAAGTGCGTCTATGCGATATTTTTCTCCTTTTTCTTCCGAATTTTTTTTGTTTCCAATCTCTAAGCCACACTTAGTAAACATATACAGATCTTGATAAGACATACCTCTAGGCATCAATGGTTATATTGAATTTCTTCGCTCGAGTACTTTGATGAACATACAAATATTGTTATGTCTTATTTAACAGATCCATTTATCAATCTGTATGACTTTACTATCATAACTCTTACTTTGATTTTGTTGTTATTGAGTTCTACTACCAATCTCCAAGTTACTCTCGTTGCTTATCCTATATGCATATATCTAAGTCTTTTAATGCTTTTTTGTTATTGTTCATCTTAAGAATGATGGCCTAGTATCATCTCATACTTTGTAACTTTTATCCATCCAGTGTGTTCACCTTAATATCGATAATTTGACCTCTTATGTAACACTACCGCTAGGTCACAGGTCTCATCGGGGAATATCTTAAATGAATATACTGGACAATATGTGGCGAACTATACTTTCATAATCGTATTTCATAGCATCCTAACGTGATACATCCTTTGGGGGTTATTCTAATCCCGTACAACTTATGAAATCCCCTTTCCTTTCTTCAAATCGTAATCAATTGAAGCCCAAACACCATCCTTCATCTAAAATAATTATACCTTTATTCTACTACCAGCGTATCATTCCATCTTTTTTAAAAGCCATTAGTCTTTGACTCCTTTGAGTTCATTCAGGCTATACTGAATGTTGTATAACTTGGAGAAATAATTAAATCTTCTTGTCTTCATAGGCTTAATCCTGAGGACATCTATTTCGTCACCTTCCCACTCGTCTTTTCTTATCCTTACTCCTGTCTTCCTAAAGCCTTTGCACATTACCATACTTTAGCTTGCGATCTACATTTATCTATTTATATTATTCGCCACCTTCCTTTAACTTACTTGTACCATATAATTTCTTATATTATTCTGGAACATCAAGCGATAGATCACATCATCTACAACTCTTCTTTGCTCTCTTGACTAGCTCTCAGTACCTAGAAACCATAGGCTAGAAGATATGCCACAGACGAAGCCGTTGTCATTCCTAGATACTGAATTCTCGCACTTCTAGCCTTCTATCCATAGTATGGACTATCCACAACCTTATCCATTTGAGTATCTCGTACATTACCTTTACCTTACTTATCTTAAAGTCTCACATCATATCATTTATCTCTTTCATGACCTCCTTTTCATATAGGTATAATCACATCCACAACTTGAAGTTCTCTTATAACACTTGCACTTCTGGTGCATACACAATTTGGGGGTAGCTCCAAATTGGTACTCTCCTAATTGTCTAAATCATAAAGCTTTTATAGAATATGGCTATTGTACTATTTCTCTTGTACCTCTGCTATTAAGAGTAATTTTACAATGTTCTCAATTGTGATGTTTGTAACATTTTGGGTCCAATAAGCAGACTCCTAAGTTACTTCATTGATGTATATCTTTTGCTTCATCCTTCTTCTTATCAGCTTTTTTGTAGGCTTAAGCTATCTACCGATATGGAGTTTATGGTATTAGTCCTTATTTTAGCCCTCCATGGACGCTATGAAATATGCATGATACTATCCTCTAATAATTCATTCCATTGTCTATGACCTGGGCTCAATTATTTCTTCTAAATTATACCGGAATCTTCTACGGCTGTATGATTGCCCATATATATGATGCTGGGATAATTCTCTAAATCTTGAGTGCATTCATAGCGTAACTAATTCTGGATCACTGATCAAATAATTTCTTCCATTCCTTCTTAATTTTATTTAAATTTAAGTAATTACTTTCCCTTGTCGTTCAATCACCTGATGCATGAAAACTTGGCATATCTTAGTGCCCGCACAAAGACCCATAAGACATTGAATATCACCCTTTTGATTGTTTTCTGTTTATTAATACAACAGGTGCCACTTTCTTATGGAGTACATACAACGTTGTTGTGAGACTATTTTTATAAGACCATTTCCTCTTTAGGTCACTGTACTTAGGTTGAAACCTTCTTTCTTATTTCCTCAGCTAGTCTTTCATTATGTAGAAAATTATTCTATCCATGATATGTGCGCTTTGGTTGTATTTTCAGGTATAGGTTTTGATGAATGACAAACAATGAAGTCAAGTGTCAAACAAAGCTATTATATGACAAACAATCAAGATTGAATGCCGAGAAGCATATTGATGAACGGATTGCATGGAAAAGCCAAAGACGAGCTCAAAAGTTCAAGACCGAAGACCCAAGGTGTAGGTCGTTAGGTAGAACCAATGTAAGAACAACGCTTAAGTTATCTCGTCTTTTGGCTCAACATAGGTCATCATAAATATGCATAAAATCATTTTATCAAATCATATTTATCATAAACATATTTCAAATACTTCAAACAAAATGATTTTAACGTTTTCATTTTAACTAAAATGGTTTTTGAAGTAAGTTGCCAATTCTGGACAGCATAATAGAATAATCGATTATGCAAAAGTGATAATCGATTATTCTGGGAAATTCCATTTATTGGAAATTTCCGCAAGAGTCAATAATCGATTATCCTCAAGAGCATAATCGATTATTCTCTATCCGTTGCCAGTTTTTGAACACTGTAACAACATAATCGATTATGCATATCACAGTAATCGATTATCCTGCATAAAATCAGCTTCCGATTTTGTAACGGTAAGCTGATAATCGATTATCCAAATCTGATAATCGATTATCCTTGCATAAAATCAGCATAATTGATTGTCAATTAAGCAACGGACATACAACTTCTACCACCTATAAATAGAGGTCTTTTGAGCAGATTCTAAACACACAACACCTCTCATTGTTCACATACATATTGATATCATTTGTGCATCATTATAGATCTTTTGTTGAGCCATTTGAGAGACAACTTTGAGTTGTTCATAGAGCTAATATTGTATCTCTTTATCTACTCTTTTGAGAGAGTTATTGTTGTAAAAGAGAAAGGTGTTTGAGAAGACCATATCTTCTCATTGATTGTCGGGTTTGCTAAGTACCCTCAATCTTAGTGTGTGAAGTCTTGTGGTGCGGTATCCACGAGCAAGGTGAAGTCTTGAGGTGCGGTATCCTCGAGCAAGTTGAAGTCTTGTAGAGTGTACATCTACGAGCAAGTGTAGCGGATTGTTAGGCACCCGTAAGCTTAATGGAGTTAGTGGAATCTCGAGAGAGTCTCTCGGGACTGGACTAACCACACGTTGTGGTGAACCAGGATAAATTCGGTGTGCTCTTTCTTTACTATTTTAATTACCGCATTTACTTTACTCCTGCAATTTTTAATTCCACAATATTTATCAATATTCTCGTGCCGCACTATTCAACCCCCCCCCCCTCTAGTAACGGGCACAAATCCTAACACATTGTAGTACTTAGGGAGGATTCTCCGACTCTTGTAAAGCTACGAGCATATTATATCGCATACTAGACATAATGTTTGATGTCCTTCATTGCCTATACTTATTCATAGTTACTTATCTCCATGCCATTGTGATTGTGGGGTTACTTCTGGACTGATATTTTGATCGTCTTCCTAGTGGCACTCTCTTTTATATTCATAACACTCATATAGTACCTTTTTAACTTCTCTAACTCCTATATTAATATATCTCAAGTATTACAATGTCATAATTGCGGGGCTGAATTTACTATATTAGGTTTTCCAATCTTTATCTTGCACAACCTCATGTCTTGTCTGTATCCTCTTGACTAGCCATAACTGGGCACTTCTTGAATCAACTATTAACTACTCGTTGGGCCTTTCTTGGGTTATTTCTATTGTCATAACTTACGTCTCGCACTGACTCTTTATCTATCAAAAACATCTTGGGCAAGAACCCTTACTTCCTATCATTGACGTCATACTTCCATAATGTTCTGGATGTGTAGCATATACGTAGGAGCTGAATAAGTATAATCTCATTCTTTTTTCGTGTTTGTTGCATTCTTCATTTACCATTCCATGATTACTAGAACCACTTAATTCTAACTTCATGCCACATCAATCCATATTCCCCCCTCCCCCCTTAGGGGAGTACTAAGGTTTATCATTAAATGATCTACTTGTATATGTTTTACCACTTCAGTCTGGCATCTTCTCACACAATCAAAAACCCTTACTTGCCTTGAGGTAATCTTTCTGTACTAAGAAAAACAAAATTTCTTACTCTTGAGAGTAGCACTTAGTGTAACTGTCACACATAGTCCCTTAAGCTTAACTTTGCTCACATTGCTTGCTTTAGGGAAGCATCTTCCTGAATGACTATTTTTTGAATTTCTCTTGAGTCCTATTTTGTTATCTATTCTACTATCGTCGAAATGCAATCTTAAATTCTCATGATGCCGACTATTATCAAATTACTCAGTCCATGATTCACAATTAGTGTATCTTGTTCACCAGCCCATACTGATTTTTATTACTCTGAGGTCTAACTTTTCCACTTGGTATTCGTGCTAGAGTTGCGAACATAAATGAGGATATGACTGTATGGCATATACTCTTTTGTTGTCCTAAGGCCTGTCACCTCTCGTCTCTTCCTTCACTTGACTATAGATTTTATAATATTGTCATCTTTTGACCTACCGTTGTCTTCCATGTATAACATTTTATTCTTAATGCTTCATTAGCTCTTTTCTTATTATCTACTAATATTTCTGTCTATAACTTTATTTTGAAACTTCAACAAGATATTCTTTCGCTTTTAGCTTACCTTGCTTTATTCATAGGCTCTTCGGGTTTCTCAAACCCCTCTCTCTACTAGCGATGAGAGTCGCACTAAGGTAATATTTTTCCCTTCCAAACTTTCAGTGCCTATCTTCGATTTTTTTTTTTTTGCTCATGCTAGTATTCACATCTAATTGTAATATTTTAGAGTGCATTACCTGGGTATCTCACAAGGAGATATATTAACACCTTTGTAATATCTTTCAGAAAAGTCGACTAACACAAACACACTATTCATCATTTTAGGTTACTCTAACCCCAGTCAAATCCTGCTATCATATCCTTCTCTTAAATCATATCTGTTAGCTCTCATAGGGCATGACTGAGATAGTTGTGGCTGATTGTACGCACATCTATTACTGAAGGTAATTCAAAATTCTTATATCTCCCTTCCTTAATGGTAAATAATAATAATTTTTATTAATTGGGTACCTTGTATCCTTTTTCACCTTGTTTCTTCTACTTACTGCAATTTGTGTCTAACTTCTGATTATATTATTCCTTTTTACCATAAAAGTGGATAAGTATTTTTTTCCTAAAAGCTCCTTATCAAGAACCATTTATCTTTTAGCACATGCATGATCTACTGAAGACCTCGCATTTACTCATCATAAGTAAGATTCAAAATCGAGTTCCCCTAGTTTAATACTTCCACAACTATATCTTTTAGCGGTCGCCTTTTTGAACATAGGCATCGTCTTATTACGAATAAAATAGGAATTCGGAATTTGAATTCTTATAAGTGAGCTCTATCACATGATCTAGAGTGAGAAGAAAGAGTGACAGTCCTAAATTCCCTGTAGCCTACTGCTTATAAGTGTGGTGCATGACACGCCCATAAATAAGACTCTACTAGACACGGCTTGTAAACTCCCGATGATAGAACTGCTCTAATACTATTTTTATCACGCTTCGAACCTAGGGGCAAGACCGGCACCCGGTGCCTCACCTAACCTTGCATACTAACTTGCGACTAACGAACTCTAAACATGTAATGTCATACTTTGGCCATGGGCCAAATTGCAAGACAACTGCGAAGGCTAATTAAATATCAATATAAAGCTAGATCGATAAGGGGGTCGTAATTATTGTAGCTGACAAACCAACGAAATATAAATACAGGGCCAACAAGACCAACATATTGCACTAACTGACAGGATATGTCTACAAGCCTCTACTAGTGGGTATACCGTGACTGGAACAACTCCCTGACCTACTCATACCATATATACATATATACATAAGATGTACATAAAACTCTAGACCCGACAACTTCGAAAGACATGGAGCTTACTGATCAAGCTGAACTAGGGAAACACTTAATAAGGAGGTCTACCTACAAGTCTGTCTAAACCTGCATGCATGAAATACAACAACCCCAAAAAAAGGGACATTAGTATAGAATAATATACTGAGTATGTAAGGCAATATACTGAAAGCTAAAACTGAACTGATAATATAATAACTACAAGTAACTAGAAGTCAAAAATAATCAGAAGATATGCTCACCTGCCGATACTGACTCAAGTCTCTCAATATAGTAAGTAAAATAGTTGTCTTGCCCTATAAGGCTTGGTGTGTGTGTGTGTATATATATATATAATTGCTCTACCGTAGTAGGCTTGCTGATAGATGCTCGGCCATACTAGACTCTGTATCTCGACCAACTGGGCTCACTCATACGCGCTCGGCCTCAGTAGGATTGGTATATAACTTACCATCTGATCGAGGTCGCCCATTAGGGGCCTGCCCATCGATTATAGCTTGATGGTGATGAAATAACTTTCTTACTGTATATATAAACTCTCTGGTCTCTTGATTGGAAGAAGAAAATTCTCAATCAAATATAAAGTCCCGATAAGGAGAATATTGTAACTTACAAAACTAGGAAAATATATGTAACTTGCGAGAATAGCAAAATATAAGTAAATTTCGGGATATGAATTTTTCTTTATGACTCGTTATAAAATTTCTGTAATTACGTGATCATGTAAAATGAAGGAAGAGCTTAGACATAACATATCTAGTGTTGAGAAAACTCCATATAATATTCTTGGAGAAGATTGTATCGTAATCCTTTAGAACCGCAAAATTTTACGTTGCTATTATTCCAACATATTCTCGTTGGAAACTTTTGTGAATTTAATTTAGCTTCTGCTCCTAACATATTTTGAACTAAGAATTGAATATAACTTTTGTAAATTGAATTTAAATTCTCGTTGAAAGAATGATATAAAATAATCTTGTTGAAGATGATGAAAATCTCACATTCCTAGTAGTCTTGTATGAGTTCTTGTAGCATATTCCACGTATCTCTTTATTAATTTGATCCTAACCATGTATGATACTTGTTGGAGCAATAATGTTGAAAGACTTTTATGGTTTTAGTGAATTCCATATCTAAATTATTCAAAATGTTGAATTGACAAGTCTTTTGTTTTGATAAGATTCTTTAATCAAATGGAATGAGATGCTCATTTCTTTATATGTTGCCACCTTGCCAAGTGATCTAAGAGTCAATTAATGGCTCTTATTTGGCTGCCACATGGAGGAGCTTTGTCCCCACCTACTAATTATCCACAAACATTAAATTACACGGTTAATCTCTCACTAAACCAATAATTAACTAATTACTCATATAATTAAGAATTATCTCAAATTAATAAAAATATTATTCATTTTTACCATACTTTATGCACTTAATTCTCATGCTCATATGGTGCCTTGTATAACGTTAATTCATAAATATCGAGTATTTTAGCTCGAGTTGTATTTTATCCCAACATGTCAAACTTGGACGAAAATTTATTTCTTTGACTTGCTTCCCCTCTCGTCTTCATGAATTTACTTGTTACTTGTTTGAAATAGCATAATCGTTATAATCTCCAAATAATCTTTTTCTTGGACTGATGTCAATTACCTTATGAAAAATTCAACGTACAATACTAAAGGGTGTAACATCGTCGTAATGTAGTACTATGAAATGTGAAATGTGACATCTCACTTCCAGGCTCTTAATTTAATCCGTATTTTCATGTGCGAAAATATAGGGTGTAACATCATTCCCTCCTTTGGAATATTCGTCTTTGAATGTTGACTGATGCTCTTATTGTTCTCATATCCTATAGATCTGGCGAACACTTTAGTAGTCCTTTTACCATCTAGGCTACTGTTATGTGAATAAGTCCAAAGACCAGGGTATTCCCCCCTTTAGGCCTCTTTCTCACACCATGACTTGTGACTGTTTTTACCTTCTATCATGCAACTTGTATGACTCTGACCTTGTAAGTGCGCCTATGCGACTCTTCTCTCCTTTTTCTTCCGAATATTTTTTTTGTTACCAATCACTAGGGCTCAAAAACATACATAGATCTTAATAAGACGTCCCTCTAGGCATCTATGGGTATATTGAAGTTCTTCGCTCGAGTACTTTGTTGGATTTACGAATATTGTTGTGCCTTATTTCATATATCCATTTATCAATATGTATGACTTTATTGCCATAACTCTTACTTTGATTTATTGTTAGAGAGGTCTACTACCAATCTCCAGGTTACTCTCGTTTCTTATCCTATATGCATAAATCTAAGTCTTTTAATGTTACTTCATTATTATTCATCTTAAGAATCATGGCCTAATCTCATATCATACTTTATAACTTTTATGCATCCATTATTGATTCACCTTAATACTAATAACTTGACCTCTTATGTAACACTACCGCTAGGGCACACATCTCGTTGGGGAACAACTGAAATGATTATAATGGCCCACTTGGGGAGATACCATGCTTCTATAATCATATTTCATAGCATCCTAATATGATAAATCATTTGGGGTTATTCTAATCTCATAGAACACATGAAATCCCTTTTCTTTTCTTCAAATTGTAACTCAATTGAAGTCCAAACATCATCCTTTATTTACATAATTACACCTTTATTCTACTATTAGGGCATCATTCCATATTTTCTAAAAGCCATTAGTCTTTGACTTCTTCAAGTTAATTCAGGCTATAATGAGCTTTATATAACTTGGAGAAATCATCACATCTTCTTATCTTCATAAGCTTAATCCTGAGGACATCCATTTCGTCTCCTTCTCACTCGCCCATTCTTATCCTTACTCCTGTCTTCCTAAAGACTTGGCACGCTACCATACTTTAGCTTGTGATCTACACTTATCTATTTATATTATTCGCTACCTTCCTTCAACTTACTTGCACCATATAATTTCTTATATTATTCTGGAACATCAAGCGAGACATCAAATCATCTCCAACTCTACTTTGCTCTCTTGAGTAGATCTCTTAGTACCTAGAAATCATAGGCTGGAAGATATGCCATTAACGAAGCCGCTATCATTCCTAGATACTGAATTCTTGCGCTTCTAGCCTTCTATCCAATGTATGGACTATCCACAACATTATGTATTTGAGTATATGTTATATTATCAACCTTTACCTTATTTATCATAAAGCCTCACATCATATCTTTTATCTCTTTCATGACCTCCTTTTTCATATAGGTATAATCACACCCACAACTTAAAGTTCTCTTATAATACTTGTACCTCTGGTGCATACACAATCTGGTGGTAGCTCCATACTGGTACTCTATTAACTCGCTCTATCGTAGAGCTTTTATAGAATATGGCTATTGTACTATTTCTCTTGTAACTCTCATATTAAAAGTAATTCTACAATGTTCTCAATCGTGATGTGTGTAACATTTCGGGTCCAATAAGCAGGCTCTTAATTTACTTTGTTGATGTATATCTTTAGTTTCCTCTTTCTTCTTATCAGCATTTATGTATGCTTAATCTACCTACCGGTATAGGGTTCATGTTATTAGTCATTTCTTTACCCCCTCCATGGACGTTATGGAATATCCATGATACTATCTTATAATATTTCATTCCTTTGTCTATGACCTGGGCTCAATTCTTACTTTTAACTTATACCAGAATCTTCTACAGCTGTATGATTACCAACATATATGTTGCATGGATAATTCTCTAAAATCTTGAGCACATTCATAGCGTAACTAACTTACTCTGGATCATTGATCGAGCAATTTCTTCCATTCCTTCTCAGCTTTATTTATATTTAAGCAATTAATTTCCCTGGCCGTTCTGCCACTTGCTACATGAATACTTGGCTTATCTTAGTGCCCACACATAGACCCATATGACCTTGAATATTACCCTTTTATTTTTTTTTCCCATTCATTAACCATGATAGGTACCACTTTCTTATATAGTGCATACAACGTTGTTGTGAGACTGTTTTATAAGACCATTTCCTCTTTAGGTCATTGTGCTTAGGTTGAAACCTTCTTTCTTATTTCCTCTGCTAGTCTTTCATTGTAGTACATAGGGAGGATTATATGACTCTTGTAAAGCTGCGAGCATATTATATCGCATACTCGACATAATTTTTTATGTCCTTCCTTGCCTATACTTATTCATAGTTACTTATCTCTATGCCATTGTGATAGTGGGGTTACGTCTGGACTGAAATTTTCATTTTCTTCCTAGTGGCATTCTCTTTTATATTCATAACACTCATACAGTACCTTTTTAACTTCTCTAACTCCTATATGAATATGTCTCAAGTATTACGATGTCATAATCGTGGGGCTGAATTCACTATATTAGGTTTTACCATCTTTATCTTGCACAACCTGTTTTCATGTCTGTACCTCTTGACTAGCCATTACTCGGCACTTCTTGAATCAACTACTAACTACTCGTTGGGCCTTTCTCATGTCAATATTTTGCGAAAGTTTTCTTGGGTTATTTCCTTTGTCATAACTTACGTCTCGCACTGACTCCTTATCTATCAATAACATCTTGGGCAAGGACCCTTACTTCCTATCATTGACGTCGTATTTGCATAATGTTCTGGATGTGTAGCATATATGTAGGAGCTGAATAAGTATAATCTCATTCTTTTTTCGTGTTAGTCGCATTCTTCATTTACCATTCCATGATTACTAGAACCACTTAATTCTAACTTCGTGACACATCACTCTATATTCCCCCTTTTACGGAATTTCTAAGATTTCGCACTATGATGATCTACCTGTAGATGTTTTACCTCGTCATCCTTGGCATCTTCTCACATCATCGACGACCCTTACTCCCCTTGCAGTAATCTTTCTGTACCAAGAAAAGTGAAATATTTTACTCGCGGGAGTGGCACTTAGAGTAACTGACACACATATTCCCTTAAGCTTAACTTTGCTCACATTGCTTGCTTTAGGAAAGCGTCTTCCTGAATGACCATTTTCTGAATTTCTCATGAATCCTCTTCTGTTGTCCATTCTACTATCGTCGAAATGAAAGCTTAAATTCTCATGATGCTGACCATTCTCAAATCATTCAGGCCCTAATTCACGTTTAATTTATCTCGTTCAGCAGCCCATACTGATTTCTATTAGTCTAAGGTCTAACTTTTACTCTTGGTAATCGTACTAGAGTTGCGAACTTATTTCTCAAAATGAGGACATGACGGTATGTCCTATACTATTTTATTATCCTAAGGCTTGTCACCTATCATCTCTTCCTTCACTTGACTATAGATTTTGTAATATTGTCACCTTTTTTACCTACTGTTGTCATCCATTTATCACATCTTACTCTTAATGTTTCATTAGCTCTTTTCTTATTTCATGCTAACATTTATGTCTATCAGTTTATCCTGAAACTTCAACAAGATATTCTTTCGCTTTTAGCTCTACTCGCTTCATTCATCAGCTCTTCGGGTTGCTCAACCCTCTCGCTCTACTAGGGATGAGAGTCACACTAAGGTAATATTTATCCCTTCCAATCTTTCAATCTTCGATTTTTGTTTTGCTCATGCTAGTATTCACATCTAATTGTAATATTTTAGAGTGCATTACTTGGATATCTCACAAGGAGATATATTAACACCTCTGTAATATCTTTCAGAAATGTCAACTAACACAAACCAACTATTCATAATTTTGGGTTACTCTAACCCAAGTCGAGTCCTACTATCATGTCCTTCTCTTAAACCATATCTGTTAGCTCCCATATGGCATGACTGAGATAGGTGTGGCCGATTGTACGTACATTTATTACTGAAGGTAACTCAAAATTTATATCTCTCTTCCTTAATGGTAACTAATGATAATTTTTATTAATTGGGTACCTTGTATCCTTTTTCACCTTGCTTCTTTCACTTGCTGCAACTTGTGTCTAACTTAACTTGTGTCTAACTTCCGATTCCGTTATTCCTTTTTACCATAAGAGTGGATAAGTATATTTTACCTAAAAGGTCCTTATCAAGAATCGTTTACCTTTTAGTACATGCATGATATGCTGAAGACCTTGAATTTACTCATCATAAGCAAGATTCAGAATCGAGTTCCCCTAATTCAACACTTCCACAACTATATCTCTTATCGGTCATCTTTTTTAACATAGGCATCTTTTTATTACGAATAAAATAGAAATTCAGAATTTGAAATCTTATAAGTGAGCTCTACCACATGATCTAGAGTAAGAAGAAAGAGTGAAAGTCCTAACTTCCATGTAGTCTCCTGCTTATAAGTGTGGTGCACGACACGCCTATAAACAAGACTCCACTAGACACGGCTTGTAGATTCCCTAGGACAGAACTGCTCTGATACCACTTTTGTCACACCCGGAACCTGGGGGCGAGACCGGCACCAGTGCCTCACCTAACCTTATGTACTAACTTGCGACTAACAAACTCTAAACATGTGATGTCATACTTTCACCAAGGATCAAATTGCAAGACATTTGCGAAGGCTGACTAAATATTAATATAAATCTGGGCCAACAAGGCAAGTATATTTGCAGCTGACAGGGTATGTCTATACTAGTGGATATACTATGATCGGAATAGCTCCCGACCTACTCATACCATATATACATATATACACAAGATGTACATAAAATTTTAGACCAAACAACTCCGAAATACATGGAGCTTACCGATTAAGCTAAACTCGGGAAACACTTAATGAGGAGGTCTACCCGTCAGTCTATCTGAACTTGCACACCTGAAATACAGCGCCCCCAAAAAAAAGGACGTCAGTACGAAATAATGTACTGAGTATGTAAGGCAATATACTGAAAGCTGAAACTGAAATGATAATATAATAACTATAAGTAATTGAAAATCAAAGATAATCTGAAGATATTCTTACATAGTGATACTGACTCAACTCTCTCAATATAGTAACTAAAATAGCTTTCGGGCCCTATATATATATATATATATATATATATATGCTCTACCATAGTAGGATCACTCATAGGCGCTTAGCCATACTAGGTGATGTATCTCGATCAACTGGGCTCGCTCATAGGTATTCGGCCTCAGTAGGGTCGGTATATAACTTACCATCTTATCAGAGGTTCCCCAGTAGAAGTCTGGTCATCTATTATAGCTTGATAGTAATAAAAATACTTTAATACTATATATATAAATTCTCTGCTCTGTTTACCAGAAGAAGAAAATATTCAATTGAATATGAAGTCCCGACAAGAAGAATATTGTAACTTGCAATACTAGGAAAATATACGTAACTTGCAAGACTAGCAAAATATACGTAAATTTTGGGATATGAACTTTTCTTTATGACTCATTAACAACCTTTTGTAATTACAAAATCATGCAAAAAAAAAGGAAGAACCTAGCCTTAATACCTGGAGTAGCGAAAATTCCGTATAATATTTCTGGAAAAAAATATGCCTTACTCCTTTAGAATCGCAAAATTTTGCGTTGATGCGATTCCAACATATTCTTGTTGAGAAGCTTTTGTGAATTGAATTTATCTTCTACTCCTAACATATTTTCAACTAAGAATTGAATTTATCTTTTGTGAATTGAATTCAAATTTTCATTGAAAGGATGATATAAAAAATCTTGTTAAAGATGATGAAAATCCCGCGTTACTAGTAGTTTTGTATGAGTTCTTGTAGCATATCCATGTAATCTCTTTATGAATTTGATCTTAATCTTGTATGATACTGAAGCAATAATGTTGAAAGACCATTTTGGTTTTTAGTGAATTCCATATCTAATTATTCAAAATCTCGAATTGAGAAGTCCTTTGTTTTGATAAGATTCTCTAATCAAATGGAATGAGATGCTCATCTCTTTACATGTTTCCACCTAGCCAAGTGATCTAAGAGTCACTTAATGGATCTTATATGGCTGCCACGTGGGAGGCTTTGTCCTCACCTACTAATTATCTACAAATTCTTAATTACATAGTTAATCTCTCACTATATATATAATTAATCAATTATTCATATAATTAAAAATTATTCTTAATTAATAAAAATACTATCTAGTTTTTACACACTTCACTATCATGGTCATGTAGTATTTTGTATGACACTAGTTCATAAATATTGAGTAGTTTAGCGCGAGCCATATTGTATCCCAACATGCCAAACTTAGACGAAAATTTATTTTCTTTGACTTGCTTTCCCTCTCATCTTTATTTGTTTGAAATAGCATAATCCTTATAATCTCCAAATAATCTTTTTTTTGGACTGATGTCAATTACCTTACGACAAATTCAACGTACAACCCGATAGGGTACAACATCGTCGCAATGTGGTACTATGGGACGTGACAACTTACTTCCGGGCTCTCATTAATTTATATGTAGCATATTTTTATGTATGAAAATATATGGTGTAACAGCTGAATATTGATCCCCGATCCATGTCCCTTGGGGTCTTGGCTGCGCATCTATTATGATGAACTGAACCCAATGGAGATCCCAATTGGTCGTTTTCGATCCTGATTTTTGACTGGTAACGATTGTTCATATCTGACCATATCACAGCCGGATTTTCAATCAAGTTCTTCTTTAACTATGGAGATGAAATCGAGCTATTTTTATTCAAACCTTGGAAAAAGGCATGTATTGCTGAGTCATCGAATACGGTAGTAATTTCATTCTTTCCATCTGAAATCTAGACACGAACTCCCTTAGCATCTCACCATTTGATTTATTTTAAAGACGTCTGATTTTCATATGGTCATCTTTATGACCCCAGCTTGTGATTTCACAACAACATAGCAAACGAGTCAATAAAGTTAGGACCTAAGTTGTGATACCAAATCATACCTCCTTTTGACAATGTTTCTGCAATTTATTTTAATAAGACTAATTTTGTCTCATCATCATTCAAACCATTTCCTTTGATTCTGCAAGTGTAAGAAGTAATATGCTCGTTGGGGCCAGTTGTTCCGTTATAATTGGGTATATAAGGCATGCAAAATTTCTTAGGGATAGGCGTTGGATCCGGGCTCTGAGGGAACGGTTTTTGTATGATTTTTTTGGTGTTTAAACCTTTCAAAACGGAGGCTCCCCCGGTATCTGGTCTACACGGGAATTATAAGTTGCCACCTTCTTATCATTGCCTTCAATTTTGTTTTCTACGTACTCAATCCTCAAAGTGAGCTCTTCGAGAATTTTCATAGTCTTTGGTCAGTCCCCGGGCCATTTTCATTGGACCTTTATGGTGCTGGCTTAACATGTCGATTGTTTTCATGTTTAGCTACACTCGAAGTTTTGTTTTGACTTTGGAGTTGAGCGAGGCAATTTGCGGAGCCTGCAGCATTTCGAATATCACTTGGACGATGACTCCCCATCTCCAACTCCTGGCATTCCTTGGTCCCACTGTCGGGCTTCCCCGCGTGCATTCCCTACAGGGTCCTTGCTTGAATCAGTGATCAAAGAGATGTGCCAACTAATATCAATTGGTTCCAAGTTTGGTACTTCCCCTGGGTTTATCGGTGGTATACCGGCCCCTGTGTTGTTGTTTTATCCAAGACCTTCATTGTCATGAACATGTGCATTTTGTTTGTTAGACATGTTAAGGCTGAGAATCAAAAATCATGACAAGAAAAAGTGTAAAGATAACGTGTTTAACGAGAATCATTAAAAAACTAATCACTATTATCTTTAGCCCCATGGTGGGCGCCAAACTGTTTACCTCGAAAATACAAGTAACAATTAAATTTGATTTATTGTTTTAAAGATATGTGATTTAGTTCAATAACAATTTATAATCAAGAAATATGAAGTAGGAAAGAGAAAGACAGGTGAATCAAACCAATATTACTCGACAATGATGGCCTCGAGACAGCGACCTCGAGACGGGCTAGGAGCAATAAAGTTAGAAAAATAAAGTAAGAACAATAAAGCTAAAGGACAATGCTGATGAAGACTAGGCGAAAAGGTAGAGAGTATATTCTTTGCTCAGTGATAAGGTGATCTTACAAATTAGTGGAGTACCCCTTATATAATAGCGGAATCCTAAATAAGGAATATTTCTATTTACAGTAGGGAATATTTTTGATACAACTGTCCAACTTACTAGAACGGAATATGTAATCCTATTCTATGATTTACACTATGATTTTGGGACATTGCCGGAATCTAGCTTGCTCTGGTAAAAATCCATAACACGGTACTATTTCTGAGTCGAGCATACTCGAACCTGGTATTCCTTATACTCCTATTGCGCTTTACCTTAGAGCTTGATTTTGGTTCACTGGTCTTGAATCTCGACCTCACTGAATTCAGGTCCATGACTAACCCTCGAGCCTCTAAATCGGAGGCGTATGATTTTAACCGTATACAGCATAAGGAAGCTCGTGATGCAAGTTTGATTAACAAGCCATGCAATGTTTCTTGTGTCCTTCTGAGTCTTTTGTTTATTATATATATAGCACCATGGTATACTATATTACTATCAGCATTCAGTTGTCGGCAAAAAATGTTAAAGGACTGAATAAAGTTTAATCTTCTTGTTCCTCAACAATGTCTTGACGTCCTCGGATATCAAACTTTGACCTACAAGGAGAATTTGTAGGCATCTTTTACCTTTTTTTTCTTTATTTCTAAGATTACGCACTTGAAAGCATAGGCGTATCTAGGGGTTTCATGGGGCACGTGAACTCATGCTCCTCTCCCTAAATTATGTATAGTAATATAATTTTTTTTTTAAATGTTAAATATATGTGTGTGCACTCAAGCTCAACGTATCATATGATGCAATAATTATTGGATGTTATCCCTCTGGGTGGATTATGAGATCAAAGCTCATGTCAATCTTATTTTAGCTTTTTTAAAACTAGGTGCCCGCAGGAGATGGACATATCTGGTGTCACTTTTTGCATATTAATTAAGAACTTCTTCTTTTTCTTTCTTTTTTTATTTGATTTATTCTTGTAAAATTTCATACATTGAAGTTCCTATTATTCTTTTGTTTCCACAAAATTTTATATGATTAAACGAAATGTGCATAATAAAATCAGTAGCGGTGAATGATGTAGCATATAGTCAATCAATTCAACTGATCCCAACACTTTTGATAGGGGGTAAAGAATATATATATATATATATACATATATATATATATATATATGTATGCATATATATATATATATATATATGTATGTGTGTGTGTGTGTGTGTGTGTGAGAGAGAGAGAGAGAGAGAGAGAGAGAATTACTAATATTAATATTAAATTTTAACTTATAATTTCAAAAGTATAATGGATGCAATAGTAGAACTGAAGGTTAAATCCCTAAAATTTATATTCTTGATCCATCACTTCGTAATTGTGCGCCCTTCCTCTTAAATTCCTGAATCCGCCTCTACTTGATAGATCGGTTAGTTATTTGCTGGCCCGAATTTAACTTCGAACATTGTACATAATCTTTCTACATCAATGTATTGGAACGACCTAACCCCCCAAGAAAAAGAATACTCCCTCCATTTCATTTTATGTGAACCTTTTTTTTTTTTTTGGTTCGTTCCAAAAAGTATGATCCCTTTATAAATTTGAAAATAATTTAGTTTAAACTTATAATGTTACCCCTAATGAGAAGCTTATAACAACACAAATACTCTGAACTTTTTTTAACTTGTTTAGGACCATAAATTCCAAAAGTCTACATTTTTTCTTAAACTTCATGTCCAGTCCCACATGTTCACATTAATTGGAACAGGAGTATTACTCAAATGACATCAGATGAAATCATTCGGAGCAATTCTTATTTCAGCATCAGAATCTCCTGTTTAATTGTATATTCTGGTGATTCATCGTCTTGTATATTTCTCTCTGCATGTATTTTCCTTTTCAGATTTAAACATATGGGTAAGAGCTCGAGGAATTCCCTACTATGACCAGCGTAGCTTATAAATTTTCTTCTGTGCCAATCGGAGCTGTTCTTTTACCCTTTAATCAGATAATAGAAGGGTGAGTAGGAAAAAGAACACATTAAAAGAACCAGAAGGTAAAACCTTTGGGGAACAACACCTATTAATGAGTTTTAAATCAGCTGAAGAAACAAAATACTGTCACTATTGTTTACTATTGTTTCAATCAATGGCAGATTCAGGATTTAGACACTAAACTTCTGAGTTGTAAGTGAATTCTGAAATACATGTCTAATTTTATCAAACCAAAAGTAGTGAGTTCTGCCAAATCCATGTTACATCCGCCACTGTTTTCTATGCCCCATACTGGGCATAGAAATCAAGATCTTATTCAACAAACCAAACATGAAACCATATTCCTGATTTCAACCGTATAGGTCAGAATTGAAGTTTCAAGAGGGAAAAGAAAAAGAATCAGAGGATGGGAGGAGAAGAGAAGAGAAAATTACATAAGCACAAAGCTACATATATACTACTAAATCTTTACATTACACTAAGACAAGCAAATCTGTCTGTGCTATTCTACTTACAAGTATATCATCTTCATTATCTGCGAAGCTCCTGATATTATCCTGATAAATATGAGAAATAGCAGTGTCGATAAATATACATGTGGAAAACAACTAAAACTTCAATTGATGTTAAATTTAGAATCCTTATTTCAAAAGTATAATGAATTAAGTGCTAGATCAAAATTTCCAGAACAAGAAAAATACCTGATGTACATTTCATCAAGAAGGAGCGGATGATGTTAAAGGCATCTCAATTTCTTGTGAGGAGCTGATTGATGCACCGCCATCTTTGCTTCCATGAGAGGAGTTAATAGATGCAGCACCAAATTGTACATTTTTTCCATCACTATTGTTGTGCTGAGAATTTGCCAATGAAACATTTCTGGCCATTCCAGAATTTGCCATTGTGGGCGCCCTGGATGCCCGTCTAGAAATCTGGCGATTATCATTATCGGTGCTGCTAAAGCCACAACATCTTTTTATGCATGTATACATGTAAGTAAAGAGCCAAAGTAGCCATGGAAATCCAATCAAGATTAGAGCTATTGCAGGAAACCAAGGTTGTGATAAATTTTGCACAAAAAGGTAAA
This sequence comes from Nicotiana benthamiana, assembly GCA_034376525.1. Lineage (NCBI taxonomy): Eukaryota > Viridiplantae > Streptophyta > Magnoliopsida > Solanales > Solanaceae > Nicotiana > Nicotiana benthamiana. The sequence goes on along the minus strand of CM067329.1, from coordinate 89,250,006 downwards.
GAAAAAGGAAAATCCCACCAATAAGTACACAAATACATAAAATGAAAGAGATTAGAGGAACCCTCAGATCCCCCTCCCTCTCATTCATTATTCTTCTTCTTCTTCAATTCGCCTTTCGCAGTTAGATCAAAGGAATTAGCACCTAGAACGAGAGGCGCGGGTTACAGGTGACCATTATACTAATAGCGGGAAAATTAACAGTATAAAAGAACTTTACCCAATTCTACCAATGTTGAAAGATTTTTCTTTTTTGTGCGCCTTATTCTCCTTCTCTTTTATGTTGATTCAGATTTTTCCTCCGATGGAATTTATGAAAACACGATTCAAGAAAAAAATAATTGGATGTAATGCAGAAGAGAAATCAAGAAGAGCGTTAAAGGCGGAAGGTTGTTTATAAGAATCAGATGGTAAGGTCGTTGCATTTGATATTTACATGCAAAAGGAAGAAGAAATCATGCATGTCTTAACTTAACGGCAATTTAATATGCTACGCTAATCTGTCCTAAAGGAGAAGAATTGGTTTTTTGTCACATTGACGAGTTTACTAAATATAGATTGGTTAAAGGAATAAACGCTAAACAAGCCCAGCATGTTATATTTTCATTTTCATGAGCTAAAGTTGGCCCTCCTACGCCTTATGTATAACAGAACGTTTAGCATGGTTGTACATGTGATTTAGTACTATTCTATAATTTTATCATCCTCTTATATATTCCAAGTAATATTCTAAATCGGTTGTGTTCGAATCTTAGGCTATTTTAACCTTATTCTAATTTATGTTTTCTTTGTAATACTCTTTACTTTATTATTCTCTTCTTATTTGCAGATGGAAAGGAGAACCACGATAATGCTGATATATTTTTATCTATTGTCTTCATTTTTAATTTATTTTACTCCTATGTTGGGCTATTTCAGAATTATAGATTCCAATAAATTTTAACTTATTTAATTGGAACAATGACACTGTATAGCCGCTTTGAGCATGTGATTTTTGCCTCGCATGATTTACTCCTACAGGATTCTTAAAATTAGGTTTTTTTCTTTAGTTATTTGATTTTTAGAATTTAATTGCATAATTTTCATGTTTATTTGCATTTCAATGTGCATTATCAATTTACATAATTCATAAAATACAAAAATACGCATTGCATTTGCATTAAGGATTTAATTTTATATTTTTAGATTAATTAGTAATTAGGGTTTGAAAATACAAAAATCACAAAAAAGTTTAAACTTTAGCTTTGAATTTGATTGGTTTTCTTTAAATTGGTATTTTAGTAATAGTTTTGATTATTAATTATTGCTTAATATAATTAGTTAGGTTAATTTAATTTTATAGGTTTAATTTTAGTTTTGTATTAATTTGAAAAAGAAAAAGAAAAGAGAATTAAAAGGAAAATTGAGTCTTAAACACCCATATTTTGGGCCAGTCCAAATTTAAAACGCCCAAGCCAAAAACCCCTGAACCGGCCCAAACCCACGTCCCAAATCCGATCTAGCCCCCCAGTGCCAAAGTGACGCCGTTTAGCTTAATAAAATCTGAGCCGTCAAAGTTAGATGATCCAACGGCTCAAAAGCAGGGATCAAATAATATATAATTGTCCTAAACCGAACCTGGGCCCCTCAGAATGCCCTACCCCCTCGTCTCTCTGACCTCTTATGAGATCGACCTTAACCCCGCCTTCCACCGCTGCTTGCCCCCCGCCAGAAATCGCCTACAACGGCGGACGGCATCCAATGATCCCCAAAATAACACCAGAGCCCCCTCTCCCTTCCCTCGTCATGAACCCACCAATATCCTCCTTCGAATCATACCGGAGTCAACCAAAATTCCCAAACCATAGAGCACCGCCATCTATCCCTCCGCCGTGGTCGGCGGCGCCACCACCCAATCCCTCCCAAATTAATATCCTGAAACCCCATGACTCCCTCATGATAAATCTCATACCAGTTCCCCTCGAATACCCCTGAAACCTCTCGAATTTGAATTTGAAAAGACAAACCCTAAATCCCAAAATCCAAATCATCAAGTGTTTAAAGATTTGAGGTCGAAATTGGCTTTAGTTGTGTGCTGTCACTTGAGAATACACAATTGAGGCCCATTTCGGTCAAAAGTCGAAGGTTCGAAGTTTTTCAAAGATAGGGTCTGATTGCTTCTTAGCTATGCCCGTTGTTCTTTCTCTTTCAGTCAGTTTTCTTTGTTTTTCCTTTTGTTTTGTTTAGGGTAGTCTTCTTCCTCTCAACTCTTCTGTGTTACTATTCTTTTTTTTTTCTTAAAAAGCATGTTTGTTTTAATATTTTTGTCAACTTTGTTATTATTGATCTTGTCTCCTATTATTTAAAAATAGTCAGCACAGGTCAATTGTTTATTTGTGTTACCGTCACTTAGCCTTGTTGGGGTTTTTGGATCAGAATGTGAGTGTCTAAATTTTTATTTGGATTGACTTGGAGCCAGCCTTGGGGTCATTAAGCCATTTATGACCAATTCAAGATGCCCGTTTGTTTTGAGCCCAAGTCTGTGTAGTTAACAAGGTAAAAAAAAGGAACTTATGGGGTAATTTAGGAAGCTTAAGATAGGGGAATCTTTGCTAACTAACATTAGAAGCTTCTGGTAGGGGTTTTAGCTAAATTTCAGACTTTTGGCTAGGTTAACTTGGGTAGCAAGTAACAATTTCAGGGGTTCCTAAGCCAAAACAAAAATTAAAAAGGGACTCAAAGGGCAAGAACAAAAATCTAAAGTTTCCATACTTGCTTGCATATAAAGGCATTGTATCCTTGCCTTGTGGGAGAGAAGTTTAGAGAGCATATAGATTTTTAGAGCCAATAGACTGCAAGAACAAAAATACAGACCCAATAGATCCTAGATTTTTAAGAGCTAAAAATCCTGCAAAGTTGAGGGACCAAAGAGATTTCTAAGAGCTGAAAGTCCTGAAAATCAAAACGACTGGAAACTCTATGAAAATACTGCTTCATGGAGTTATTGTTCCTTCTCTCCTTTGGTTTCTGTAGCCTTTAACCTCTGAAATACCTTCTGAATATCCTATGGATTTAGGTTAGTGCTAGTTTGTATGTTCTAAAAGGAGTTTAGGTTTGAAGTTTGTGGAAGTTAGTGTTTCTTTGGTTTCTTCTTGTGACCTCTTCAACTCTAATTCCTGGACTAGCTTTCTAAACTATCTGGGTTGAGATGAATGGAATCTGTTGTTGAATTTTGTTGTTGAGCATCAGTTTTGTTGGTCTAAAGCTATTTCCTGGGTTTAGTTCTACTGTTGGGCCCTGCTATTTTGCTGCTGACTTTCTTCCCTTATTCTTTTCCATTTCCAGGTATTTCTCAACCTCTGAATGAGTGAATGTTTTGGTTGAGCAAGTAAGCTGAAACACTGGTGGAATACAGGCTTTTGGGAGTTTAAATTATCTTGTGATTTTCCTGTTACTTTAGTATTCTTGTAATAGATATGTAATTTTCATGCTGTTCATCTATATGTTTAGAGTGGTGTAGGTAGTTGAATATGAATGTCTCATTATCATGTTATAGTTAGATCATGGGTTTTTATTGCTATATGAGCAGAGTTTTTTCTTCTTTTTGTGTTAATGGAGCCTATATGTTAAATGCGTGTTTCACCTTAGTTTGAAATCGATAAGGTGTCATCTGGTAAAGATTGTGTGTAAGTTGTTCCAACAGAATATGCTTTGCTAATGCTTTATTCAGTTTAAATTGAAGGTTTGAAAGTAAGGGTACTTGTTATTTGTTTGCCAAAATCGAATTTCTCATAACTTTGTTTTTTTTCGAAATTTGTCCTTTGTCAAAGTTCCTTGTGATGGACTATAAGAGACATGCTTTTATTAAATCATTTGTGAGCTGGATTATATCATTGCAGGGGCTCGTTCCTGAGTCCCTGCTTTTCAGTTATACTGTGACCTCAAATTGGGGTTTCCTTTTTGGGCTTACTTTTAGCCACACGAATAATAGGACTGCATAAGCTATTGGGCTCATCAGGGTCCAGGCTTGATGTTGTTAGGATTAAATATTGAACTGAGTAATTCTTAAATTCAAGGCTTGCTAAGTAATTAATGTGCTTGGAATTTTCTTTAAAATAAAGTCGTACAACTTTCTTTAGCTAATAAATTGGTTTTCTATTTCAAAATTAGATTGGAGGTGCGTTATATTAGGCAATACAAATAGCTATGACCCTCCAAATAAAGTTAAGTATGAACCCCTTTTAAAATGAAGTTGAGGTGCGCCGTGCCACATAAAATCATAAATGCGTGGCCATCGTATAATTATTTATTTTTTTAAAATCCTTAGAACTCGGGACGTGCCATTTAGCGAATTTTCATGGTCTCCCGCAAAGCTAACAATGTATTTAGTTGCTTTAGGCGCATTATTTAATAATTGTACATTTCTAAACTCGGGTGTGCATTTCATGTGACTCAAATCCAAATTCTAAAACGTTACATAAAATGTGTTTCAGATTGCGGTGCATTTCATGTGATGCAATTCAAAGACATATTTTAAACGACGTTCAATCTTTTTCAAAATTAAATAAAAGTGGCTAATAAGTTAAAAATGCACCATAGGCTAAAACATGTATTAAAGTCAGATAATGGGACATTTATAAAATAGCTTAAGCGATCGTGGTACAACCCCGGAATCTGGGGGTGCCTAACACCATCCATCGGATTAACAGAATTCCTTATTCATAATTTCTGGTTTGCAGACTTCACAAGGAAAGTCGAATTTTCCACAATGTGGGATTTAGAATAAACTAGTGACTTGGGACACCAGAAAACAAACCATCCCAAGTGGCGACTCTGAATAAAAATGACTAAATAATCTTATTTCGAATAATGTCACTTAAATTGGAAAAATGCACTTATATACTATCTTTCAGGGTGGTGTGTAAAAAAGGAGGTGTGACAGCCCCTGTGAAAATAATAGCCGAAATAATGTATAAAATTTGTATATCTTTTGTGTGTGTGTGTCTATATATATATATATATATATATATATATATATATATATATATATATATATATATATATATATATATATATATATATATATTCTGTATGTTATATACGAATTTTATACACTTAAGTTTCCGGCTACCAAATATAAATAGTTTCTCGTGCGGGCTAAAAGTGATAATATTCCTGTTTAATTTTATTTAGAGGGTGCTTGAATGGGCTTTTAAGCTTGTCAAATAAGCTTCTATGTTATTTTTATCTTGTTTTGGTGTTTGTGTATTAGCGGAAAAATAAAGTCGCCACGTAGGCTAATGATATGTTGACATGCTGCATAAGAGTCAAACTGATAAAAAGGAATGAAGGTTAGGGAAAGCATGAGTAAAACATCCACGGGATCGCCTTACAAGATATTGTACCTGATAGCTGGAAAGGAAGAGATACGTGTGGAATGGATAATTAAATACCACAAAGAATGAAGATTCATTAATAGCCACAAGTATGGAAAGAAATCAACATATCCCTAATTACACGCGATTGACTGTTATTACCATAATTGTTACAAATTTCTCAAGTAACGGACAATCAATGTAATATATATTAATAACGGGCGAGAATTAAGTAGGATAAAGTATATGCTTATTTTCCCTTTATATAAATACCTTTTACCATATTTTGTTTGACCATCAAGTAATTCACGAAATTTTACAATCAATCGCTTATTTTACACTTTGTTATTTGAAGAATCCTGTTCTCTCTTCTTGGAAGGAGGCTGTGACTATCAATAAGATTTTCTTTCTTATTCTCTCAATATATTATTTTAATTACTTTTTATTCGTCTATTAGAAAAAGTTGAGTAAAATTGGTTATTAGAAATTTAAATTATTTTATTATTTGCTTTAACCGCAAAAATTATTTATTAGTTAAACAATTGGTTTCGTTATCGGAAAATCTAGTAATCTTCTCACTTTTTATTTACATATTTTATCTTAAGCAACAAATTTATGGTACTAATGAAATTGTGCAGGTTGAGTATCGACAGCAAGAAAGAACTCATTCACACCATACACTCACACATATGTCACAGCTTTTACGAGAAAATTCATCTGCTAGATCTGCTAATTGTAATGCTTGAAAACAACATGAGGAATAGTCAAAGGAGCAAGATAACCTGAAGCAATTTATCACGCAGAAGATTAGTGAAGCTTTCTCTGATTTTGAAAATAGTTTACCGAGTGTTGTTCAGGCGGCTCCACCTTCAGCTAAACCAACTTTGGAAACCCTCATTCAAGACTCGAAAACTCGAGAAGTAGGAATATACCAAATACTTCTAGAGTTGGAGGATTAGGTACGCAAAATAATTCTAACTTTCAAATTTTAGTATTGACCTTGCAGAAACAGCTCAAGGAATAAAAAGAGAGGATTGAACACCTACCGTGACCGCCATGATTAAAGGAGTGGTCATTGAAAAATATTCACAATAATCATGGAAGCCAAGTGCATTACCCTTAACAATACCGAAAAAGATCAAGATGCCCGAAATTCCCAAGTATGATGGAACTACTGACCTACGAGATTATGTCACTACATTTACCACAGGAATCAAGGGCAATGATTTAACCAAGCAAGAAATAGAACTAGTGTTGGTGAAACCCCTACGCATGGGGGCACTAACATGGTATTCTCTCTTACCTGACAATAAAATTGGCTATTTTGCTAAGCTAGCAAATTATTCATAAAAGCATATCGATGGCTCAAAAAAATAGAGAAAAGAATGGAAGATATCTTTAAGGTAAAGCAAGGGAGTAAGGAATTGCTCAGAGAATTCGTGGATTGATTCCAACAAGAAAGAATGATGTTACCTCGTGTACCTGATAATTAGGCAGCAATGAAATTTGCAAGCAACTTGAATAAGAGACATTCATAATCCATGAGAAGGTTAAAGGAAAGCTTGCCGTAATTTCCTGTAACTACTTGGAATGATATTTATAACATGTACAATACAAAGTTACGAATAGAAAAAAATACGGTGTCTCAACCAAACGTGGAGGAGAGGTTTGGACCTAAGCTCTCCAAATTAGAAATAAGATCCGAAAAAAATAGATACGAACATTACATGAGACCTACAGTACGAGATCGTAGTTCAAAAGCAGAATAGATACAGATTGACCAGAGATCAAGGTAGAAGATAGCAAGTTCTTCTTCTCGATTTGGAAAGGAACAGAATAGACCAAGGAGCAACGATCAAAATTTCTGATCAAAAAAAGAGATTACAATTACAATGTCAGTACTTACGAGTTAGTAGATAGGATAAGAGGTATGGTAATAAGGTGCGATGGACAAAAGAGATTAGATCGGATCCCAACAAAAGAAGTTAGAAATTTTGGTGTCATGGTCACAGAACAACAGATTGCAAGCTCCTACAAGAAGAGGTTGATTATTACTGAAAATGTTATCTTATTGATCTATTTAGTGAGAAAGAAAAGCATTTTATATGAAAAATAGAAAAGAAGTACCAAATCACCCATCGCTTAAAAGGATGGTGAATGTTATAACCGGATGTGATGAGGTCAAGGGAGTTACATATACACCGACAAAAAGAACAACCAATACTTCAATGACCAAAGAAAAGCGGATTCGACAAATCTTGGAAGGAGACAACATAACATTTGACTATGAGGATGCAGATGGCTTGTCCATCCCTCATAATGATGTGTTGGTAATATATTTACTTGTTCATGATACTAATATCAAGCGAATTTTGATTGATCTAGGTAGCTCTATGAGTATCATATTATTGAAAGTGGTGAATGAGATAGAAGATCATGTAATACCCAAGGCTCGATCTTTGTCTGGGTTTGACAATTCAAGTGTTATAACAAAGGGAGAAATTACGTTATCGGCATTCGTCGAGAGTGTCGTGAAAGACACCGAATTTCAAGTGGTGGGTACAAACATGGTTTATAACATAACTTTAGGAAGGTTATGGATCCATGACATGGGCGTGGTGCCATCAATAATACACCATGTTATTAAATTTTCATCATAATAGGAAATTTATCAAATCATGAGAGATTAGTAGGCAGCACGAAAAACCAATACATGCTTAGTGGAAAGCAGAACATCTAAACACGACGATGGAAAATAGTAATAATAGTGTTCAGCTGAGGAGGATTTATTTTCTACCTCAACTGAAAGTGCAAAGAATGAGAAGATATAGATGTGAGGCCCGATTTGATCCAAGAATCGGAGGAGAGCGAGACGATTAAAATGACTACAGAAAAAGTCGAAACTGTTGTATTTTTCGATCACTGGCCCGACAGAAAAGTCTATGCTGGGACAAACTTAAGCCGAAAATTGAAAGGTAAGTTAATTAAGTTTTTACGCACCAATGCTGTTTATTTTGCCTGGTCGCACTAAAATATGACAGGTATGCCACTGAAGGTAATGACTCATACGTTAAATATAGATCTATTACCTCCCCCGATGAAGCAAAATAAGCAAAAGTAAGGAGCATTCAAAAATAAGGTAATTCAAGAGGATATGCAAAATCTTCTGAAAATTGGTTCAATTCGAGAGATAAAGAATGTTGATTGATTAGCTAATAATGTTGTAGTGCCAAAAAATGAAAAATAGTGTGTATGTGTAGATTATATTGTTCCAAATAAAGCATGCATTAGTGATTCATTTATTTTATGGCATATTGATCAACTGATTGATTTTATTGCTGGTCATGAACTTTTAAATTTTAGATGCTTATTCTAGATATAATCAAATAAAAATAGACCCCCAAGACGAAGAAAAAACTTCTTTTGTTATAGATAGGGGGACTTATTGCTACAAAATAATGCATTTTGATTTGAAGAACGCTGGAGCTACGTATTAAAGGTTGGTGACCAAGATATTTCAAGAATATTTGGGGAAGACCATGAAAGTCAACATCGATGAAATGCTTATGAAATCGATATAAGTTGAAGATAATCTCAAGCATTTTAATGAGACTATTATAATACTCCGCAAGTATAATATGAAGTTGAACCAAGAAAAATGCATCGTTGATATGTCCTCCGGTAAAATTTTAGATTTTCTTGTCTCTAATAGGGGGAATCAAAGTAAATCCGACTCAGATTAAAGCAATCAACGAAATGCCATATGTGCTCACGGGTAAAAAAGAAGCACAAAAATTAACAGAAAAAGTGACAGCTCTGGGGAGATTCATATTTAAATCCTCAGAGAAGTAATTTTAATTTTTCTTTTTATTGAAAAAATAAAATCAATTTAAATGATTGATATTGTCAACAAGCTTTAAAGATTTGATAGCATATCTGTCAAAACCTGTTACACCCCACAGCTAAAATAAAGCTTGGTTAGGTTGGCTTCTAACACAGCTAATTGGCCAGTGACACGTGTGAGGGAAGCATGGGATTAAATGTTTTATTTGGCTTACGCCAGCTCCCACGCGATGTCATACTTTCTTTTTACATTACACCCTTGCGAAGGACGTAGAAAGGAAATAAAGGACAATCGAAACAGAATTTATTTATCTAAAAATTTTAGAGTCGTCACTTAGGATAATTAATGGTGTCCCAAATCACCGATTTAAAATCCTTAATCGAGGAAGATTTGACTGTATTACAGTATGCAAACCAGAAATTCAAGTAAGAAAATCTATTAACCCGGGAGAAGGTGTTAGGCATTCCCGAATTTCGTGGTTCTAGCAAGGTCGCTCAACTGTTATATTTGGCTTAATTATCTAGTTTTAAAACATGTTCAAACCTACGTGCATTTTAACTTAAACCGCTTTCAATTAATTTTTAAGGAAAAATTGCAATGTCATTTAAAATACTTTTTGGACCGCGTCACATAAATGCACCCGCAATCCGCAGCATATTTAAATAACATTATTGAGATTTGAATTTGGATCACATAAATGCACGCCCGAGTTTAGGAAGGTAATCTTTAAATTGCGCGCCTAAAGCAACTACACACCTTCAACTATGTGAGAGACATGGAAATTTAACTAAATGGCACGCCTGGATTTCTAAGGATTTAAAGTTAATTAAGTGAGGGTCATGCGTTTTGGAATTTTATTTAGCATGGCATATCTCTAATTATTTCAAAAAATTGCACTCAACTTAAAGCAAACTACGGATGTTTATAATTGTTCATTCTAAGGTTGGATAAAAAAAGTCATGGACTTGTGAGAAAAATAAATTGATGGACGAATATTTGAACTATTATACTGTAGTTATCACACATGGAAAATATAATAAAGAAAGGAGGAGTGAAGCGATAAAATTTAGAGATGTTCTGTTGCCGTCACGCATATCCAAAGATGATTATTAGAGCAAAGCATATGAAGAATGCTGAAACACAATATAAATAACACATTTTAACTACTTGCTTATTATTTGGACAAAAACGTGAATTAGCTGACACACTCACTTTTACCCAATTTGCACTCCAGAATAATAACGCCGCAGTAGATAAAATTATAAAATTGTTCTATCCATTTATCTCATTGGCTGTCAATTCCAACCATCCGCCTGTGCACATGAAATCTAATGTTGTTATGAAATAATATAAAAGACAAGAACAATAACTCAAGAACAAGAGCAAATAGAGAGAAGAGTAGAGAGAGTTCTTCTTATTGATACTTAGAGAATGTTAGGAGTGATTTACAATGGTAGAGGGCACCTCTATTTATAGGGAGGAGGATGATTTAGCTACCAAGAATAGAACTCTAGAATCTCTCTAATTAAAGACATTCACCTTAAATAGAAGTGTATTTATACCACTCCCCCTTGAATGTCTATTCAATGATGTGCCTCGTTAAAACCTTAAAACAAAACCCAATGGGAAAAATTAAAGTAAGGAAAAAGAGTACACATGTTTGAATATGCGCCTATTGGTTGCCTCGTTAAAAACCTCGCAAGGAAAACCCAGTGGGACAAAACCTTGTAAGGGAAAAAGAGTGCAACGCGCATTAAACTCCCCCTGATAAGAACATCAATTTATGTCCTTAAGTCTTCGCATCCCGATCTTGTGAACTAGCTTCTTGAAGGTTGACTTTGGTAGAGATTTTGTGAACAAATCAGCCATATTTTCGCTTGAACGAATCTGTTGAACATTGATATCACCATTCTTTTGAAGATCATGTGTGAAGAATAACTTTGGTGAAATATGCTTCGTTCTATCTCCTTTTATGAATCCTCCCTTCAATTGAGCTATACATGCTGCATTGTCTTCATACAAAGTTGTGGGTAGTTTATCACACTTCAAACCACATTTGTCTTGGATATGATGTATTATCGACCTTAACCACACACACTCCCGACTTGCTTCATGAATAGCAATTATCTCGGCATGATTAGATGAAGTAGCCACAATTGATTGCTTAGTCGATCGCCAAGATATGGCGGTTTCTCCACATGTAAACACATAACCCGTTTGAGATCGAGCCTTGTGTGGGTCGGACAAATATCCAGCATCAGCATAACCAACAAGATCCGGGCTGCAATTCTTGCCATAAAATAAGCCCATATCGGTAGTTCCCTTTAGTTACCGCAATATGTGTTTGATCCCATTCCAATGTCTCCTCGTAGGAGCCGAGCTAAATCTTGCTAAGACATTAACTGAAAATGATATGTCGGGCCTTGTAGTATTTGCAAGATACATTAGTGCGCCAATTGCGCTAAGATATGGTACTTCAGGACCAAGTAGCTCTTCATTCCTTTCTTGTGGTCGGAATGGATCTTTGTTCACATCAAGTGATCGAACAACCATCGTGTACTTAAAGGATGTGCTTCATCCATGTAAAACCGTTTCAGTACCTTTTCTGTATAGGTAGATTGATGAACAAAAATTCCGTTTGCCAAATATTCAATTTGCAAACCAAGACATAGTTTAGTCTTTCCGAGATCTTTCATCTCGAATTCATCCTTTAGATAATCAATTGCCTTTTGGAGTTCTATAGGGGTTCCAATAAGGTTTATGTCATCAACATATACGGCAAGTACAACAAATTCCGATGTTGTTTTCTTTATAAAAACACACGGGCAAATGGCGTCATCTATATAGCCTTCTTTTAACAAGTACTCACTAAGACGATTATACCACATTCGTCCAGATTGCTTTAGACCATACAAGGATCTTTGCAATTTAATTGAGAACATTTCCCGAGATTTTGAATTGTGCGCGTTTGGCACCTTGAGTCCATCGGGAATTTTCATGTATATCTCATTATCAAGTGAGCCATAAAGATAGGCAGTAACTACATCCATTAAGTGCATGTCAAGCTTTTCATGGACAGCAAAACTTATGAGATAACGAAAGGTTATCGCATCATTACAGGCGAATATGTCTCTTCATAATCGACACCGGGCCTTTGAGAAAAACCTTGTGCAACAAGGCGTGCCTTATATCTTTGTACCTCGTTTTTCTCATTTCTTTTGCATACAAAGACCCATTTATAGCCGACAGGCTTAACACCATTAGGTGTTTCAACTATAGGGCCAAAAACTTCACGTTTTGCCAGCGAATTCAATTCTGATTGAATTGCTTTTTGCCAATTTGGCCAATCCTGTCTTTTTCGACATTCTTCAACAGATTGAGGTTCGAGATCCTCACATTCTTGCATAATGCTAGATGCTACATTATAAGCAAAGGCATTATCCACCACAATATCCACTCGATTAATATTTGCCTCGATATTAATTGGATTTAGGGATAGTTCCGTATTTTCCAGAGTCTCGGGCTCAATGGATTCTTCATGAATCTCAGAATTTGTTAAATCATGAGATTCTTTCGTGGTGTCATTTTGATCGTTCTTTTTCCTCTTTCTAGGATTTCGATCTTTGGAACCTAATGGTCTGCCACGCTTCAGGCATGCATTTGACACATTGGATATGACACTAGATGATTGTCCAACAGGGACATCAATACGGATTGGAACATTTTCCGCGGGAATGTGGGATTTCGTTATCCTTTTCAGTCCGTAAATGCGTCAGGCATTTGATTTGCTATTCTTTGCAAATGGATAATCTTTTGTACCTCTCTTTCACAAATAGAGGTATGTGGATCAAGATGAGATAATGATGCATTTTTCCACAAAATTTCCCGTTTGGTTTCACCAACTTCTCCCCCTAATTTTGGGAAAAGTGTCTCATCAAATCGACAGTCTGCAAATCGTGCAGTAAACAAGTCGCCTGTCAATGTTTCGAGGTAGCGAATGATGGAGGGCGATTCAAACCCAACATATATTCCTAACCTTCTTTGCGGACCCATTTTGGTGCGGGATGGCGGTGCTATAGGCACATATACTGCGCATCCAAAAATTCTTAAATGGGATATATTGGGTTCATGACCCAAAACCAATTGCAACGGGGAATACTTGTGGTAATTCGCCGGTCTGAGACGAATTAGCATTGCTGCATGTAAGATGGCGTGACCCCATACCGAAGTGGGCAGCCTCGTTCTCATAAGTAATGGCCTTGCAATCAACTGCAGGCGTTTAATTAACGATTCTGCAAGACCGTTTTGAGTGTGAACATGAGCTACAGAATGTTCAACTTTTATCCCGATTGATAAGCAATAATCATTAAATGCTTGGGATGTAAACTCAGCAGCATTATCCAGTCTAATGGACTTGATTGGATTATCTGGAAATTGTGCTCGTAGTCGAATTATTTGTGCCATTAATTTCGCAAACGCAAGGTTGCGTGATGACAACAGGCACACATGAGACCATCTACAGGATGCGTCTATCAAGACCATGAAATACCTAAACGCCCCACTAGGTGGGTGAATAGGTCCACAAATGTCCCCTTCTATACGTTCCAGAAACGTGGGTGACTCAGTCCCAACCTTTGTTGGTGATGGCCTGATAATCAACTTGCCTTGATAACACGAAGTGCAAAGATATTCATTATTCGAAAGAATTTTGAAATTCTTTAACGGATGCCCATATGAGCTTTCTATAATCCGTCTCATCATGACCGATCCTGGGTGTCCCAATCGATCATGCCAAAGTACAAAGGTATTGGAATCAGTAACCCTTTGGTTTACTGTTGAATGTGCCTCAATTGCACTAATTCTTGTCCAATACAGGCCACAAGATAAAGACGGGAATTTCTCAATAACCCTCTTTTGGCCGGAGACATTCTTTGTGATGACGAGATATTCAAGATTATCTTCATCCATTGTCTCAATATGATAGCCATTCCGGCGTACATCTTTAAAACTCAACAAGTTTCTCTTAGACTTGGAGGAGAACATTGCATTCTCTATGATTAACGTCGTGCATTTGGGCATAGTTACAATTGCTCTTCCGGAGCCTTCAATCAATTTACTACTTCCAGAGATTGTAGTAACGTTTGCCTTACACATATTCCGTTGAGAGAAATATTTCCTTTCTTTGAGTATTGTATGTGTAGTACATGAATCAACTAGGCAAATACTTTTACAGTTGGACGTTGATCCAAGTTCGCTTTGTGAGATATCCATATTTGCTTAGATTTTTCGAGAATGGTTCTTGAGACGGTATAGTCTCGTGCTGATAACGTGTTATGAAATAATATAAAAGACAAGAACAATAACTCAAGAACAAGAGCAAATAGAGAGAAGAGTAGAGAGAGTTCTTCTTATTGATACTTAGAGAATGTTAGAAGTGATTTACAATGGTAGAGGGCACCTCTATTTATAGGGAGGAGGATGATTTAGCTACCAAGAATAGAACTCTAGAATCTCTCTAATTAAAGACATTCACCTTAAATAGAAGTGTATTTATAACAAATGTAATGATATTAACGAAATTCAATTATCACATTATACTTTAAACGCCCATATGAAGCTCAAATGTCACTACCATTGTGGCCCAATTGTTTTTCGAAAATCCAAGCCCAGATTCTTAAACCCTACTCTTCCCTATTTTTAATTTACTCAATTAAACTTACTGTTTGCTTCACAAGCAAAATAAAGACGTCACTCATCACATTATCATTGAACATTTAGCATTCCATATATTGAATTTCGAGGGGTTAAAGGTGAAAGGATTCAGGGATGATTGACAAAGAGGATTAGTGCCGGAATTTTTCTCGAGGTGGTGGTGCTACTGCTAGGTAAGAGGAATTGGGTGCGACTCTAGCATTTCTGAAGAGGGAGGGGTGACTGACCTTCTTCTTGTTTCTCCACAAATGAGAGAGATAGAACATTCAAGGGGAAACGACGTTGTTGAGTTTTGTCTTCTCAAGGGGGGGGGGGGGGGGGGAGGGGGGAGGTCTCCTGTTATTTTTCTAGGTCCCTAAGTTTGAAAAATGAGAGTTTTTTTATGAGAGAGGAGTCTGGTTGAGTTATAGGCTGGGTCATTTTAGCTTTTGGGTATAGGATTCGGCCCAAATTTAAATTAAACTCTTTTTCAATTTCCTTTCTTTTATTTTCTAATTTTTTCCTTTTCTTTTGATTAAAATTCTATAAATTAAAAATTCGAAATTATCTGAAAGTGTGAAACTAAACTAATTAGCTAATTATTATAAACAATATCTAATTCTAATTTAAAAGAGAAAAATTAATATGCTAAAAATTAAAAGACAAAAAAAACATAAAAATGAGCTATTTTTTGTGATTTTTGAATTTCTATAAAATAGATAATTACTGGTTAATTCTAAAAATATAAAAATAAATCCTATATGTAATGCATGATATTTTGGTATTTTTCATGACTTAAATAAAAATTAAACATGAAGGAAAAATGCAACAATTAAATAAAATTTTACAAAAACTCCTAAAAATAACAAATAATTAAGAAAAATCTATTTCCTTGGAATTTTGTAGGAGTATTTCTTATAGGGCAAAAATCACGTGCTTACACCTGATGTTGCAATCAGGTCGGGGGCGACCCATTTTGCGTGTAAGGTCGGCAAAATTTCCTAGGCATGGTATAGTATGCAAAGGCAGTGCAACCCTCTTCGCCCTAATTCTAGAAGATTTCACCCACATTAGTTCTCCCAAAATTATCTCAAATCCCTCTACAATTCCCAAATTAGTCTAAGGCTGTCGAAGGGAAATCTAGTAGGATTTACTGCGAAGGATCTTGAAAATCAACGATGAGAGAGATAACATGAACAATAACTTCATATAACGGAAATTAATAATGAAAAAGGTAACATGAACAATAACTTCAATTAATGATAATCAACAATGAAAGAAATAACATGCATAATGACTTCAGATAATGTTAATTAACAATAAAGAGATAGCATGTAATAGTAAAAGAGACAACAAATTCAACTAAATCATAAGAGCAATTTATCAATTAGGAAGTAGAACAGGTGTTAACAAATTTATTTAAGACATTTTAGGATAGACTACCACAAGCAAGAATAGATTGATTAGGAGAATTTAGAACATGAGATGGCATTTTAATTAAAGCGTGGAAATAGTCTAAGTATCCTAAATCAGTCAAATACCACGTACCACCCGTGTACCCACTCGTCACCTTGCCTACACAGATTTCACTTAGTACAATTGGATCAAATAATACGAATCCAAATGGGTACTTCCCCCATACAAAGTTATGCAAGACACTTACCTCAACTAGGCCAAATCAATACTCGAAAATAGCTTTTCCCTTAAAATATTCCTCCATACGGCTCAAATCTAACCAAAATTGACTTAATATCATCAAACAATGCTAAGAAGTTTAATTGCAAAGATAAAGCTAAGATCTTTTTAATTTTTCTAAAAAGTCAACCCAGAACCCGTCCGGTCAAAACCCGAGTCCAATGGTAGATTCCATCTACCTATGACCCCTTGAGTTCATATATGTAATTAGTTTCAAAATTCGAGTCCAAATCAATTCTCAAAACTCAATTTCTTATTTTTCAAAATACAACAACGTTCCACAATTTTTCACTTTCAGTCACATAATTTTGATGTTAAAATCAAAGATATGTTGATGGAATATAATTAGAAATACATTAGAATCACTCTCCCAAGTTTGTAGGTGAAAGTCTCTTCTCCAAATCGCCTCCTACCTAGTCTAGAATTCAAAAATGAGAAAATAAATTAAAAAATCCCCTCCCAGCCCTTTAACCAATTGCAAATGTGGCATTTGCGATACATGATTCGCATTTGCGAACCCTCTTAATTGCGGACCAGGGCTCACATTTGCAAACCCTGACAGCCTCAACATTTATGCAATTGCGAACTGGAGGGCATCGCAAAAGCGAAGAATTATTCGCATTTGCGAACTAAGGTGAAATTTGAAAGTCTTCGCAATTGCGAAGGGGGAGTTGAAATTGCAACTTCACAGCCCCTACTATCACATTTGCAATTGTGATGATGGTGCTCACTATCGCGATACATGAGCACCTGCGGCATCAACAGTCTAATTTCAGTCCATAATCATTTCAAAACATGTACGGAACTCATCCGAGCCATCGTGGCTCTAAACCAAACAGCAACGCAAGTCTAAAAATATCATACGAACTCACTTGCGCGATTAAAACACAAAAATAAGATCTCAAACTACGAATTGAACACTAAAACACATGTATTTTAAAGTAAAGTTCAAGAATTTCTTAAGTTACAATTAAACATCCAAATCCTATCAAATCAACTCCAAATGACACTAAATTTTGCAGACAATTTCTAAATACCATGGCGGACTTATTCTATGTTCTAAAATCCAATTTCGATCTCGATAGCCGAAAGTCAGCCTAAGGTCAAACTATTCAACTTCAAATTGCTAAATTTCGGCAAATCAACACAAATCAACCTATTGGCTTATGAAATTAATTACGGGCATACGCAAATCCAAAATTAGAATACGAAGCTATCGGAACCATAATAATACAGCTATGAGATTGTTTTCACAGAAGTAATTGTCCAATATTTTCTAATTTACACCTCTAAGTCAAGAATCAAGGGTTCATATCAACGTGAATGCTTCCCCGGAATGAAATTAACCTACCCCAAGTTATAAAATCATAAACAAACATGTGTGAATCACATAAAGGGCAAATGGGGCGCAATTATACAATTCGACTGATCGAATCGTCACATATACTTATATAGAATACAATGATTACTGTTGAATCATGGTATACTTTCTTTGAGTATGTTAAATGGTATTCCTAATTTTTTTGTCATACTATGTAGTATGTCATGATTTTGTTGGATCATTTTGTTCTATGAATTACTAGTATATTAAATAGTATTCATAATATTTTTGGTATACTCTATTGTATACTGTGAGTATACATGAATCATCGTATACTATGATTATTAGTATGATAAATAGTATCCAAAATATTCTTAGTAAATTTTATAGTACATCATAATTAGTATACCATAATTGTAGGTTATATACCATGATTATTATTGAATCATGGTATATTTTATTTGAGTATGTTAAATAGTCTATCAAATATTTTTGGTATACTACATATGGATATACTATGATTAGTGATAAATTCTGGTATTCTCAATATTCTTTGGTATAATGTACATTGGTATACCACGATTAGTGTTAAATCATGGTATACTTTATTAGAGTTCGTTAAATAGTATATCCAATATTCTTGGAATAACAATTTACTGTTGAATCGTGATACTCTTAATATTTTTTGTATATTATATATATATATATATATATATATATATATATATATATATATATATATATATATATATATATATATATATATATATATATATATATATATATATATATATATATATATATATATATATATATATATATATATATATATATATATATATATATATATATATATATATATATATATATATATATATATATATATATATATATATATATGTATGTATATATATATATGTATGTATGTATACCATAATTAACATAATATACCAAATTTAATATTCACCGATTTAACTAGAAAAAAACAAAAAAGGTAAAAAAAGAGTGACAAATTTTTATTTTAAGAAAGCATAAAGAGTGACACCATAATGATCGATAACTTAATCGATTAACGATTATGTAGAAAGTATTCTAAAACTAACATTAGGACTAGGTTATTTATCTAGAAAAAATTAAAACAAAATCAAAAGTGAAATAAAGTGATAAAATTTTAACAGGAGAAATTTTACTGGAAAATTAATTGAAAAAACTAAGATAAACATATGAATTTTAAGGGGAGAAAGTGACAGATGTTTTGAGCAAAATAATTCTAGAAAATTGCAAAAACAATAAATATATGTACTAATACAAAAATAAAGAACTAAAAAAAAAGAAAAAAAAAGAGTAACATGGTAATTCTCGATAATCCTAATCGATTACTAATTGTGTAGAAAGCATTTCAATACAAATTTTAAAGACTCGGTTATTTATTTGATAACAGTTTTTTGCGGAAGAATCTTATTGAAAGATAACATAAAAATGAAAAATGAAAAATGAAAAAGAAAAAAATGTGACAGTGTTTTGGACTGAAAGATTTTAGTGGAAAGAATAAAATTATTATAAATAAAATAACACCAAAAATAAAAATAAGATAAAAAAAATAAAGTAAAAAAGAGTGAGGGGTTTACTACTAGAAAGAGTAATAAAAATAAAGAGATAAAAATAGAAAATAACTACAAAATATGAATAAGAGTGCATAATTGTTTTTAGGAAGAAAAAAAAAGTGAAAAACATAACAGCAAAATACGGAAATTGTTTTATAAAAAAAGACAAAAAACTGAAAAAAAACAAAAAAGAAAAAAAAGGAGAAGGACTTTTGTAAAGCGTAGCCGCTAGGCATAAAAAGGAGGAGGTAGAGAAGTTTTATTTTGTGTCTTTGTCTCACAAATTTGTGAACCCCAATCTTATATTTCTGGGTCCAAAGAATTTGAAATTCATAAAATTGTGAGAAAAAAAGTTACATCATACAACTAATGTAAGTTGTCTGAAACACAAAACAAAATTTTCGAGGAGGTAGTCTGGTCTGAAAATCTTCGGGGGCATGTTCTCTTTTTTTTCAAAAAAAAAAAAAAAACAAGAGCATTTGGTCATTAATTCTTTTAACAGAAAATGACCATATATGCCAGTGAACTATATGAATTAGGACAGATATGTCCGACGTTAATAGTTTGATATAGATATGCCTAATCCGTCCAATACTTGTTCATTGATGCCCTTAGTTTAACAGAACCACTATTTTATCTTTCTTAAATAATTAATAACCGGATCCAAGCAAATATACTCACCCGATTCGTTAGGACCCGATCCACCCCTATTTCAAAGATATTTTTTGATATATCATTTTGTTTGATTGAGAAATTGTGTGATAATCATTTTATTTATTTGAGTAATTTGATAATCGTTTTTTTCGCTATAACATCATTTCGGTCCTACTAAAATAAATAATTGATGTTTATTTATTATTTTAACTAAAGAATATTCAAACTAGTTTGTGTGTTCTTTACCATCTATTTTAATTTTTCTCACAATCTATTTGTATATTTCACCAATACAAATAACTCCAAGTTCGCTATAACTTAACCTGATGGACCCTTTTCTTGTATAGATAAGTGACCATTATAAGATTGATTATTAGTTTATTGAATTATTCTTTGCATTACAAATTTGTTATGAAATAAGTAATAAATTTTTAAAACAGTAGTGCTTCTTTTTTATTTTTATTAAGTAACTAATTCATAACAAGCATCACTTTTAGTAGGATTACTTCTCGAATGACAAAAAAATCGATTATCAAATTACTCAAACAAATAAATACGATTATCACATAATTTCTCAATAAATAAAAATACGTCAAAAAATATCTTTGAAATTAGGATGGGTCGGGTCCTAACGGATCGAGTCGGCAGATTTTGGTTGGATCCATTTATTAATTATTTTAAGAAAGATGAAATAGTGGTTCCATTAAATTAAGGGCATGAATGAGCAAGTATTGGATGGATTGGGTATATATGTGCCACTATCAACGACGGGCATATTTGTCCTAATTCGCATAATTCACTGACATATATGGTCATTTTTCGTTCTTGTAGAGGAGCTCTAAGGGAGCTCTTTTCTTTTTTAAATGGCCTTATGGGACGTAAATTCGGATTAGTCGGGGTCCTAAACAAGTACTGGACAACGCAGCGGGTCAGAAAACAAGAAAATAGCAACGACGGGTTGGTGAGATCTCTTCAACAGAATTCTGTGGGCTTTATACCATATGCACTACTCTCATGAGCAAGTTTCTGATGGGAATATATATTCCACATTATCTGTGAGAAAATGTAGACTTAAAACTGCTCTAGTTGGAACTGCATGACACACAGGGCAAAGGATTTATATGATTATCATAGTCACTTTTGAGAATTATTGAAGATAATTATTTATTCCTTTGACTCAGCAGCTTGCTGACACAGCACAAGTGCAAGAGTGACAAGGGAAGCATAAAGAGAAGTGGGCATCTCCTGAACCACCTTTCCAACCCCAGGGACTCCCTCTGTTGACCTTTTCGTTAGCAAGAGCCACAGTTGGTGCTACTGTGTGATAACAGAACTCAAACTGTTAAACTTTGTTAATTTCCTAATAAATTTCACAAACTCTTCTCGGTCCACTTCTCCATCAAGATTGATATCGCACTCCTGTGTGATAACAGAACTCAAACAGTTAAACTTTGTTAGAACTGTAACTGAATCAGTAGAAACTGAAAGGCAGGGCCGCCTTCAAACAAGATTAAAATAGACACACATTTTCTTTGGGAAATAGGATGGAAAAGGGAAGGTAAACTGGAGAAAAGATTTTCGCCGTCTGGATTCCTAAAGAAATACAAGAATAGAATTTCCATGTATTTTCATCTCAAGGGATCTGCATTTTACAAGCATTTAGAATGATTTAAGTATCAACATCCCTGAGAATAATTCAATCTGGAGAAGGAAAAAATGGATTATCAGTTACTTTAAACTACAATCCCATCTCTCATCGATATAGGAGTTGAATCATTTTGTATTCTTTTTTTCCAAAATTTACATATTTTATAAAGGCTCAAAGTAAATACAATTTTTGTAAGATGGAATGTTGAATGAATCGCTAATATCCATTATTACAGCAATACTTCAAAGGAAAGTAGTGTGATTAGAATAGTTTAGGCGCATCACAATCAAATCATGACCTAACAACAACAACTCAGTATAACCCCCACTTCCAACCGAGAGGTTGTGAATTCGAGTATCCCCAAAAGTAAGGTGGGAAGTTCTTGGAGGGAAGGATGCCGGGGGTCTATTTACCCGCATCATAACCTAACTAAACATCAAATGTAGAAGAATGGTCTGCATACCTGCATCAGGGCTCTAACTTCATCTTTTGTAGAAAAATCCAAATGAGGTCCAGGCAAACGTTTATTGATATCACTAAAATAACATAAGTGATAAGAAAAAGTTAAAAGTGTAGCTTCTTCCAATTTATAAACAATTAACAAACCTCTATAATGTTCTGTAGAAGGTAAGTGAGGAACATAGCAATCTTACTAGTATACAAGTAATACAGCAATATATAGGTCTTCAAACTTCAGATTTGCTCTTCCTGATTCATTTTTGAAATGGTCAAACACCTTGTCTGTTATTTTTCTTATTTTTGTCTCCATGCACTGCTTACCTGCGTGAGGTAAATGAGGTTCGCTTTGTTTTAACTTACTTAGGTAAGCTCCATGCCAATATGACCAGCCTAACTGCAGAATCAGGTGCTGATATAGGTCTATTTAGTGGTGCACATGAGTTACTGCATAATTTATTTATCTTCGTTCGTCACATTAACCTCAAATTTTCTTAGATAACTTTTAACTGGAATTAAAACAACAAACTAAAAATAAAAAAGAACTATGCAAGAAATCCATGTTTTCGAACTTCTTATGAAACATGGCTATGCCGTTGTATGCTAAGTTGCTCCGACAAGACGGTTTAGGGTACCCGTGTCGACATGACACTAGTATGGTTGTGGGGATGGGATCTATATCAGATTTGGTCAAACAATTTAGGGTATATTGACTATGACGGACAGAAAAATTCAAGACAAGATACAATTTGATTCCCGAAATAGCGAAATGAAAATCAAAACTAAGATAAATTTGAAGAAAATACCTTATCAAGGAAATCAATCCCTTACCTAAAACTTGAGAATAAAACGAAATTCACACTTTACGAGCTATAAGTAAGTATTCCACAAAATTTTTCATAATTTAGAGTCCCCACTTTGTGGGACTATACTGGGTAGTTGTTGTTGTTGTTGTTTCATAATTTAGAGATATTTTTATATTTTTATTTTTGAATTATTTTTAGCCGGATCCCCACACCAGTATCCATATTCCATATCCCTAAATCTTAGAATTTACATCTCGAAGGATCCAATCGCTATATCCACACCCCTATCAGACACCCTCACCCATGTCCGAGCTACTTAGGTTGTATGTATTACCTGATTATCCATCATGCCCTGATTTTTAGGTCACAGCGTACTGTCTATTATTAGAAAGTGAAGATATCACAACAACTGGTGTAATTGTTTTGAATCAGACTCATCAAATCACAGATAGACAGAAACCTGAGGTTATGCCTTTCCCTTGTTCAAGAGAAAGCAATGACTTTACTTTAGCTACTGGCCCAAATAGGACACATTTTGCTTCATCATTTACAAGAGATAGATCATGTTAAACAGAATCAGTAGAAAACCAATTTGCATGATGTTTTTGCGTGAAAGAAGCACAATTTAATTTAACTTCTCTAATATATGGCACAAGGGAGAACCTTCTAAGGTCTCTTTCCTAAACTAGAGAGTATTAAAGAGGAAAATTCCACTTGATGAGACTATTCTAGATTTAGACAGAACATTGTGTCCAAAATGCAATCGTTAGTCTGCTGCAAAGATTGAGCCTGCAAAAACATGTTTTCATGGAACACCAGTATGCTACCAGAATACGGTCTTACTTTACCAGGACAATTGCATCAAGCTGGAAATCACTTAAAAGACTCTCTTTTGAAGCTGGAAAGCATGGTTGAGTGGATTAAAGTTAAAAAAAAAGTAATTTTACTTTTAACAGCAAGTGCATGCACATAGCTAACTACACAAGAAAAGCAATCAAAACATAAAGGAAAAGAGGAGAGAATGACCACATTCGTAAAAGATGTATAATGATTGTTAAAGACAGCTGAAAAGGGTGAAATATACTTTTTCGAGAATAAGTTGCTCATGAAATGGATAGGATCACAAATTCGACTAGAAGTGAATATATTAGTAGCTTTAAAATTTCTAGTTTTTTTCCCAGAGCCATTTACATATCCTTCTCAGAGGTCACAATGCTCCAATAATTTATGCATCCAATAAAATAATAAAGAGTTTAAGGTCTATTACAGTGCAGAAAATATCTTCACAAAGTAATTACAAGTAAATATCTATGATAAGCATTAATTGGTATTTTCATAAAAATGGTAATTAACCTACTATAATAAGTTATAAGAATCTTTGCATGGTCAGTATATACAATTATACTTCTCTATAACAACATCCCAATATAACAGTCATTCACTATAAAGCCAAGTTTTCCTCAGAACCAATTGTTGAAGTTATATTTTACCTCACTGTAACAGTTTTTGACCCATAAGAACAAAAACCATATTTATAGTAGAACACTCTTTGTAAAATTATCCCTCTATAAAAACCATATACAATCATTAAGATTAATAATAATAAGTAAAAATATGCACACAATCTTCTTCATTAAACAAAGTTTCTGTCTTCCATAAGATATAAGACTTGAAGAATTTCACATGATATCTTTTCCGTTGAACAAATTCCAAAAAACATATTTAGATAAAAAAATTAACTGTTAAGCTATTAATTTTCTTCAACGGAAAGCTATTGGATACCTTTTTGCTGAAAATTTAGAAACGAGTGTTCCCCAATTCAAGCGTTATATCGCTAGTAAGAGAATAAATCAACAAAAGAAGCTATAATTATAAAGTTCTTCCATCAATCTTGAAAGAATTTATTTTTCTAGTTAGCTTTAAAATATCTTCCTTAGAGTTTAAATCTTTACACGTTTAATTATGGATTTATCAATAATATATTAGCTTTTTTCAATATTTTAACTAGTAAAATATACATAGCTGTTGAGATTTTAAATTTGAATAATTTTCTTATCTTTTATATGTAACACTAAAAAAGGAAAGATAATTGATTTTTGGATATCTATTATCTATAGCAGCCAACAAATATTTAAAAGTCAAATGTTGTTATAGGTGTGTAACAACCATTCACTATAAAAGCCAAAAAATATCGGAACGAACGAGGCTGTTATAGAAAGAGTTGACTATAACTTAAATCCAATAATAAATAGTACTCCCTTTATTTTAATTTGGATGACACACTTTTCTTATTAGTTTATTCCAAAAAGAATCACATTTCTACAATTGAAAATAAATAAACATTAAACTCTTCATTTTATCCATTTAGCCTTAGTGGAAAGCTTTTATAATCATACAAATATCATGATTCCATAAAGCTTTTACCTTTTAAGCTTTTAAATACAACATGTTTCAAAAGTTTTTTTTAAAACTCAGTATGGAGTATTGAATTTCCGATTCAAAGTAATGAAGTCAACGCTTCCAACCGCACAGTAACTCAACCTTTTGGCTGGAAATCAAGAGAAACCTGTTCCTTGATGTTTTAGCAGGTTAAAAGTATTGGATCAGTAAAAAAGTACTCTCCAAAACAACCAAGATTAGTCTTTAAGACATCAAGCTTTTACCCTTTATATCACCAAACTTTTGCAACTTGAATTAATTACATAACAAATTCTTTA
Source organism: Nicotiana benthamiana (assembly GCA_034376525.1). Classification (NCBI taxonomy): domain Eukaryota; kingdom Viridiplantae; phylum Streptophyta; class Magnoliopsida; order Solanales; family Solanaceae; genus Nicotiana; species Nicotiana benthamiana. Next base: position 89,224,219 of record CM067329.1, on the reverse strand, counting down.
TTATAATCCCCCATCTACCCACTGTTAGAAGGAAGTAATAACCAAACCAAGGAATTGATCCAAAGAAACAAGAATATTTCATGCTAAGAAAATTGATGGGATTACATAGAATTTGTGATGGTTACCTTGGAATTTTTGAAGAATCTGTCCCATGGGTTTGAACTTTCGGAGAAGACAAAGGGAAGCTTGCTACGGTGGTGTGATTTTGGTTAACTTGCACAGGGAATAGATAGTCCAGAATCCCAGATCCGCATCACGTGAGATCCTTTGTTGGACATCCCAGGTGGGGGTCTAAGGAATTTGCATTAAAATAAATAATTATTTGATGTAATTAATCAGTATTCGAAATTTTTGGTCTTTCACTTTCAGAATTCTAATTCTTTAATAAATTATTACGTAGTTACTTTTTTTCATTTTAAATTGAATGTATAAATTTTTGTTTCTGCAATTATTAGCAAGATGGCTGAAAATGTAAATTACTTAGTGTATTGTTGAGAAATGTGCACACTGAAAAATTCTACTTTTATAGCAAAAATAAATTGTTAACTTATTAGTTACCGCTTCTCATGTTCTTTGAGAAAGTAAATATAAGCTACTCCCTCTTGTCCACAATAATTTATGTGATCAATTTATTTTTAGCATGCTAATTAAGAAAATATTAAATTTTATATAAAACTATCTAATATGACTAAATTACCCTTAATTAAATATTTAATGTGAGAAGTAAAGAAACTTTTTAGGGATATGTACATAAGGTTAATTTTGTAAAACTAAATTAAATTCTTTCTTGATTATATAAATGGACACTTATTTTGGACTAAAATAAAAAGCAAATTAGTCACTTATTGTAGACCGGAAGGAGTATATGCTAAGAAAGCAACATATTTCAACCTAGCGGAGAGCGGCCGAGGAGGAGAAGAAGACGAATAGGATTGTTATAAGAAGGTTAAAGAAGATGTGAAGTTAGCAGTCACGAAGGCCAAGACTGCACGTTTCGATGCTTGTATGAGAAACTTGGGGGCAAAGGCGATGACAAGAGACTGTATCGGTTAACCAAGGTTATAGAGAGGAAGGGTTGAGACCTGGATCAAGTGAGATATATCAAAGATGATGAAGGTGATGTATTGGTGGAATAGGTGTGTATTAGGTGTAGGTAGCAGCCATACTTCCATAAACTCATGAACGAGGATAGAGACAGGAGCATCGTGCTTGGTGATTTGGAGAACTCGGAGAACCAACGGGATTTTGGATTTTGTAGACATATTAAGATGAAGGAAGTTGAGGGGGGTAATGCGGAAGATAAGCAGGGGTAAAGCGATTGGGTCAGATGAGATCCCGATAGAATTTTGGAAAGATACATGCCAGATAGGCTTGGGGTGGCTTACTGGATTTTTTAATTTCATTTTAAAATGAAGAAGATGCACGGTGAATGGAGGTGGAGTTTAATTGTTTCGTTGTACAAGAATTAAAGTGAAGTTAGAATTTCACCAACTACAGGGTATCAAGCTAATGAGTCACACGATGAAAGTTTGGGAGAGTGTATGGGTGGAGGGGAGGGTTAGGAGAGGTGTGTCCATTTCTGAGAACCAGCTCGGTTTCATGTCGGGGTGATCGACAACAGAATCCATTCATCTTGTAAGCAGTGTGATGAAGCGGTATAGGGCGAGGAAGAAGGACTTGCATGTAGTATTCATCGACCTAGAAAGTCCGATGACAAAGTCCCGATGAAGGTTGTATGGATATGTTTGTAGCTAGCGTCATTCTAGTAGCATATACTAAGATGATTAGGAATATGTACAATGGTGCTAAAACTCGGGTGAGGACTATGAGAGAAGACTCAGAGTATTTTTCAATGATGATAAGGTTACAACAAGGATCAACTCGTAGCTTATTTTATTTGCTTTGATGATAGATGTGCTGACGCAACACATCCAATGGAAGGTGTCATGATATATGTAATTTGCAGATGATATAGTGTTGATTTACAAGACGCATTGCACGGTTAACGTAAGGATGGAGGTTTGGAGACAGACCATAGAGTCTAAAGATTTTAAGTTGAGTCGAACAAAACAGAATACTCAGAGTGTAAGTTCAGTGACACGACATGTTGCAAGCCTGTGTCATTGAATTTTGGAGTCAAGTGCGATCAATTACTACCACTAGTAGAGTTCACATACAACAACAACTACTAGTCGACCACCCAGACGGCTCCATAAGATGCCTTATATGGGAGGCGATATCGCTCTCCACTTGATGGTTCGAGCTTGGGAAGGCTAGATTGTTTGAGACTGATTTGGTTTGGCGATGTTTTGGATAAATTAAAATTAATTCAGGAGTGGCTTTATACAACGCAGTCCAGGTAGAAGAGTTATGCTAATAGGAAGGCTCGTGAAATTACATTTACCGTGGGGGAGAGGGTTCTACTCAGAGTTTTCCCATGAAGGGTTTATGAGGTTCGGGAAGAAGTTGAGCCTTTAGTATTTTGGTACTTTTGAGGTTCTACAGAGATTTGGAGGTGACCTACAGACTTGCTTTTCCACCCAGTTATCAGGAGTCATCCAGTAATCCATGTTACCATGCTTCGAAAGTACTATGAGGATTCGTCACATGTATTAGATTTTAGCTCGGTGCAATTATATAAAGATTTGCTTATGTTGAGAACTCACTTCCATTTTAGATAGGCAGGTCTGAAAGCTGAGGTCGAAAAACATTGCATCACTAAAAGTTAAATGGAGGGGTAAACGAGTCCAGGATGTGACTTGGGAGACTGAGCATTAAATGGAGGGACGATATCCTCATCTTTTTGGCACTTTACGTATGTCTCTATACTCGTTTGAGTCGTTTGAGGATGAATATTTGTTTTAAAAGAGGAGAATGTAATGACATGGCTGATCATTTCGTGAATTTGATCCCCATTACCCCTTTAAAACCTTTTCGTATGTGCATTTGTTGTTATTTAACTTGTGGGGATGGTTGATTTTGTTTCAGAAAGAGTTTTGGATCGAATTAGAACACCTAGTTCCTAGTTTTGAAGTTTAAATTATGAGCGTTGACCAAGACCTAAATTTTATGATAATGACCCTAGAATGGTGTTTTGATGGCTCCAATAAGTTGTATGGTGATTTTGAACTTAGGCGTACGTCCGAAGTTGAATTTGGAGGTTCCTAGGATATATTGGCTCTTGTTGCAAGAAGTTGGCAATTTAAAAGTTTAGAAATTTTATAAGTTTGACTATGGGTTGTCTTTTTGGCTATAATGTTAGAATTTTGTTTTCAGGATTTGGAATGGGTCCGTTTTTTCATTTGAAACTTATGTGCAAAGTTTAATCTCATTTCGAGTTGGTTTGATAGGACTTGGACGCTTGGTTGTGATTTTAGAAATTCTTGAGTTTCACTGTGATTGATGCGATTTGGTGTTTGATTGGTGGTTCTGGATATTATCTTGATGGTTTAAGATAGCAAGAAAGTTCCTATGAGGTTTCTTGACTTGTGTGGATATTTAGGGTGGAGCCCCGAGGACTCTAGTGAGTTTCGTAAGTATTTAGGACCATTTTAAGTTGCTCTCCAGCTTTGCCGGCCTCGCTAATGATCAGTTTGCATTTGCCTGGTATTAATTGCGAAGGTAGGAAGGGGTGACAGGCTTTACATTTGCGAAGCTAGCCTCGCAATTACGAGGGGGGTATGGGGAGATGGGGGACCTGGGTAGGGGCAGATTACCTTTGCGATTATTTGGTCACTTTTACGATGTTAGCTGACTTCACATTTGCAAAGTTTATGGTCGCATTTGCGACATTTCCTGGGGCAGGCAGGTTCACTTTTGTGATCCCTGTATAATGAGGTTGTATTTTCGAACTTCTGATCGTAAATGCGCCTGCAACTCGTTTATATCTGGTTATTTCGGGGTGTAATCTCATTGTGTTATATTTTTTAGCCCTTGACTTGGTATGCGGCAATTATTTTGAGGGGATTTGCATACATAACTATTGGGTAAATGGGTTTCACCTAATTTTGATATTATAACTTGATTTCTTTTGGATTTTAATATTAATATAAAAGAAAATTTTTGGGATTTTGACTATATTTTGAAAAAAAGAAATTTGAGATTTGAGAGTCGATTTGGACTTGATTTTGAAAACTAATCTTGCATTTGGACTCCTAGAGTTATGGGTAGTCGAGATCTACCTCTCAACTCGAGTTTTGATCAGTTTCAGAAATAAGGTAAAATTTGGGCCTTTGTTGTTTGGAATTAATTCCTTAGCATTGTTTGATATCGTTGAATCATTTTTTTCTAGATTTGAGTCGGACATAGGTGAATGTAAAAAAAAAGGTTTTCGGAATATTAAATTAACTTGTTTGAGATAAGTATTTTGCCTAACCTTGTATGTGGAAAATATCTCTTTGAATTTAGTCTAAATTGAATATTAACATTATGGGGAAAATGATGTACACAAGGTGATGAATGTTTATATAGGCATATGTGTGCATTATGACTGGATTAGACCGTTAGTTATTAATATGCCTTAATTTAATAATATACTTTATATAAGACACACTTAAAAGGACTTTAGGGATACACGATCATGATCGCTACAGGGACTTAGCCACAGTGATGCTTTATTTGTTGAATACTCTTCTACACTTTTATGATATTGTCATGTCCTTGAGTACTTTGTTGTTAAGTTGTGAGTTTAAATCTTAATACACTTTAGGTTTTGTTGCTTTGTGATATCGTGGCACATGTGGACATATTTTGTGGGTTGATTGTAGTTGTATGGAATATTAAGATGACATCTCACTATGATATTGTATTATGCACATGTGGCGATATAAGGAAGGCATTTCATTGTGATATGCATACGATGACATAAATGTGGCGATATGCATATGTGGCGACATAAGAGGGACACTTCATTATTATGTGCATACGCCGATGTAAGGGTGGCATCTGTTGATGATATTATGTGATATTTCAATGTGTTCTTCTTGGTATTGTGGCTTCTGTCAAGGCTCCCCACTTGATCCTAAGTTGGCTTCTTCTTCTTCTTCATCATCATCATCTCCTCCTCCTCCTTCTCCTCCTCCTCCTCCTCTTATTATTATTATTATTATTATTATTATTATTATTATTATTATTATTATTATTATTATTATTATTATTATTATTATTATTATGGATAGAGTTGTGGTTAGTTAGTCAAGAACACAATTATGTAAGGGTTTGCAGATTAATCCCTGTCAGAGGACTTGTCTAATTTAGTCAAACAAATTAGCACTTTTTGGTTGTGTAAGCGTTGATAAACACAATTTTATTTTGGTGATTCTTCATAAAAATATACCTTGTGTTATATTTGTGATTAATTGAATCTTTCAAATGTTTGCAGTCACAAGAATTATGTGCTTGATATTTCTATTTAACCCAAACAATAATTTTCAAGGTCAAAGAAATAATTTTATATGACAAGCCACAAGCATCCCATTCAATCCGAAAGATATAAAATTTTATTAATAGAATGTGATAGAGAAGTGGGAAATAAATTTCAACGTGATAGATAATATAATAAAAATAAAGCAGAGAAGAAAGAATTCTTATTGAATGATCCTTGATAGGATAATGAGCTGAATAGAGCTTGAAGGGCCGAACTATGGCTAACTTGAGAGAAATATGCTTAAATTACAATGTACAGAATTGTAGAGAAGAAAATTAGATTCCCTGATGGTGGTAAAAGTATGTCTATTTATTGGACTAAATCTAAGTAACCATTCTCTTTGAATTATTGGTCCATTATGAGCATTTAGTCAATCCATCCATTACTTTTGTAAGACTTGTAATAACTATGTAAATACTGGAATTTCATAACTGATGAGTTAATTCTGTAACCCATGAGTTAATTCCAATAACTGATGAGTTAATTTCATAACTGATGAGTCAATCTCGTGCCTGTTGAGTCAATCCCATGCGTGTTGAGCCAATCTTGTGCATGTTGAGTCAATCTTGTAATTGATTGCCTTGTTCTGATCGTTACAATCATTTATTGCATTCATTAATAATTGATCTCTAACTGATGGTGCAATGATGATAAATCCCATATAATCCGGGATTAATTGATTTCTTTCTCATGAGATATTCTCCCGCACCTGATCTGGGCTATTTCATGATGATCAGTTTTGAGGCTAACATGCATGGTACGAGTATGTTCGGTCCCGAGGGTATTTCATATATCATCTTTATATGTCATTCTTCACTTTTCTTCAAACTTTGCTGACATGTGTCGCCATTTAATAGACCTACATGGCGAGTCTAACTTTTAGTAATACAGATAGTCCCCCCACTTTTCGCTTACTCACTATGATGTGATCGGAAAGTAGAAGATTTTATCGTTTTCATCCTTGCCTCTGTCTCATTAAAAACTTTGCCAGAAAAATCCAATAAGGACAAAAATTAGACGAAAAAAAAGCATGCAGAACTTAGAGATTCAGATGATAACTCAACCGCTTATGTTCCTTTCGTCAATAATCGGTAGGTTTACCATTGTCTTATTAGGGGTTTGAAGACAAATCTTCGCCTTATGTTTGTAAAGTTTGATATACAAATTTCGGCTTTATTCTGCCTATTTTAATGTTTGAGTTTTTGTTTCATCCTTAACCGTTGCATTAAAAATGCTTCAATGCACCATGACTTTTTTGAATAAGCATGAATTATAAAAGATGGCCCTTTTATGAATGACACCTAATGAAGAACGTCTCAACTTTATAATGGTGTAAATATACGAAAGAATTGATAGGAACACACATGTTTCTTTGAACAACTTTAAGGAAAGTTTTGTATCATTCTATCTTTCGACTTATATAATACTTTACATGTATCTAAATATCATCTATAACTCTTTCGTAACTATTTTATTTACAATAGATTTGCAAAACAGTCAAGGGTATATCTTGCAACTCATGATTAAATATTGCCTTTAACCTAAACATTCGTAGGATTTTGAAATTTACATCCACGAGTGTATTCTTCACAGATTTTTGAATCAGGCTTGTGTTTTTGGATTGTGACTTTGCTCTTAACTTTCTATTTGTTGGGTAGACCTTCAGCTCGACTTAAATTCTGATTTTTCTAGTCTTTGTTGCCTTCCTTATATATAGTCTCCAAGTGTTAGAGCTTTGAAGTATGAAATCTAAAGCATTTGATTATTCCTTCCATGTGATCCATTCCCTGAAAAGGAAAACAAATACGGGACTCGGAGGTATATATTTTAGATGATGACTACTTAACACTTTTTATTTAATTAGAAGGGTTGTAACTTAGAATAATAAAGTGTTCCTCGTGTCTTTCAGGTCTACTATCATCATTTGATATTTTAGGAAATTTATCCGAGTGCTAATTTTTCTTGGCACTTTAAAAAATTATTTGAGTGCTCATACTTTGTCTTTTGGACTTAATATATATATATATATATATATATATATGTGTGTGTGTGTGTGTGTGTGTGTGTGTGTGTGTGTGTGTGTGTGTGTGTGTGTTACACATTTGGGTGTCTAACTTTTATATAAAAGAGGGGCCTTTTATATATTTTAAACGCTATGAAAAGGATGTCTCCTTTTTATTCAGGCGTAAAATAGGATCGATTGATCCAAGTAGACTTTTAGTCTGAGCAGTATTAATCCCATCATGATTTACAAGAGTATTGACCCCATAAAGATTTACGGGAGTATTGATCTCGGTAAGATATTGAGTTTAAGGGAATATTGACCCCCAAAAAATATATATCTTAGTAGATTTATCCTGAAGAGACATTTAGCCTGTTTGAATTTGAATCCAAATTGGAGTTAATGAACATACTTCCACGCAGAGAGGGACACATGTCCGAAATATTTGAGATTTTTGTTTATATATACGGGATAATCGATTCGAGTCATAATACAATTAGCCATTAAGAAAGGCTTATTTATTTAACTTGAATGGTCGTTGTTGGACCAAATATAAGTCACGTGTTTGTTCAAAGTAAACTTTATTCTGGTGGATTATTTGCATACATTTATCTTGACCTAGATGTAGAACTCTCATTTTTATCGTAAGATTCTTGATTCTGACATGTAGTTCTCGATCCTTTTTGTGTACGTGTAGTATATGTACTTTTGAAGAACTCATTCAACACTATTTGAAGTGTAATGCTTGATATGAGAAATACAACTAACCGAGTTGAGCTGGTAAATTATATCGGGATACTCTTAGGAATTCTATCTCTCAAGGCAATCAATTGTTTGTATCACTTCTAATTGTGTCAGGTAAAATTGACTAATCTTCAAGTATAAGTAATCTTCCTAGCGTTTGAGTTTTGAGATATGCGAACTCGAACAATAGAATCATAATTTGACAATCCGCAGTTTAATAGTCCCTGGTAGGACAGTTAGTTTCGAAATTGATGGACTTTCAAATTGTCCAGTTCTAACATAGGGACGATACTGAAGCTCTTTTTATTGCATATTTTGTATTCTGGTCGGGAACTACCGTGGTTCCAAAATGTTTTCGAGGATCATGCCATATCTTGCTTTGAGCTATTTATACTGACCTTGATGACTTTTGATTTAAAGCCTTATTACCGAAGTAATTTTTACTGCTTTCTTTATAAATTTCTCGTGTCATATATTTTGTTTGTTTGGTCCATGCGACATTTTAGATTTTGGAGCCTTAAATATTCTCAAATATAATTCTCCTTCAACAAGGCATGCAGTACGGGATGAGACGCACTCAGAGTTATCGAGAGCATGCTTATATTTAGGTAAAGTCCCATTCTGCAAGTAATAAATAAATTTATTATGCCAATTCAAATTAAATTAGTCAGGGTTGCCTTATTTTCATTCCAATTGATGATAGATCAGGGATCGCCTAAATAAGAGATAGATCAATCTCGAGACTATTTGATCAGGAAATGACATTTCTCAATAAGTGCCCTGCGTTGCTTTTGGAGTTAGTGATATCAGCAGTAGATCTGAGATTAGTACATCTGGCTCGATTTTCTAGGGTTCCATAGTTTTTTGGATTTGGTCAATCGTTAAATTAATATTTTTGCTATGAGTCCCCAACCTAATTTAAGCCCTGTAGTATATGATTCATACTTGACTTTGTTGTTAGTAATAAAATAACTTTTATGAATTATCTAACTACTTTTCCTGATAGGCATTAAGCATTGTCCCTAACTTAAGAAGTTTAGTACTTATGGACCTAATTGTGTGGAAGGTCCAGATCCCGAGAATTACCCCAGAAATAACATGTTCGGTAATATGTCCGAGCTAATATTAATCATGAAATCTGGTAAATTTTTGATTTTATAGCTCTGCGTGACTGATAAACAATATCATATTAGTTTGACTACTCATTTAGCTAGCCTTCTCGACAGTTCATGATTATGCAAAATATTGTGCAATGAAAATATAGTGACAATGTGAATTGAATGACATTGAAAATAAAGCCTTAGATTTAGGGCAACTACAATTAATGCCAACTTATCAAAATGTAGATATGTAGTTTCCATATTTAAGAGCATTTTATAATAGATAGGAGAATCTGTACCTTTATCTTCTTGAATTAAAATTATATTTACCGAGACATCCGAGACAATTTGGTATAGCTGCAATCATCTTTCTCCTCAGAATTTTGAAAGTAATGATGCATTGTTGTTAGATAGAAAGTTCGAATGATTCGACTTTTCAGACTAAACAGATCTTCGAAGTTCTGTAGCTTTATCTTTTATTATTTGACTCTAGTTTCTTCTTTTACTTGACTGGATTATACCACATGTCAATATTGAGTATATAAACCTTTACCTCCGGTGGTACCCCTGTTATGTTAGCATGGAGGCAAGCAAAGCAATTTTTGTTAACATGTAAAAGTTTAATCAACTTACCTTTATATTCGGTTCGAGGATCGACCAACGTAACCCTTCCTATTTGGGAAGTCGATGATAATTTCTAGTTCTTCAGCATTTGACCTCGTGGCTTCTGATGCCTTCGGTTCAATGCTTCCGAAAATATTTGTATAATTGTCCAAGGTTATTAATGAACCTTTCTTCCTCGTGGTCTATTCCATCCCGCAGCTATCTCTTCTTTTTCAGTTGTTAGGTGTGATATCTTCGTAGGCAATCTCGTGGGTGTTTTACCCATGTTCCTCCTAATCTTCTATTTTCTCCTATGAAATTTTACAATTTAGAAAGGTAATTCCTTACTTGTTCGAGTAGATCCAGATCTCTTCCAGCCTGTGAATAAAATCTCGTATCTCTTTACTCGGACCTGTTTTTGGACATCTTATTAGTGTCGATTTGATTTATCGTGTCGTCTTCTATTTAAATCCCGGTGCTGCAACGGTTATGCATATCATTCTTGTAGGATATATATGAATTTTTTTAGGTGTTCTACCCGCACGTTTTCTTCCTTGATATGTTTCTGTATGGTTAGATATAAATTTTGTAAATTAAAATTACTTGGTGTATCTGAACCTCCTGTTCCAGAATTATTTCGTATAGATCTCTTATAATTAGTTATGGTACTAATATTTGCGGTACCAATATATCAATATACATTCTCTATTTTTCTCTACTTGTTGCTTACATATCATTATCATGACTATTCTTCCCTTTTAATTTTGCATGGTAAAGCAATCTCCAACTTGGCTGTCCTTAACTGTGTTGATTGGCAGATTTCGGTCATGATGCGGGTTTAAACTGAAAACAAGAGAATATTAACAAAAATTGTTACTATCTTTGGATGAATAACAAATTTTCCTGAGTTCCCAGTAACGGAACCAAACTGTTTAATTCAAAAAATAGTTTTCAAAGTCAAAACAATAATTTTATATGACGGTCCACAAGCAATCGATTCAATCCGAAAGATATGAAATTTCGTTAATACAACGTGATATAGAAGTGGAAAATAAATTCAATGACAGATAATATAATAAAAATAAAGTAGAAAAGAAAGAATTCTTATTGAATGATCCCTGATAGTATAATGAGCCGACCAGAGCTTGAAGGACCAAACTATGGCTAACTTGAGAGCAATATACTATAAATTACAATGTATAGAATTGTAGGGAAGAAAATTAGATTCCCCTGTTGGTGGTAAGTATGCCTATTTATAGGACTAAATCTAAGTAACCATTCTCCTTGAATTATGGGTCCATTATGAGCATTTACTCAATCCATCCATTACTTTTGGAAGACTTGTAACATCTATGTAAATGCTGGAATATCGTAACTGATAAGTTAATTCCGTAACCGATAAGTTAATTCCATAACTGATGAGTTAATTTCGTAACTGACGAGTCAATCCCGTGCTTGTTGTGTCAATCCTGTGCTTGTTGAGTCAATCCCGTGCCTGTTGAGTCATTCTCGTGCCTGTTGAGTCAATCTTGTAATTGATTGCCTTGCTCTGACCGTTACAATCATTTAGTGCAACAATAACAACAACTACCCAGTAAAATCCCTCAAAGTAGAGGCTGTGGAGGATAATGTGTATGCAGACCTTACCTCTGACCTGGTAGGGCAGAGATGCTGTTTTCGATAGACCCTTGGCTCAGAAAAGACAGAAAAGAGAATTCATTAGTAACTCCAGTAGACACTGTAATAGTATCAAAAGCATAAAAACCAAACGATGAATGCAATAATTTCGACCAGAGTCTAAGGCCCGGGGCTAAGATAAACATAAAAAAAGTGTGTGTTCAACTTAAACTGCAAGCCATCTAAGATCAACTAATCCAAACTCGCCTCACCCCCGATATGAAGTAAGGAAAGCTCTACTACCCCTATCCTACAACCCTAATGCTTGCTCTCCAGACCTTCCAATCAAAGGTCATGTCCTCGGAAATCTGCAGTCATACCATGTCCTGCCTGATCACCTCTCCCCAATTCTCTTTAGGCCTCCTCTACCTCTTCTCGCACCTACCACGCCCAACCGCTCACCCCTCCTCACTGGTGCATCAAGGCTTCTCCTCTACACGTGCTCGAACCATCGGAGCCTCGCCTCCTGCATCTTGTTATTCACAGGGGCGACACCCACCTTCTTTCGAATGTCCTCATTTCTAATCTTGTCTATCCTAGTGTGCCCGCACATCCACCTCAACATCCGCATCTCTACTACTTTCATCCTCTGGATATGGGAGCTCTTAACCGGCCAACACTCTATCCCATACAATATGGTCGCTCTGACCACTGCTCTATAAAGCTTACCTTTGAGTATCGGTGGCACTTTTTTGTCACACAAGACTCCAGATGTAAGCCTCCATTTCATCCAGCCCGCCCCTATGTGGTGAATGACGTCCTCGTCGATCTCTCCGTCCCCCTGAATCATCGACCCCAGGTACTTGAAGTTATCTCTCTTGGGGATGACCTGTGACCCATGCCTCACGTCCCCACCTACTTCCCTCGACTCAGCGCTAACCTTGCACTCTAGGTACTCTGTCTTAGACCTGCTCAATTTGAAACCCTTAGACTCGAGAGTTTGTCTCCAAACCTCCAATCTTTCATTGACACCAGCCCTCGTCTCGTCAATTAAAACTATGTCATCAGCAAATAACATACACCATGGCACTTCCCCTTGAATATGGAGTGCCAAAGCATCCATCACCAAGGCAAATAAGCTAGGCGCTGAGCCTGGGTGTCACTACAATCATTTATTGCATTCATTAATAATTGATTTGTAACTGATGGTGCAACGATGATAAATCCCATATAATCTGGGATTAATTGATTCCTTCCTCATGAGATATTCTCCCGCACCTGATCCGGGCTATTTCATGATGATCAATTCCGAGGCAAACAGGCATGGTACGAGTATGTTCGATCCCCGGGATGTTTCATATATCATCTTTACATGTTATTCTTCATTTTTCTTCAAACTTTGCGGACACGTGTCGCCATTTAATAGACCCACATGGTGAGTCTAATTATTACTAATACAATTTCAGCATCCAATGATTATTCAGCATCTACTGCTACACATGTCATAAACAGTTTGTTAGGCTTCCAAACTTGTCTCCTAATTTGAAGCTATTGCTGTTATAGTATGACTGGGAAACAATGTAGCACTCTTAGTATTTTTCACATGAGTTATGCATCCACAACTTATTCCTTGCATTTCCATTCGCATTTCATCTGGCAACTTGCAGCTAAAAGCCAAATGATCATAAGTGAGGAATTAAGGATATATAACCTTTTTCTTTATGTCTTTGAATTTTATTGGTTCTCAGGCCATCGCCAAGAGGGACAGTGTCCGATATCTTGGGTCTGTGATTCAGGGGAACGGAGAGATTAACGGGGACGTCACCCATCAGATAGGAGCAGGGTGATCGAAGTGGAGGCTTGCTTCTGGGGTCCTGTGTGACAAGAGAATCCCACACAAACTCAAGGGGAAATTGAACAGAGCCGTGGTTAGACCTGCGATGTTGTATGGGGTAGAGTGCTGGCCCGTGAAGAACTCCCATGTTCAGAGAATGAAGGTTGCTGAGATGAGGATACTTAGGTGGATGTGTGGGCACACCAGGCTAGATAAGATTAAGAATGAAGTTATTCGACAGAAGGTAGAGGTGGTCCCGGTGGACGAGAAGATGCGGGAAGCGAGGCTAAGGTGGTTCGGGCATGTACGGAGGAGGGGTCCCGATGCCCCGGTGAGGAGCTGCGAGCGGCTGGAGATTGTTGGTGGTCGGCGGGGTAGAGGGAGGCCTAGGAAGCATTTGGGAGAGGTGATTAGGCAGGACATGACTAGTATGCAGGTTACCGAGGACTTGACCCTTGATAGGGGAGTCTGGAGGTCTAGAATCAGGGTTGCAGGCTAGGGGCTCTTAGAGTCCTTCGTTCGCCCCACCCGGGGTTGGGTGTGGGATAGTAGGGTTACCCGTAGATGACTAGTGTTTTAGCGTAGGTCCCCTCTTGGTTGGTAATATGATAGTTGTCGCTTGTTATTGTCGCATGCGACGGTATTTATGTTTCTTATGTTTACATAATCATTTACGTTATTTCTGCAGGATTACTTATGCTTTGTTTTGTTATTGTGTTTTGTCTTGTCTTGATTCCTAACTTTATCTTTGTTTTCCAATGCAGCTTTTCATTCTGTCCTATGCGCCGAGGGTCGCTTGGAAGCAGCCTCTCTGCCCTTTTGGGTAGGGGTAAGACTGTCTACATATTACCTTCCCCAGACCCCACCTGGTGGGATATACTGGATAGTTGTTGTTGTTGTTTAACTACTATATACTAGCTTCACATATAAATGTATTGTTGAATACTGTAACGACTGTTTTGGTTAGTTAGACTACTCAACTTGCATGGAGAGGATAGCTGGCCAGTGGTCCCCAACACAACGTTGTTGACAATTAAAGAACATGCAATTGAGACTAAAAAATAAAGTGTGTCACATAAAATGATGCAGAAACTATTTGAATGATAAACAAATTTAGGGTTTAGTGCTAATTGCCAACTCTATAACGCAAGAATTTGTGCATGAATCCATTAGTCATCAAGGACCATGTTTTGATCAATCAAATTGTGGAGATACAAGTTATCCTCAGTTCCATCATCAATTAGAGGATCATCATTTTGAAGCCATTGCATACTGATATGTTGTTGAAGAATAAACTTGATTTTGGGTTATGTGTTTTGGATTTGGGCTTGCAAGTATCCAAGTATATTAGATCAAGATTGTAGTCCATTATCTAGAAATTTCTTGTAATATGTAGTTGTCAAAGTGTGTAGAATAATCTTGTAAAATATCTAAGTCTAGAATTATCATGAGAATACTTAGGAATTATCTAGATACTAGTAGATGATGAAGTGTTCTAGACTATTCCATTGTGTAGTATAAATAGAGGTATCACCCCTCATTTGTAATCAAGCAATAAGCAAAACATTCAAGATCAATCAAGCTTCAAAATCATCAATCCTCTCTTCCATCATCCAACAAAGTGTAGATGATGGAGCTTTTGAGAAAATTACAAGAGCAACCACCGCCAAGAAAGCATGGGAGATCTTAGAGAATTATAACAAGGGAGTTGACAAGTTGAAAAAGGTTCGACTACAAACCCTACGAGGTGAGTTCGAATCCTTAAATAAGAAAGACTTTGAATCAATTTCCGATTATTTTACAAGAGTCTTGGCGATTGTCAATCAATTAAAGAGGAATGGTGAAACTCTAAGCGATGTAAGAGTCATTGAGAAAATTCTTAGATCATTAGATTCAAAATTCGACTATATAGTCGTAGCCATCGAAGAATCTAAAGATCTAGAATCAATGACTATCGATGAACTCATGGGTTCACAACAAGCCCATGAAGAGAGGTTCAATAAGAAAAATAAGGAGCCTTTGGAGCAAGCTTTACAAGCAAAACTCTATTTCAAGATGGAGAGTAGTGAAAAGACTCATCAAACGAGTCAACGAGGTCGTGGTCAAGTACGTGGCCGAGGACGAGGGCGAGGATATATCAAACGTGGAGTCTATAGTTCTTACAAAAATGAAGAAAGAAGCCAAGATTTTTACTCGACAAGAGGTCGCGGGAGAGGCTACACAAGTAGAAGGCCAAGGTATGACAACTCTCAAACTAAATGCTATAATTATCATAAATTTGGCCACTATGCTTCGAAATGCGAGAAGTCAAACAATTTCGTGCAAGAAAGAGCAAATTTTTTCACAAGAAGATACCGAAGCCGTGGAAAACACTTTGTTGCTAGCATGAAAAGGTGGAGACAACGGAGGATCAAATTTGTGGTATATCGACATGGGTGCAAGCAACCATATGTGCGGTGACAAAAGCATGTTTGTGGAGTTAAACGAGACAATAAGTGGAAATATCACCTTCGGAGATTCCTCTAAAGTCCCGGTTAATGGCAAAGGTAAGATCCTCATCTGCTTGAAAAATGGAAGGCATCAATTTATCTCTAGCGTGTATTATGTGCCCAATATGAAGTCTAATATACTGAGTGTTGGACAACTCTTAGAGAAAGGCTATGATATTCACATGATAAATCGTAGTCTTTCTATAAGAGACCAAAGAGGAGGTTTGATTGCTCAAGTACCAATGTCAACGAATAGGATGTTTTTGCAATATATTCAACATGACATTCCAAGATGTTTAAAAGCATGTTTCAAAGAAGCTTTGGCACATGAGATACGGGCACTTAAATTTTGGAGGCTTAAAGTTATTATCAAGTAAAGGAATGGTGAAGGGTTTGCCTCTAATTAATCATCCTGATCAAATATGTGAGGGATGCCTTCTAGGAAAGCACTTTCAAATAAGTTTTCCAGTAGAGGCTTCTAGTAGAGCGAAGAAACCTCTAGAACTTATTCACACGGATGTGTGTGGACCCATCCATCCACCATCTTTCGGTAAAAATAGATATTTTGTTCTATTCGTTGATGATTTTAGTCGAAAGACATGGGTCTATTTTCTAAAAGAGAAGTCGGAAGTCTTTGGAATGTTCAAGAAGTTCAAAGCGTTTGTGGAGAATCAAAGTGGTCTCACCATAAAGGCGATGAGATCCGATCGTGGAGGAGAGTTCACATCCAAGGAATTTAAGGAATTTTGCAACAACAATGGCTTACGACGTCCTCTAACTCTTCCGTATTCACCTCAGCAAAATGGTGTTGCAGAAAGAAAGAATAGGACCATCCTTGATATGGCCCGGAGTATGTTAAAGAGCAAGAGGATGCATAAGGAGTTTTGGGCCGAGGTAGTGGACTGTTCGATCTATCTAGCAAATCGCTCGCCCACTAAAAGCGTCAAGAACAAAACGCCCATTGAAGCTTGGAGTGGAAGGAAGCCCGACATCTCACACCTACGAGTTTTCGGAAGTGTGGCATATGCTCATGTGCCAGATTAGAAGAGGACGATGCTCGATGATAAAAGCGAGAAGCTCATATTCGTGGGCTATGACTCAAGTTCGAAGGGTTACAAGCTATACAATCCCAAGACCGGTAAAGTAATCTCAAGTCGAGACGTGGTGTTCGATGAAGAAGCAACATGGGATTGGAATGTTCCCGAAGAGGAGAACTATGATTTTCTCCCTTATCCGTTCAAAAGTACTATAAGGAACGAAGAATATCTAGAGGTTCAAGAACCTTCTAGTACACCATCTCCGCACTCTCCACATACTCTAACCACACCAAATGAAGCGACACCAACATCAGGAGGAGAAACAAGTAGGATACAACATCACACAAGGAACATTGAGGAGTTGTATGAGGTAACTCAGCCTATGGAGAATCTAACATTGTTCTGCCTTATTGCCGATGTGAGCCAATGAGCTATGAAGACGCAGCAAAAAGCGAGAAGTGGAAACGTGCCATGGACGAGGAGATTCAAGCAATCAAGAGGAATGATACGTGGGATCTCGCTACTCTACCAAAGAGGCATAAGGCTATTGATGTAAAGTGGGTGTACAAGGACAAGAAGAATTCCAAAGGTGAAGTTGAAAGATACAAGGCAAGGTTGGTGGCGAAGGGATATAGTCAACGAGTCGGCATAGACTATGACGAGGTATTTGCTCCTGTCGCTCGTCTAGAAACTATAAGATTGATGATCTCACTTGCGGCTCAGCATAATTGGAAGATTTATCAAATGGATGTCAAATCCGCGTTCCTTAATGGCCACTTAGAAGAAGAAGTCTATATAGAACATCTTTTGGGATACATCGTGAAAGGCCAAGAGAATAAGGTGCTGAAATTGAAAAAGGCCTTATACGGGTTGAAGCAAGCGCCTCGGGCATGGAATAGCAGGATAGACAAGTATTTCCAGCAGAATGACTTTACAAAATGCCCACATGAGCATGCCCTCAACACCAAAGTAAGCAAGGATGGAGATGTTATGCTTGTGTGCCTATACGTGGATGACTTTATATTCACCGGTAGTAATCCCAAAATGTTCGAGGAGTTCAAGAAAGCAATGGTTTGGGAGTTCGAGATGACCGACATTGGACATTTGGCTTACTATTTTGGGATCAAGGTGAAACAAAAGAAAGAAGGAATATTCATATCCCAAGAAGGTTATGCGAAGGAGGTGCTGAAGAAGTTTAAGATGAATGACTGCAAGTCGATGAACACACCGGTGGATTGCAATCTCAAGTTGTCAAAAGATGATGAAGGATACTTGGTGGACCCAACACAATACAAGAGTTTGGTTGGAAGTATGAGGTACCTAACCTGCACGAGGCCAGATATTCTCTACGGAGTTGGACTAGTAAGTCGATATATGGAAGCACATACAATAAATCATTTGAAGGCAGCAAAGAGGATACTTCGCTACATCAAAGGTACGATTGACTATGGTCTGTTTTATTCGCCTTCTGATCACTTCAAGCTAGTTGGATACAGTGATAGTGATTGGGCCGGAGACATAGATGATTGTAGAGTACGAGTGGTTTCGTGTTCTATATGGGAGATACGGCGTTCACATGGAGTTCGAAGAAGCAACCCATTGTGACTCTGTCAACGTGTGAAGCCGAGTATGTAGCAGCAACATCGTGCACCTGTCATGCAGTGTGGCTCAGGAAGTTACTAAATGAGCTTAAGTTTTCTCAAAAGGAAGCTACAGAGATATATGTGGATAACAAGTCTGCGATTGCTCTAGCAAAGAATCCAATATTCCATGATCGAAGCAAGCACATCGATACAAAATACCATTATATCACGGAGTGTGTTACAAATAAAGAGGTGCAGATAAAGTACGTGAAGTCATTTAACCAAGTTGCTGATATTTTCACAAAGCCTCTAAAACACGAGGAGTGACGAAATCAAGTTTAAGGGGGGCTGTTGAAAAATAAACTTGATTTTGGGTTATGTGTTTTAGATTTGGGCTTGCAAGTATCCAAGTATATTAGATCAAGATTGTAGTCCATTATCTAGAAACTTCTTGTAATATGTAGTAGTCAAAGTGTGTAGAATAATCTTGTAAAATATCTAAGTCTAGAATTATCATGAGAATATTTAGGAATTATCTAGATACTAGTAGATGATGAAGTGTTCTAGACTATTCCATTGTGTAGTATAAATAGAGGTATCACCCCTCATTTGTAATCAAGCAATAAGCAAAATATACAAGATCAATCAAGCTTCTAAATCATCAATCCTCTCTTCCACAAATAATATATATATATATATATATATATATATATATATATAGCCTCCTATTTCCAACATATGTTTCCTAATTTACACACGACTTGTTCAATTTCCTTCACAAACACGACTCAATTTCCTTTACATACAGAGGATGGTGCCTCAACTTCAACTGCAATCTGTGATCCTTCTTTGTTTCCTTTGAATCTTCCCCCAAATCCCCCTTTAATAAGAGAGTTGGTCCATTCAACTTTTGGCTCTCTTTTTAATGGTATGGAGACAGACGTGAGTGTTGATTTATACCAATGTGCAGTGGAAGGAAAAAGTCCTTTTTTTGAGTTTTCTGCAGATACGAGTTGTATGACAAAAGATATCAAGCATTTTGCTACTGAGAGTGCATTTGAATGACAAGTACAAAGCTTTTAAGTTGGGTCCCTAACCCCACCAAGGTATTCATTCTTTCTTTCAGAATCATCATTTGGATTCTTGAATTTGGTGTTGAGCATTGAAATTGATCTCTTGTTTATTTGTTTGTGAGTTTTAGTTTGATATTACGAGTTGCCAGTCAAACATGTTGATTTGTTGTTTGGTTATAAATATAAATTGAAAGTAAATACTTGTTACTTGATACAATTATTCTTGCTCGTTTTTCTCTAGTTAATAGAGCCAACCCACAGTGGCTGAATCCTGGATTCGTTTGGATATCTATATTTTGCTTTCTTTATCATACTTTGGAAAGGTGAAAGTGCTTCTTGGATTACCAACATCAGAGTTCCAATATTTGCTTAGATAAAGTAGTGATCAACGAGATTCATTTCATCTTTTCAAAATTTTTGTTAATGCAAGAATGATACAGCATCAATTGTGGGGGATGCTATTATGTAGATCAATGAGCTGAAGAGGACAGTAAATGAGCTCAAAATTCTGGTGGACAAGAAAGTGTGCTGCAGAGACAGAATCAAGAGTGGTCCGATGAATAGTGCTGATGTGAAGATTAGGAAGGAAGATCAATCTTCATTAAGAAGCTCATGGCTTCAGAGGAAGTCCAACAATACTGAAGTTGATGTCGACGATGAAGTCACTGTCAAACTTGTCCAGCAGAAAAGAACCAATTTGTCTTCTCTTTGTATCTAAGGTCCTAGATGACTTTCAACTGGATCTTCACCATGTTGCTGGTGGACTTATTAGCGATTGTTACAGCTTTTTGTTAACTCCAAGGTTGTCATATTATCTCGATTTTTTGCATTTCAATATTATGGTATTTTTTCTATGTCAAATCTTGCAGATTTGTGAAGGATCTACAGTGTATGCAATTGCTATAGCAAACAAGCTCATTGAGGTTGTGGACATTCAGTATACTGAAATTTCACAATTCAGTATGCTGCCCTGGCTGAATTTTGATTTACCAGTATCAAAGTACACCTAAAAATCATATATGTCTGCATGGAAATAGGACTACTTTGAGTATGTTTTTGCAGTCTCAAGAAGTTATTCTAGTGGACCAAGAAAATCTTATATTAAAGCATCACCAAGAGAATTCAAAAGAACCAGATAAGATTTCAGAGCTTTGAGTTTCTATATTGAGTTTAAGTCCTATTTTCTGATGGTGTAAAAGTTTTTACTCAATTAACAGTAGGTTATATCTTTATGATAAACATTAATCCGTAACCTGATAAATGGTAAAAAATAACTTGCTATAAATACATTAATCGTAAAATATTCTTTAAGGAGCATTTTCATTACCACGATTTACTTCAAAACTACTAGAAGTGAATCTTGGTAACGTTAAAGCAGAACAAAAATGACATTATATTTCATATTACTTTCATCGACCACTTGGATTTGTATACCATCTCGCCAAAGTTAATTAAAAGACAGAAGAAAGAAAGATTATATTACTTTCATCTCTGAATCTCTTTAAGATTCATGCATATCTCATGTTTTGGTTTATCATTTTCTATGTAACAAATTTTGTGCTTGTTTATGATTTTGCAGATTGCCAGAGGCTCCTATACAAAATGAAATCCAAGATTTACATGAATTGTACATGTACTGAGTTTCCTCTTGAAGTTATACAGAAGGAATGGTTCTCTTGAACTGAATATAGACAAAATGAAATGGCTGATTGAGTTTAATATAAAATGTATCTGATAAAAAGTGTTCTATGATTTCCCTAGCTAACATATCTAACTTTAGTTTTAGCTACGAGGAGTTTGTTGGTTAGTATAAATTCTAATACAAAATACAGACTCCTCCTCTCATACATGCATGTTGAGCACAAAATTAACTCTATCCCATATAGTCTGTCTTTATTTTTAGAAAATTACAAAATCACAAAAAAACTACTCTCCTCATCCAACTAAAAGTATATAGCCGTATATTTTATTATGAATTAAGTTATATACAGCTACAACATAAAGATTTTTTACAGTGTCAATGTAAATTAACTAGTTATAGTAGGTTAGCTATTATTTTTTCCATGTTACTAATTAATGCCTATTATAAAAAGTACACAGTTTTGTATCGAGAAAAAATTACTCCTTCTGAGAAAAGTAGGGACGGGAGTGTTGGTGAAGGTCTATGGGCTTCCGATGAAATGACTGATAACCAACTCTCAGTTGAATGTTCCAGTTAGATAAAAAAATGCAGTATGTAATGGAAAGAATAGTATAATAGACAGAAAAGATTAAAATGGAATCCATAGGAACCTGTATGAAGAAAATGAACCATTGAAGTAATGAAACAGCCTGTCTACAAATGACAAATCATGACATTATCATGAAAGGTTTTATTAGGAAAGGTTAAATCATAAGAATCTGAAGTGCCAATATGATCCATTGAAGAAATCTAAAATTGATCATTGCAAAACAAGTAATGAAACATCCTGTCTACTTCCCAATATGATGGTCCAACTCTTGTGTATAATGCAGAACAAATTCTATTATAGGTAAGGCATCAAAGCTTGTACCTTTTTGTGAGAAATATGACATGGATCATGCAAATTAGATATGCTTTGTATACTGAAAAACCAATGGATAAACGTTTAGGTGAAAGGCAAAAAACAACGTATTGTTAGTTAGGCCGTTCAGCTTGCATGAAGAGAATATTACTGGCTACCGGGACTGTACTGAAAAAAATTAAGTTTATGTGTAGAATTAATTATGAGGTAACACGTCATGATACGTGCACTAATCAAAGTATGACAGTTGACAAAGAATAGTTGAAGATTTACGAGCTTCAACAGGCACGGACAGAAATCCAAGAAAATCATAAAGGATGGGTGCTCGAACCTCTTAATATTCGAAAGTCGCATCAGAAGAATGAACCTACGTAGCAAAAGGGGTATACATACATATTATTGGTAATTAATAGGCACTACTTACGGAAAAAGTTATGGAATCTCAATTGAATAAATTATAATTACCATTTATAACGTTATATCAAATGCCATTAATTGTCCATAATGACTCCATTATGAAAGGGGAAAAAACGTATTACTTAGAAATAGCTATAAAATGCGAGGATTGGACATTTGTAAGGACACAAAATACTATTAGAATATACTGATTTATTTTGCTTTCTACTCAGCTATTTTTACATCAATTATTCCTACTTCTATTTGATTATCAGCAATCCGAGTTCTTCTAAAAACAAGCTTTGACTGAAATCTCAATTTTTGGTTAAACAAATTGGTTCCATTATCGGAAATCTGATAATCTACTCTTTCTTATACAAACATTTTTGTCAAATAAATTATGTCAAATATCAATGACAACAATCAAAGAGACCATCAACTCCAGGAGAATCCGCAAGATGATCGAACCCTGATCCCTTCCCCACAAAACTCTCCTCGGCATTCTCGAGAAGGAACTCCTCATGGATCTCAATCAAATGCAAATGAACAATTGGAAAATAAGGAGGCAATGAACGAACCTTTGCAAAAGTTTATCGCTCAATAGGTCAACAAAGCTATTGAGGCTTTCGCTAACCAATTGCTGGTAGCATTACCAACACCAACTCCAAATAATAATACTTTGGAAAACCCTCGTTCTAGGCTCGTTAGTTCCGACAATGGCGAAACTTCCAGCGAGTCTCGTGATGGAGAACCAGGTAACATAGTCAATTCTGAATTACAAAATTTAGTATTAACCTTGTAGAAATAGCTCAAGGAGCAAAGCGGCCACATAGAACAAATACCTGGAGTACCACCTATAATAAAAAAATAGATATGAACAAATATTCACAAAAACCTTGAAAGCCAAATGCTGCTCCTCTACCAATTCAAAAGAAAATCAAAATGGCTGATATTCCAAAATACGATGGAACCTCTGATCCACGATACCACGTGAGTGCATTCACAACTGGAGCAAAGGGCAATTATTTGACCAAACAAGAATTGTATTGGTCACAAAATTTGGTGAAACGCTCACTAAGGGAGCATTAACATGGTATTCTCTTTTACCCAAAAATTCTATCAATTCTTTTGCTGAGCTTGCAGATTCATTCATCAAAGCACACTCGGGAGTTCAAAAAGTCGAAAAAAGAATTGAGGATATTTTCAAAATAAATCAAGGAGATTCGAAGCTGCTCAGAGAGTTTGTAGAAAGATTCCAGCGTGAAAGAATGATGTTGCCACGCGTACCTGATAACTAGGCAGCAATGGCTTTTACCAGTAATCTAAATGAGGAGAGTTCAAAAGCCACGAGACGACTCAAGGAAAGTCTACGTGAATTTTTAGCAACAACTTGGAAT
Source organism: Nicotiana benthamiana (assembly GCA_034376525.1). Taxonomy (NCBI): domain Eukaryota; kingdom Viridiplantae; phylum Streptophyta; class Magnoliopsida; order Solanales; family Solanaceae; genus Nicotiana; species Nicotiana benthamiana. The sequence goes on along the minus strand of CM067329.1, from coordinate 89,200,376 downwards.
GATGTTTACAACAGATACAACACGATGTTGCAGATAGAAGAAGACATGATTACTCAGTCTCAAAAAGAGGAGAGGGTAAGTTCTAAGCATGCTGATACTAAAAAACGATCCGGTAAAAATAGGTACGAGCCCTATATGGGACCCACAGGAAGAGACTTGCGTTCAAAATAGGATAACTCAAGGTACGATCATAGATCGAGAGATAGAGAATCGGGCTCATCATCAAGGTTCAGGAAAGAGCGAAATGCATGAGAAATGCAAGGTGATGGCAGAGGCGCTAAAGGGAAGATCGGCGGTTATAATTTTAATGTAAGTACATCCGAATTGGTGGCTGTTTTGAGAAGTACCAACGACAAGGTACGTTGGCCAAAAGAAATGAGATCAAACCCAAACAGACACAATCCTGATCATTGGTGCGAGTTTCACCACGATCACGGTCACAAAGCGGTGGATTGTTGATTGCTGCAAGGTGAAGCTGAACATTTATTGAAACAAAGGTATCTAATTGAGTTATTTAGTGATAAAGTAAAGTAGGCATATATGAAAAATAGACAGGAGCCCCTGAAATCCCCTTCACCAAAAAGGACAATTAATGTCATAAGTGAGGGAGAAGAAATCAATGGTTTAACAACAACCAACAAAGTTTCAAAGATTACAGTCACATATGGGAAGCAAATTCGACGTATCTTGGAAGAAGAAAGTATTACGTTTTATGATGCAGATACAATTGGCATACTAACCCCACACAATGATGCACTGTAATATCTTTACTTGTACATGACACTAATGTGAAACGATTTTTGATTGATCCAGGCACCTTCGTGAATATCATTCTATTAAGAGTGGTAATGAAATGCAAGCTGAAGATAAACTGATACCTAAAGTGCACTCCTTATTTGGTTTTGACAACTCGAGCGTTGTAACAAAATGGGAGATCGTACTTACCACGTTCGCAAAAAGAGTTATCAAAGACACAAAATTCCATGTGGTAGAGATGGACATGGCTTACAATATAATTCTCGAAAGACCATGGATTCACGAAATGGATGCTGTGCCATCTACCCTGCAACAAGTTATTAAATTCTCTTCACAATCGAGAATACAACAAATCCGTGGTGACCAACAAGCATCCGGAAGCATCAATTTCGTGGATGAGGAAAAAACTTTGTTTACAACAGATACAGAGACTTACTATTATAAAGTGATGCCATTTGGTCTCAAGAACGCTGTAGCCACATATCAGAGGTTAGTGAATAAAAAATTTCAAGAACATTTAGGGAAAACCATAGAAGTCTACATAGATGATATGCTGGTCAAGTCACAACAAGTACGGGGATCACATCCAACACTTGTCTGAAACATTTCAGATTCTACGCAAATTTTATATGAAGCTAAACCTTGAAAAATGTGCATTTGGCGTATCGTCAGGTAAGTTTTTGGAATTTCTTGTTTCTAACCGTAGCATTGAAGTAAATACCGCATAGATTAAATCTATTGAGAAAATTTCTGATATACTTACAAGTAAAAAAGAGGTACATACATTGACATGAAGAATAACAGCTTTGGGAAGATTTGTTTCCAAATCCTCAGAAAAAAATGCTTCAGGTTCTTTTCAGCTTTAAAAAATTGGATCAGCTCGAATGGTTTGAGAAATGTTAGCAAGTGCTTAAAAGTTTGAAAGTATACTTTTCAAATCAATCGTTACTCGTAAATCCAAAAGACGGGAAGAAATTACTCATCTACCTAGCTATTTCAGAAGTAGTGCTAAGTGCTGTTTTAGTTCGTGAAGAACAAGGTATACAATCACCAAATTATTATGTTAGCAAGTCGTTATTAGACGCCGAGACTCGATACCCTCATCTAGAGAAACTTGCACTTGCATTAATCATGGCATCTAGGAAATTAAAACCTTACTTTCAATGCCATCACATCTCTGTAGTAACTGACTGGTCTCCCTCTTTCCGGCCGGTACGTAGAATCGTCGGAGCGATTAGAGCAAGCGGTTCAAAGAGCTTCCAAAAGAATGCCTGTCTGAGAGGGTCTCGTCCGGGAAAAGAAAGGTTAAAGAGTCAGTCAGCTTGCCACTTTACCCCTACGTAATATACTGCATAAGATAGAATTATCCGCTAGATTAGTCAAGTGGGCCATAGAACTAAGTGAATATGACATTACTTATCAACCTAGAATTGCTATAAAGTCACATGTGTTATCAGATTTTGTTGCAGATTTTAGCCACGTGATGCAACTAGAAGCAGAAAAAGAACTACAGATATTTAATGGGTCTAATCCAGGAACTTGGACTTTATTTACTGATGGTTCTTAAAATATAAAGGGGGCAGGTCTTGGTATTGTTTTGTTACAACCAACGGGAAAAACCATACAGCAAACTATAAAATGTCACCCCATCACTAATAATGAGGCAAAGTATGAAGCTATGATTGCAGGTTTAGAACTGCCACGCGAACATGGCATAGAATAAGTTGTAATCAAAAGTGATTCATAGCTTGTAGTTAACCAAATGCTGGGAACTTACACAGCCATGGAGACGAGAATGCAGCAATACCTGGAATAGACGCGTGATCTAGTCAGGAAATTTCAAACCTGGAAGGTTGTGCAGATACCAAGAGAAGAGAATATAGAGGCAGACGCCCTAGCTAATCTTGCATCTGCCGCAGAAGTAACAAATAACGAAAATGATTTTATAATTCACCTATTTCATTCTTTACTTGATCAAGACAAAAATGAGGTAAATTTTAATAATTTAACTTGGGATTGAAGGAATGAGATTGTCAATTTTTTGCAGCATGGAATGTTACCGAAGATAAGAAAAAGGCTCAAGCACTTCATAAAGAGCTGCTCGATACTATTTAAAGTAAGGCAATCTTTATCGTAAAATGTCCGGTGGTCCTCTAGTAAGATGCCTCGGACATTCTCAAACAGAATATATGATGAGGGACGTACATAAGGGACATTGTAGAAATCACGCAGGAGGAGATCTTTAGTAAAAACCATGATTATAGCTCGTTATTACTCACCCAAAATGGAAGAAGATGCAGAAAATTTTGTGGCTAAATGTGATAAGTGCCAAAAGGTACGGTAATAACATGCATAGACTCATTAAATTACTACATCAGGTCATCTCCCGTGGCCTGTTATGAAGTGGGTGATGGATATCGTGTGGCCATCACCGCAAGCCAAGGGCAAGGTAAGGTTTTTATGGTACTCATTGATTATTTTACTAAATTGGTAGAAGCAGGAACGTTTAAACAGGTACTAGAAAAAGAGGCCAGAGATTTCATATGGTGAAACATCATGTACTGATTAGGCGAACTAAAAGAAATTGTATGTGATTATGGCCAGCAGTTTATAGGCATGCAAGTCACGAAATTTTTCCAGAGTTGGCAAATTAAAAAGGATTAATTCAACTCCTTACCATCCCGTAGGTAATGGACAAGCTGAATCAAGGAATAAGGTCATTATCAAAAGTTTGATGAAAAGGTTGGAGGAATCTAAAGGTAATTGGCCAAATATGTTACTTGGAGTCTTATGGGCTTATCAAAAGACCGGACCGCTAAAACAAGTACGGGGGAAACACCATTCTCTCTTCTATACGAAGATGAAGCATTAAGCCCAGTCCAGATAGGAGAGCCAAGCACGAGATATACAACCAACTGAAGAGTCAAATGAAGAAGAAATGCGAGTCAACCTGGATTTACTTGAAGAAAAGAGGGAAATTGTGTTAATATGGATGGCAGCACAAAAACAAGTTATTGAACGATACTATAACTGGAAAGCTGGTATGAGATATTTTAAGATTGTGGACTTCGTACTTAAGAAAGTTTTCCAATCCACGAGGTCAGCTAATGCAGGAAAGTTAAGTCCAACTTGGGAAAGACCTTATAAAATTCATGGAATCGCAGGAAAAGTAGCATATGAGCTTGAAACATTAGATAGCACGATTCTACGTTCAAATAGGAATACTGTTCATTTGAAGAGATATTATTTCTAAGGAAAAAAAATAACCACAGACAAGAATCCGTGTTACTTATTTCTATATTTGAATTATTTTTATCCTACTAACGATTTTAGATGATAGGCAAAAAGCTAGCCCGTACTAAATGATGAATTATGACATGCAAGACACACGAAAAATAATATAATTTCCAGTCTAGAGTTACAACTACTCTGATAGACATTTAAAACGGTTAAGCAGTCTTCATCTAATATCGTACCTCTGAGTCCCATTTGTTTTTCCTTTTGAGGAAAAGGATTGCATGAGAGGAATTATCAAGTACTCGAGATTTCATACTTCAAAGCTCAAACATTTGGGGTACTATATAATATACATATGATATATGTATAAAGAAGGCAAAGAAGACTGAGAATAGTCAAAGTTCAAGTCAAAGCCCAAAAGTCTACTAATCGAATGAATCAAGTTCATAGCAAAGTTACAAGCCGATAACACAAAGCCAGTCAAAAAACCTTACAGATTTCAAGATAACTAGGCTAAAGGCAATGTATAGAAAAGGGTAGTTAAAAAAACCCTTAGATTTTCTTTCCTTTTTTGCAAATATGTTGTAATGAAAATATTTACGAAAAAGTTATAGAAGTTATTTAAATATATATTACTTAAACTTGACAAAATTTCAAATAAAAACTTTATCAAAGTTATTTCAAGAAACATGTGTGTTCCTATTTTGTTTATCATACATTTACACTGTTATGCAGTTGAGACGCCTTCTTCATTAAGTATCGAATATAAAAGGTCCATCTTTTATAAATTCATGTTTGATTCAGATTTTCATGAGATAACAAAATGGTAAGGCAAAACCCCACGAATTAACAAATGAGACCTTGAATATAAAGGCTAAAACGAGCAAAATAGAAGCTCAAGACAATTAAGTTGAACAAAAAACTTTTTAATATTAAAAGTTTAGACTAAGTATGAACCTAGTCGTAAACTATTTGTCATACAAAATAACCCGAAAAGATCTGGGGACTTGTCATTTCCAAAACTAAACCCCCATATGGACAGGGGTTAAAACCACATTCCACCAAAAGAAAAAAAAAAGAAAGAGAAGTCAAATTTCATAAATCTTTCACTGAAGGGTTGAAGAAGGATCTAAGGCAGTATCACTAGCAGCAGAAGGTTCGAGTTGGCTTGAAGGAGTTGGAGTATTCACCGTACCCATATCATCTTCAACATGCTCAAGAGTATCAGCCATGGGAGAAGGAAAGTCTTGGCCTTGCTGAATTTTTTCAGTAGTCTCTTTTATCTTGGCTAACTCAACATCCAAATCGAAACCTTCTTGGCTAGCCTCCACAAGAGTCTCGTGGCATGTGTTTAAAATCACCCAACTCACTTCAATTGCAGTCTTGTCCTCAAGAATCTCATAATCTCTCTCCCATTCATAAATCTTGTTTTTGAGATTTTCATTCTCAGCCAAGGCAGAATCATAAGAAGCTTATAGAGGAGCGAGTGAACTTTCTAAAAGGATGACCTTATCAGAAGACTCACGGAGATCTTCTTGGGTCTGAGTAAGTGTTAGCATGAGTTCACCGGCATAAACCTCTTTCTCACTTAGCAAAGCCTTCAATTCTCTGATCTCTTCACTGGCCTTGGAGAGTTGCTCAGAAAAAGATGTCTCGAGGAGATTTTTATCTTTGTCAGCTTAATTTGAGGAAGCCTTCTCAACTGCTAACTCTTAAGTTAGAACCTTCAACTGCTGCTCTAAGGTGCACTTATTTTCTCCTAATGCTTTTATATCAATTTGAAGGTTTTCATATTGTTCTTTCCAGTTATCTGCTTCAATTTAATAATTGTGCATTAACTGTTCCCTATGGGAAATCCTCTTCATCATTTTTGTGCCAACAAGGTCGATCTAAAAAAAGAAGGGGTAAGAACCTTAATAGAAAAAAGGTATAATAAAGTATGAAAAGTAACAAATACCTTTTATGATGACTGCACTATGTCATTCATCCAAGTCAAAGAGTTGTGACTCTCAAGCTTGGATTTCTCAATTGGACCGATCAGAGGTTTCAACCATACATCAGCCCGACCTGATTTTCTCAAAAGGTTACCATCGATAGGAACCTTGATGATAATTTGCTTCGTAGCTCCACTTCCACTCGAGGAACCAACCTCAGTATGAGGAACAATAGTAGGGGAACTATGGAAGAAGTCAAACAAGCTTGGGGTGGAGCAGCAATGGCAACAGTTACAACTAGTAAAGAAGATGTCATGGGAACATGCATGGTAAATGAGGCAAGGCGTACTTCATCAGAAACTAAACCTAAATTGTCACTATCAAACCCACGAGCAAAGAGCTGATCAGCGGAGTCACGAGCTATCCAAGAAGTGTCTATCATTAGAGATTACCATGGTGGCTTCAACAGGCTCGGTAATAGGAACAAAACGGGGATGAGACACTTTATCATTTGAAAAGACGCGTCTTCTGGTTCGCAGCCTTTTTATCAAAGAACCCCGATCCTGTTGCTCATCTTCTTCAAAATCTTAGACTGCAACAACCTTTTTTTTCGATGAAGAACCTAAGATTATCTCTTGAGATCTTTCCATAGGAACTTTGGAAGCTACGACAACATCAATACTTATAACTCGAATTGGAAATATTGATAAAAAGAAGGATCAAAACAAATTCCAATGGAAATAAATGAATGAAAGTATGAAGAAGATATGAGAAATAGCATTTATAATGAGTTTTCACTTTCCAACCAAATTGATGCAAAAGGTTTTTTCAAGATCTACCTTCCATCGGAGAAACATTCATAACTTTCCTGCGCAACCACGAAAAATGAGAATCTCATCCACAGTCTCCATGGTTGCTGAAAAAGAGGAAAAAGTTAAATGGTAGCAAGCAAAATAGAGAGAAAAGATAGAATAAGTTATAAAAAACATACGTGCAAAATTCCACTTCTCAGGAAATGGAACATTTTCTTGACCCACTAGACAAACAGTGGGGCAGAAACAAACCTGGCATACCAGCCACGGTCTTTATCATCATTTGGGCTAACCATCACTCTATTACTTCTCGGTACTAAAGTGAAAATCCCATAGCAGAAAAGTTTGGGAGAATAAAGGTGAATCAAGTGGAACAAAGTAAAAAGGAAAACCAACCATATTGCCAAATGCCTTAAGCATTCAACAGCCCTCCGCACAATGGGGTCAATCTGTCCGAAAAAAAAAATGTCAAAAAAATGACATAATTCGATGATAATAAGATCAATGGGGGGTTTGAAATTCAGTGTAAAAGGGTATGTGTTACACACAAAAAAAACCAGTCAAGTAAGATGTAATCCTTTGGTTCGCGTTAGAAATTATAATGGGAGAATCATGTCTCTAGTAGCAATCCTTACAAACAACCAAGATTTGACCTTCAGTAATTTGAGATGGGTAAATATCAGCACGATCTAAGTATGACGTAGAAGAAACTTGGTTTCTGATGGATTCTCTATCCGTGTAAAAAGATAGTTCAGAAAAAATAATTTCGTCTATCAAAGGCTCACGAAGACGTTCATTAGAGTCTTTATTTCTAGACGAAGACCTCTGGGAAAGAGAACCGCGAGTTCTATTCGGTGGAGTAAAACTCACTAAAGGAATAGAAGAGCCTCGTAACGATGAAGACTCTAAACTACAAAGTCTTCCTCATCTCCTACTTCTAACATGAGCAAGAGGAAGGTCATTAAAAATCGGGACTCTTCGAGGGTTAGGGTTTGAAGAAGATATAGTAGTACGAGGAAAAAGAAAATAAGAACAGAATATTCTAAACTTTTTATGAGAAAGACAAAGATGAAAGTGATATTTATACTTAGAAGCAACCGTCAAAGGAAAAAGGTGTAATGATAGAAACATCATGATGAAAGTTGTCGCTTCATAATCGATGAAGCCGTAATAAAGCCCTAAAAGGAGCTGAAAATTTGCAGAACCAATCGGGGGATACCAGACGTCAAGAACATTAAATGGAAGTGACATACGGAGCGTCAGTTCCAGAGAAGAATTAATGGCGCAAAATATTTTCTCTTTAATGAGATCCACTTCCCAAATATTCTGTTGATGAATAAATAGCAAGTAAGGAGACTATCTGTATTGGAAAAGGTTAAGTTCATGTATAGAATTAATTATAAGGTAACACGTCATGATACGTGGACTGATCAAAGGATGGCAGTTGGCAAAGAATAGTTGAAGAAGCACAAGTTTCAACAGGCACGAGCAGAGATCTAAGAAAATCAGAAAGGATAAGTGCTCGAACCTCTTAATATCGGAAGTCGCATCAGAAGAATGTACCTAAGCAGCATAAGGGGTATATATACGTATTATTGGTAATTAATAGACATTAATTATGGAAAATGTTATGGAATCTGTATTGAATCAATTATGATTTCCAATTATAATGTTACATTAAATGCCATTCATTATCCATAATGACTCCATTATGAAAGGGAAAAAACGTATTACTCAGAAATAGTTATAAAAGGTGAGGACTGAACATTTGTAAGGACACGAAATACTATTGGAATATACTGATTTACTTTGCTTTCTACTCAGCTATTTTTACATCAATTATTCCTACTTCTATTTGATTATCAGTAACCCGAGTTCTTCTAAAAATAAGCTTTGACTGAAATCCCAACTTTTGGTTAAACGTTGGAGCTACCTTTTTTTTTGTTGTGATATTAAATATGATGTCTCTAATTTTGTTAAAATCTTGCAGTTTTGTGAAGGCTTACTGTGTATGCAAGTGCAATAGCAAAAATCATTGAGATTGTGGACATTGCACCGAGTAACACATTAATTCTGCTCTTTTATCCTATGGTAACTCTGTTTCTACTCCGGCTAATTTTGTATATGCACACTCCCACAACTTTTGCTGTTGCATATGTTACAGAAAGTGTAGCAGTCCCTGCACCACCTTTTGCCTCCACTACTTCTGCTCCAGCATTTTCTATCCTCAAAGTAATTTCTTAGCCAGTGAAAGTAAGCTATTGGTTTTGTTTCCAAAAGTAAGGGTAAAATTGTGATCCCATCATGACCTACAACCAGTACATCAACATCAACGGGACTCAATTTCTTCTGGTGACAAATATTTTCGCCCTCACAACATCTAGGTGTAATACCGAAGAGTTCTCTATTATCATACTCCCTTTTGCTTCAGAATCTCTACCATAATTTGCACTACTGATTTGATGGGGTTGTTAATTATGTGGATAAAGTCATCAAGGCAGTTATAGCCTCACCTATTTTCCTCATTCTTCTAGCAATGAAGCTAAATAAGTTATCATGTGACCAACTCAACCTTATATGGCAACAAGTTGTTACTACTATTCACAATTGGCTCCAGTGCTGCATGAACCAAAGAGGAAGTGTTGCAATAGTAACTGCTAGTTGTCTGCTAATTACAACCGGACGTAGGAGAGGAACTACGTGTAGTGAGAAGTTTGATGCAGATCAAGGAAACGAAAAGATACACTTCAGATATCGAACAAGGAGAAGGGATGGATAGAGCACCAGAAACACCATCAAGGCCACTACCACCATCGACATCATTGACACTGCTGTCACAAGCAACACTATGTTGCCATCTCCACCACCAACTTCGGTACGTCAAACACCATTGCAAGATGCAGAAACATTAGCAGTACCACCACCATCACCAATTCAAACCGCAGAGAATGAAAAGGATACCACAAAAGAGGACACATTTCTAGAATAGAATGAAATAGGATTCTTTTAGTCATACAAGTATATGCTTGGGAAGCTAGTGCGGTGCACAAAGCATCTCGTATTCATGCAGGGTCCAGTGAAGGTTCATACCCCTTGGGGGTACGACGTAGACATCATTACATAATGAAAGCATTAGTGGCTCCACGGCTCAAACCTGTGATATTTAGGTTATACGAATACAACTTTATCGTTGCTCTAAGGCTCCCCTTCCATACAAGTATAGGCCTAATGCTATGAAATATTTTTCTTCTCTTGATCATTAAATCTTTGTTAATCTAGGAAGTAAAGAGTTCGATGACTGGATATATAACTTCTCACATATTATTCAGCTAATTATTTGTAAAAATCTGCTAAAATCTTTAAGTCGTAACATAAAAGAGATCTAATCTTCAGCTTTGTTAGTAAGCCATTGAGTTGAAATTTTCTTTCCAAATTAAATTTGATAATCTTTTCATGACTAGTAATAGTGTTATAACAATATAAATCCAAGTGCAGTTTTGTGAAGGTTTGTGGTATTAGTTTGTTAATCTTTTGATGAGTTACGCTAAAGGTATATTAAGTGTTTTTTCATTAAGGTTAAAATGCTCATCCAGCAATGAAAGATACATCAGAAGAAAATTATCATACTCAGTGGTCAGTGACATGACTTTTTGGATGTTTTAGCACAGAAAGTACCAATGATCTACGTGACATTACTGTTAAGAATATAACCGATAATAGCAAGATATTTAGTATTTTATATTATTATCTAAGATTTTGTGCAAAACACATGATAGCTAACTCTACTAAAGTATAAAAATTATAATTAAATAAAGCGACATGTGTCATTTGTGTAGTGGCCGAGTGAAACACCCTGTGCAGATAAGTTCATAATTAGTGAAAAAGAAATAAATGAATATAATTGTAGAATTTCACTAGGCCAATGATCTTATGACCTCTATTATTATGAAAAAGAACACATTCATTAGAATATCAAGTCAAACACTGTAACAACTAGACTACTTACTCACGAGGTGACTTACTGCTTTTTTTCAGAAATATGTTGCTTGTGCGGTGTATTAATCAAATTGGTGTCACACCAAAAGTGTTCGTGGAAAAACACCACAAGATGCATGGAGCGGTTTCAAGCCAAAAGTTGCTCATTTACGAGTTTTTGCGAGCATCGCATGTGCACATGTGTCAGATGAGAAGCGGTCTAAGATTGATGATAAAAGTGAGAGGTATGTCTTCATTGGCTATGATCAAAGTTCTAAAGGTTATAAATTATATAACCCCAAAAATGGAAAGGTCACCATAAGTAGAGATATTGAGTTTGATGAAGATAATGCTTGGGAGTGAAAATCTAATGATCAAGAATAGTCTTTTTGTCCATTATGTGAAGATAATGAAGAAGAAGATGGGGAGCAGGCTATCACACCACCTTCAACACATCCGCCACAAGATCAAGAAGTTGGGGAATCGAGCTCAAGTTCAAGTGAAGCACCTGACAAGAGTAGAAGTCTCTGTGACTTGTATGAAAATACGGAAGTGGTAAGAAATAACTTGTATGATTTTACTCACTTTTGTTTGCTGGTGGACAGTGAGCCTCTAAGCTTTGAAGATGCTTGCCAAAATTCCAAATGAAGGGATGCAATGAATGAAGAAATCAAAGTTATAAAGAAGAATGACACATGGGAGCTGGTCACACTCCCAAAAGGCAAAAGCACCATTGGAGTCAAATGGGTGTACAAGCTAAAGAAGAATTCCAAGGGAGAAATAGAAAAGTACAAAGCAAGATTGGTAGCTAAAGGCTACAAGCAAAAGGCCAATATTGACTATGATGAAGTATTTTCGCAGGTTGCTCGTTTGGAAATAATTCGCTTTATCATTGCTTTGGTGGTTAAAAAAAAAGGAAAATCCACCAAATGGATGTGAAGTTGGCTTTCTTGAATGACGTATTGGAGGAAGAGGTCTATATTGATCAACCTTTGGGATATAAGGTTGAAGCACAAGAAGATAAAGTCTTGAAATTAAAGAAATCTTTATATGGGTTGAAGCAAGCCCTGCGAGCTTGGAATAGTAGAATTGACAAATATTTCCAAGCAAATGATTTTTCTAAGTGTCCAAATGAACATGTCCTCTCTGTAAAGATTGCTAAAAATGGTGACGTCTTACTTGTTTGCTTGTATGTAGATGGCTTGATATTTACAGGAAATAATCAAAGATGTTTGAAGAATTCAAGAAAGCAATGGATAGAGAATTTGAGATGTCGGACATTGGCCTAATGTCCTACTATCTTGGAATTCAAATAGCATAGAGGAAAGATGCGATTTTTATTTCTCAGGGAGATTATGCAAAGGAAATTCTCAAAAAATTTGAGATGGAGAATTGCAATCCCGTAAGCACCCTCATTGAATGTGGAATTAAAATATCCAATCATGGAGATGGAGATAGAGTCAATCCCACACTTTTCAAGAGTGTTATTGGAAGCTTAAGGTATTTGTCATGTACATGTCCGGATATTCTTTTTGGAGTTGGACTCCTGAGTAGTTTAATAGAAACTCCTGCGACCTTGGACTTAAAGGTAGCCAAAAAATACTTCGGTACCTCAAATGTAGGCTTGATTATGGAATTCTTTATTCATCTTCTAAAGAATCTAAGTTCGTGGGATATTGTGATAGTGACTGGGCTGATGATATTGATGATAAAAAAAGTACTACTAGGGTTGTTTTCTTTCTTGGAAATTTCGCATTTACATGGAATTCTAAGAAGCAACCAATTGTGACTTTATCAACTTGTGAAGCGGAGTATGTAGTAGCTTGTTCGTGTGTTTGTCATGCATTTTGGTTAATGAGCTTGTTGGAAGAACTTCACCATCCACAGGAGGATGCTACAAAGATTTTGTTGATAACAAATTGGCTATAGATTTAGACAAGAACCCGGTATTTCATGAAAGAAGCAAGAATATCGATACGAGATATCATTTTATTAGAGATTGCATATCCAATAAAGTTGTAGAGCTTGAGCATGTGAAGTTTGGAGATCAAATTACGAATATTTTTACCAAGCATTTGAAGATTGACACTTTTTAAAAGTTAAGGATGGCGCTTGGAGTAATGAAACAAGTTTAAGGGGGCATGTTAAAATTAGAAATAAACTTGTTTCCATTTGTCCACATTTGTTTAGATTTGTTTACATTAATTCAATATTTTCATACATATAGTTAGAAAAGAATGAGGTGTGGACATGTGTGAATTTGTGTGAACTAATGTAGGCATATATGGACTTGTGTGTACATGTGTGGACTTAATTAATATGTATACATGAAGTTTAGTCTAGATACATGTGGGAGTTCTACTATAAATACCCATGTATGCTAGCCATTTGGAGCAAGTGAAGTTGAAACGAAATCATCCTTTCCTCCACCTCTCTAATAATGAGTATTGAGTGTTTGTTTAGTTGTCTTGCTTTCCCAAAATTTCTAATAATAATGAGGGTAGTTTTATCATTTTTCATGTAATTAGTTAGTGGATCTATATAGCTGTATAGGATACGAATTTTGTACCTTCTGATTTATTTTTATTGAGATATCTCTTCCTTTTCTCTACCTCTTCTTTTTAAGATCTTCTCTGGACTTCATTTCTAAACTCTAGGTCACGAATTGGAGCATAACCTGCTCAAATCTTTGTGGTATAACAGCGGTGAACAAGGGACAAGGTGAGATTCCTTGAAATTTAATTGTAAATCATTGCTGAAGAAGATCGATTAAGGTTCATCCCATGGGAGATGAAGAACACAAAATTTGCCACAAACCATCAACTTTATCTTCAACCTTCCGAAACTCCTGGTGTGACTCTAGTAGATTTTAAGCTAACATGACCTAAAAATTATGGATTGTGGAGCATATCAATGCGTATGGAATTGTTCGCAAAGAATAAGCTCAAATTCATCGAAAGAACTTGTGTGATAAACTTGTATAAAGAGCTCTAGCAGAGCAATAATGCACCGATTCGACTAGTGAATTTGAATATTTTAGCCCCGTCTTTGCTTTACATATATGTATTTGTGGTTATGCGAGACTTTTTAGGGTGGTCGGTTTGGTTTCGAGGAAGTTTTGAATTAAATTAGGATACTTCGTCCCTTGGCGGGAGGCTTAAGTTGTCAGGGTTGATAAGAGTTTAACTCCTATGTAGATGGCCCCATAATGGTGTTGTGGTAGTTCCAAAAGTTTTTTATGGTAATTTTGGAATTAGGCATATGTCTAGATTTGAATTTGGAGGTTCCTAGATTGTTTTGGTTTGAATTGGCAAAAGTTTAAAAATTGAAGGTTTGGAAGGTTGAAAGGTTTGATCGAGAGTTTACTTTGATGGTATTGGGTTTAGATTTTTGTTCTGTGAGTTAAAATAGGTTTGTTGTGTCATTTCGGACTTGTATGAAAATTTTGAGGTAATTTCGAGTTTGTATATGGCAAAAATCAGTGGTCCAATTTTATTCTCATTACGAAACCTCGTGAAGACCTCCCCCCGAAGGCTTGAAGCTCAACTTAGTGTTTCGACTCCGAGGGTTCTTAATGATCGACCTCGGGGCAGTGCGAATCAGCATCTACAGTGGATCGATGTGAGGTTCCCAAGGCATGTGACTAGAGATGACAAAGTCTATTAGGCTAGTACAAACCCGTATCATGATATTAAATGGATGTAACAACCCCACATCTTTGTAATAAATGCATATGTACTATGTTGGTATTTTCCCTCATATATAAAGGGGATCCTATTCATTTTGTAAGCGGATCTGGGACACAATATTGAATATACAAGAACATTCTCTTCGCTTTCTAACTGAACATATTCTCTTGATTTCACTACTTACAGTGATTGCTTATATTCACCGTGTTCTATTTATTATTCATCATTTATTGCTTATTATTGATCATAAAGTATCACCATCGCAACTCACATAACTGTTAACATTCCCTCGATTGCCATTAGACGGGGCATCCGGATCGACCTCGAGGCCCCGTATATGCCAGCTTGAGGCCCCAATTTCCAACCATTCAGTTTGGTTATTATACTATCTACAAGATCTTATCTTATCTTTTATTCTTTCACTTAGAATTTATTGACTAACAACTCGTATAAAAATATATCACGTATTTTTAGAACCACAAAATCAAATCTAATTATTATTACCATTTTCAAGGTAAACAGAGTTGTTTAGGCATGATCAACGTAAGTTTCTAACTTGGAAATTTGGGTTAGTTCCTTAGGCTTGAATTGAGTTTGAGATTTGTGGGTTGATATTGTTTTGTGTTATCTGAGGCCTCGAGTATGTTCGTGTTATATTTTAAGATTGGTTGGCATGTTTGGACGGGGTTCGAGGGGCACCAAGTGTGTTTCTGATTGATTTCAGATAATTTTTGATGGAATTGGCATTGCTAAAGAATTTTTGAGTTTTGGTGCTTTCACATCTGTGGAGATTTGGGCGCAGATACGACCTTGGTTGAGCAGGTGCAAGGCTGGACTGGAAGAGGTGATGTCTGCAGATACGAATGGTTTTCGCAGAAGCAAATGCGATTCTACAATGGGAGTCCGTAGAGGCAAAAATGCAGGTGCTCTTGGAGGGACGCCGAAGCGAAGGTCGGGATTTTAGTGAGCATAGCAGATGCATGCCTTTTACTGTAGAAGCGGCACCACAAATGCGGTTAAGTGTTTGTAAATGTGGAATACTGGACATGATATTATTCAAAGGGTTTGGCCTCAGATACGACCTTGGTTGAGCAGGTGCAAGGCTGGCCTGGAAGGGGTGATGTCCGCAGATACAAAAGGTTTCCGCAGAAGTGAATGTGATTCTGCAATGGGATTCCGTAGAAGCAAAAACGCAGGTGCGCTTTGGAGGGCCCCCAAAGTGAAGGTCGGGATTTTAGTGAGGATGGCAGATGTAGTATTTTTACTGTAGAAGCAGAACCAAGATGCAGTTAAGTGTCCATTAATGTGGAATAGTGGACCTGATATTATTCGAAGGGTTTGGCTATTTTCTCATTTTTTGGAGTTGTGGGGAGCTCGACTATGGGCGATTATTGGAGGGTTTTAATCACAATTGAATGTTTAAGTAATTCTTACTGATTTTGGTTCTAGATATTGATTAACCATATATTATTATACCTAATTTATGTGAATTAAAGGTAGAATTGGGGGGGGGGGGAGGGTTGGACTATGATTTTGGAGAATGAAGATTAATGATTTGATGGTCGATTTGAGGTTTTAATTGGATGAACCACATATATTTGGACTCGTACGGAAATGGATATACAGAATTTGTAAGGTTAGTCTGGTTCAAGGATGCGGGCCCTATGTTGACTTTTCATAATTAATTCAAGATCTTATCTTTATTGTTTAACCAATTACCAAAAATTCAATACAGTCAAAATCTAAGTCAAGGGGTAGATTTCGACTACCTATAACATTGTGAATCCAAATATGAGATTAGATTTCAAAACCGAGTCCAAATCGACTCCTAAATCTCCAATTTATATTTTCTAGAATTATAGACAAACTCCCATAATGTTTCCTCAAAATTCTATGTTTTGGGTGTTAATAATCCACGTAGATTCTTGATATATTAATAATAATAGAAATGTATAGAAATCACTTCCCCCAAAGTCTTATATAAAGATACTTTTCAAAGATCGCTCATCTCCAAGTCTAGGATTCAAAATATGAGATAATGGGTTTCAATCCCGAAATTGTTTCTTAATAACTAGCTGCAAATGTCACATTTGCGACAAGAGGTTCAGAAATATGAGCCTCGCAAATGCGAGATATGGATCATAAAATCAAACAGGTTCCCATAGCGTCAATCCTAATACGACTAGGAGAGTCGCAAATGCGATCAATTGTCGCAAGCGCAATTCTTTCTTCGTAAATGTGGATGTTGTAATTGCGACACTAGTTTTGCAAATGTGAATCTAGCCTTATCAACCAACCCTCACAAAAGCGACCAGAATCTATAATTGCAGTTCTTCACAATTGCGAGTAGACCTTCAATTCAAGGTCTGCAGCACTAGAAAATCTTAGAATCCCGAATTCAATCCCAAAACTCATCAGAAAGTCGCCAAAGCCACTGGGGCCTCACACCAAATATCCACACAAGTATATAAACCTCATAGGAACTCGCTCGTAAGTTCAAACTATCAAAATAACATTCATAACTAAGAATCAGATACCAAACACATCATGTAAACCTTGAGTTCAAGAACTTTAAGTATTCACAACCAAGCGTCCGGTTCACAAAGTAGTTCGGATTGAAACCAAACTTTGCACACAAGTTCTAAATGACAAATTGAACTTATTCCAAGTTGTGGAACAAGAATCCTTAGCTGAAAGCCTCACAATCAACTCATGGTCAAACTTATGAACTTTTTAAACCTTCAAATTGTCAACTTTTGACAAATAGAACCAAATCATCATAGAAATCTCAAAATCCAAATATGGACATATGCTAAGTCTAAAATTACTATACGGACCCATTGGATGGTTAAAATACAAATCCGAGGCCATTTACACAAAAAGTCAAACATTGGTCAACTCTTGCAACTTAAGCTTCCAACAATAAAGCTAAATCTTCCAATTCACTCCAAATTTTTCTGGAACCAAACTAACCGCCCTCGCAAGTCATAAAACGACAAATAAGCATACATAAAGCATCAAATAAAAAATTGGAGTTCAAATACACAAAAAGACTAGTAGAGCCTTTACACAAACATAGATAGTTAAAACTCTACGATATTATCTTTGACTTCAAAAGATGTACCATTGGCAAAACATTCCTTTTACGCTCAAATCCCAGCAACAATTACTGGAGTCAAACATTTATAAGTTCAAACCCCAGCAACGACATTGGAGTATGTTCAAACCTTTATAGATTCAAACGAGTAATGATTACTAGGGTTCAAAATTTTATAGACTTAAACCCCAGTAACAATTATTGAGGTTTAAATCCTTTCACAATGTTTCACAAACCTTGCTTGGAATTCCAGGAATCATCCCTGGATTTTACACTAGCAGAGGCTAAAAAATAAGGAATTGTTTTTGGGGCTTCAAACTCCAATATCACTTGCTAGAGTTGTGCTTCATATTTTTGTTTAGGGGCAAAAATATCAATTTAGTCGAACCAGTGGCTACTTCAATGCATTAGAAAAGGCTGCCAAACTCTAATAGCAAGTCCAAAAAGCGGCTACTCCAACTAAATTTTTACGCCAAAATGCCACTTGCGAGGCAAGTTAAGCCTCAAAGAAGGAAAAAAAGAGCTAAGTTAGGCTCGGTTATTGAACGAAAAAAGAAAAAGAAAAAGAAATAGTTAGCTTGTATAATTTTTGCAATAAAAATATTCGTGTAAAAATTGAAACGTGATGAGGATGACATGAACAAAGAAATGACCTTACAAAATCTCATGTATTTTACTTATTAAGTGTCATGCCCCAATACCGTGGAGCGTGACCGGCGCTCAACCGAGTAAACCGGACTGAGCAGACCTGCTAGATATTATTCTATCCAAACAAGTTCATGAATAAAGAGGAATGTTATCCCATTTAATCAAAACACTAAATAATCTTCCATTAGCTACTTTCATTTTATTTCCATTAATGACTTCATTCATAGTTATCAAGATATTTCAAGTTTACGAGTTTAATAAAAAGCATGCTTGTCGAATACTAATATTTCTAGTTCTGAATCCCAACATCAACCACCACCCGCAAACACTCTATGGAGCCTCTAAGTACAATCAAAGAGAAATAGGAAAATGCCGGCAATAAGACTCCGGCTATACCTCAAAACATGATAATAAAATGGACAAAAGATACATGACATGATCCTGGAATAGAGTGGGCTTCACCAAGTCTGCTGGGAAGAGAATACTGATGTCACTTGTCGATGTCGCTCGCTGTGGAACAACCTGTATCATAAAATGGTACAGCGCCCCCGACAAAAGGGACATTAGTGCCGTCTAATAGCACTAGCATGTAAGGCTAAAAGTCCTATTTCAAAATTGAATGTCCATATAAGCAGAAACAGTACATAGAAAGAGCAAGTCACAATCAACAATGTCCAAATAACTTACTCGAACATAATGATTTTCAAATAAGAAAATAGTATATATTTTTGGTTAGGAGATCACTAGCACCGATATTACCATCGTATTTGTTAGCATGGAGTCCGATCACGCTCGATCAGCTAGGCCATCTCCCCAAGGAACAATGTGGTTTGATATTATGACGCGAAAGAAAGAATTCACAAGAATAGTACCACCATGTGCACAACATAGATCTGATCTCAACCCAATCATCTAGGCTAACTTCCTACATATGCCGTATGGGTTGGCCTTTTCTTTTCCAATTCAAAAGTATTAGTTTCATCCCACTTTGGGGGAATAGTCAAAATTTCACCAATATTTTAGTTTCATCCTAAGTCACTCCACTCCTACACCGGCACGTGTAGTTTCAGATGTAGGTCTTATGACCCATCCTTCCTTGGTATTGCTAATGATACTCCCAAAAATATTTTTTTTTGATTCGATTTAATATTTCACACAATTATAGTATAAATGCAAGTATACAAATATAGCATCCATGCAATCATGCTTACCTCAATACCTTTTCATAGTTTATAGCTTTTATTAATGTTCTCAATCTCTCCCGATAACAGTATCTCTTTGGCTCTTTCACAAGGTTCATCTTTCTCATGGCACGAACGTCGCATATAGTTTTCCACATTTTCATCTCCGTTATTTTCAAGGATCGCCAACTAATATCAATGTACCAAATATTCTAGAAATCATATATATTCGAGTTCAATAGTAATAGAATCATCAAACACAAGGGATTCTTCCTAAAGAGGGACATGTCAATCAACAACTGAAATACACATTGAAGTTATAAGCAAACAATCACCTCAACTACCCTTGAATTACCCTTTTTTTCCAACAATGCAAAAGCACAATTTCACCATCAGAATGTGTAAGAACTCACATTACATTGGATATATCAATAAGGCAAAGCATTATCTAAAACAACCACTTATGATCATAATTTGAGTACAAGACCTTTAGACCGTCCTATTCTTTATTGAAATTAGTTCATAACAATTGGGTCAAGACTTATTTCATAATTATTTCACATTTTCTCATATGATTCATTTCCATATATCCTTAAAGTTGATCAACAAGTAGACACATTCAATCAAGGCATTTAATACACGTAAGAGCAAATGGGAGCATTAAACATATAGATTTCTTCTCACCCAATTAGTATACTAACCTCATTTAAAATGTGATTCAAGGCTATATCATTTTGGTGGATAACCACACTTAATCTCACCAAACAATATGGAATTCACTCTCGCTAGAGAAAGTTTAGCCTACATACCTCGATGAGTGAATCAAACAAGTGTAGCTAGGTAATATTAACCTCGAGCCAAAGTGACCTCGAGATGGACCAAGAACAATAAAGCAAGAATAGTAAAGCTAAAGGACAATTATGATAAACAATGAGCGAAAAAGTAAGAGAGCATATTCTTTTTTAATGATTAGATCATCTTTACAAATGATCCGAGTATAATAAAGGAACCCTAAATAAGATACATTTCTATTTACAGTAAATAATCTTATAGGGACAACTGTCTAATCGCATAGTATGGATTCGTACAAATTTATACCAGAATTTACGCCATGATCTTGGGGATGTGGTAGGAATCTTGCTTATTCTATTACAAATTCATAACGACATTATCTCGAGACCGGTCACATTAGGCTCCAACCTTCCTCAAACACTTGATTCTTCGAGCGTCGTATTCTGTCATTGAACTTGATCTTGGTCCCTCGAGCTCGATCTTGATCCATTCCGAACTCGGGCTTAAGGTGATCGCTTGAGCCCGGGAAAGCGAGCATACCTGATTCGACCGTATATAGATAGTCCCTATATTTCTTAGAGTAAAACGATAAGAAATGATTTTATCTTTGATGCTCCGATGCTTCGATCATAATGTCAATCTTGTGATGTCAGCGGCAGAAGTGATTAAAAAGTCGCTTTTGCGTAGCTCCCAAGGTCATTAGCTGGAGGAGGCTGATGGTCGCCTATTTGGCTTCCCCAACACGGTTAAGTGGCCTCTATAAATAGGCTAACATTATAATTTTTGCAAACTTTACTTCTCAAATCATTCTTGAAATCTCTTTACCACTGTCAACTTCTTTGAGTTCACCTTCTTCACAATTTGCTCTTACTACAACATCTACACTTTCTCCTCTTTTGAATTTATAAACCACAATGGCTAAAACATGTAACTGTTTCTCAGAAAGAAAAAGCCTCATCATCGTCATCATCACGAACGACCAGAAGTAGAATGGTGGTGCCACCTCGTATCGAGGAGTGTATTCCCGGGCCGTACAAATTAACTTCCGATTTCAAAATTGATAAACCTGCATCTACACCAGGCTGATGTGATCCCATGTCCCGATACATCTGCTTGATAACCAAAAGTGAGCTTGAGCAGGTGAAAAAGGATTGCAACTGGAAGAACAAATATGTGGTGATCCCTTCCCTAAAAAGGATATCACAACTCATAAGGCAGGGTACTTAAGCGTGTATACCTACCCATTAATGTTGGGTCCCGTAGATCCAACTCTGAGTCCCATAGACCCATTGATTCTTGATTTTATCCAACAATACCAGGTGAAGCTTGGCTAGATCTACCCTTCATTCTGGCATATCGTCAGTCTAATCAGATACTTCCCGAGCCTAGTCGAGGGGATGCCTTTTACCTTCGACCACCTGATCAGGATACACAGCCCTCGCCTTTATCTAGGTGGACTGATAAAGCTGCAATGCCTATCCACAAAATCTCTCTTCTCCAGCATTTATGAGGACAAGGACCGGGGATGGATGGGCCAGTTTGTCCGAATTAGGACCTCCGACCTGATTCCTGCTGAGAGGATGCCATTCCCCGAGAAATGGAACATGAAACGTAAGCACAGGTTTATGATAGTAACCTAATATTCTACTTTTCTTGCTCTTTTTCGATCTCATACCTTTCTCAATCTAATCCATTTTTGATGATGTAGTTGTTTCTTGGTTTCATGGTACGGTTTTGGACCTCGCAGGCTGGGTTCGACAACTGGCCTCTACTTTTTTATACGCGGAATGCAGCTGGCGTGACTTGGCCAAGCGTCGATAGGAGTCCAAACACCGTGGTGAATTCTTTTGTTTGCATATTTGTGTTTCTTAATAAAATACTTACTTTATATTTATGCAGGACTCGAAGACACCATTATATGGCCGCCCCCGCCCGGTGAAGAAGAAATATCAAAACCCACCAGGGAAAAGAAAAGGAAGAGGGTGTCACCAGCGAATTCCCCGACACCAAAGAAGAGTAGGGCTTAAAAGCCCAAGGCCGATACTGTGGCCTTATCTCTAGGAACATCCCAACACCTTCGGGATGAGGACAAAGAGGGAAAAGATGACGAATGCCTACTGGTAGGTCAAAAAAGAGGAAGCACTGACATTTCGAAGGCCACTTAACCGATGGCGATAGACGCCGTTCAATCTTGAACCGAAGAAAATATAAAGGGCAGCTCGAGCAAAGTCTCCGAGCCATCAGGTGGAAAAGGTGAATCTCGTTTGGGGGACACTCAGTGGGTGAACTTGAAGAGCCTGATTCCGAGGCCCTTCGAAGACAAGATAATATCCCATGTGAATCACTTGGGGTAATCAATGTAGATGATTCTCCGCCGGGCCCGGTGTTCTCTGAATGGCAATTCAAAGTATCGTTGCAAAGTTACCTGTAGCTTATCCAAGTATCATTGCATCATATCCTCTCCAACTTCAAAATTTCTCATCACTTTGTTAACCACCAACAGTGAATTGCACTTGGCTTCAATGATTTCTGCCCCCAAGGTTTTAGCTAGCTCCAGACCTGCAATCATGGCCTCATACTCGATCTCATTATTAGTCGACCTAGAACTTTTGATAGATTGTCTAATATTTCTGCCTATTGGTGGCTTCAGAATAATTTTGATCTTGGATCCTTTTACATTCAAGGCACCGTCCGTGAAAAGGGTCCATACACCGAAAGATGTAACCGATTTTATAAAACGTTCTTTCTCCAACCGGGTATAAGGGTCAGCGTAAAATCGGCCACGAAGTCAGCCAAGATTTGAGACTAGTTGGTTGTTTGGGGTTTATATTGGATATCATACTCGCCAAGTTCGACTTCCCATTTAGCCAATCAGCCTGATAGTTCAGGCTTTTGAAAAACATTTCAGAGAGGATAAGTGGTTAACACACATGTTGGGTGCCACTGTAAAAATGGCTTTATCTTTCTATATGCGCTTATCAATGCAAGTGCTAATTTTTCTATGTGAGGGCATTGGTTTCACCATCTCCTAGAGTTCAACTTACATAATAAATAGGGAATTGCGTACCTTGTTCCTCTCAAACTAGCACCCTACTTACCGCTATCTCGGATGCTTCCAAACATAAGTAAAGCCTTTCATCTACTTTCAAAGTGTGAAATAGAGGTGGGCTCGATAAATATTTCTTTAGTTATTCTAAGACTTATTGACATTTCGGGGTCCATGCGAAATGTTTTTCTTTTTTAGCAAGGAAAAGAACCTATGACTTCGATTTGATGACTTCGAAATGAATCGACCCAAGGCGGCTATTTGTCCTATTAGGATTTGCACAACTTTCATGCTATCCACGATTGTGATATCTTCTATGTCCTTAATCTTATCAGGGTTGATCTCGATTCCAAGATTAGATACCATGAAACCGAAGAACTTTCCCGAGCCAACTCCAAATTTTTTTTTGTTAAGCTTCATGTTGTACTTCCTCAAGATTTTGAATATTTCGTGCAAATGAGTTAAATGCTCCTCTACACATAAGGACTTAACCAACATATCATCAATGTAAACTTCCATTGATATACCTATATGTTCCTCGAACATTTTGTTTACTAGGCATTGGTATGTAGCTCCTGCATTATTTAGCCCAAAGGGCATTACGTTGTCACAATAAGATCCAAACTTAGTGATAAATGAGGTCTTATCCTAGTCCACCCGATTCATATGAATCTGATTATACCCAGAGAAGTCTTCAAGAAAGGTAAGGATCTCGTGGTCGGCCGTGACATTGATCATGCGATTGATATTAGGTAGTGGAAAAGAGTCTTTAGGAAAAGCTTTGTTTAAATCCTTATAATTTACGCACATTCTAAGTTTGTTTCCCTTTTTTGGAACTACAACTACGTTGGCTAATAACTCGGGTATTTTACCTCCTAAATAGACCTTATTTTAAGAAGCTTGGTTACTTCATCCTTTATGAATGCATGCTTCATCTCGGACTGGGGCCTCATTTTTTTCTTTACTGGTTTGAACCTAGGGTCGATGCTTAGTTTCACGATCCAATTTCTTTATAGGTCGTGATGGAGTCCAACATCGTTGTCAGGCGAGCCAACTCGAAAATATTAGTGAGTTCTCATTTTACTTTACCTAAACAGTTACAAAAATTTCTTAATTTTAGTTTAAAACATGTGATAATTAGCAACATACAATAATAGTTATACAACCCAAAAAAAATAGTCTACTAGTTTGTGTGTCAAGGCCTGGTGTCACAAGTATATGAGCATTGTCACACCTCCATTTTCTACCTGGAAAGGGGTATAAGGGAGTTTTTCCAATTAAAGTGACAATAATCGAAACGAGATTATTTATTCAAAATTAGAGTCACCACTTGGAATGATTTATGGTGTCCCAAATCACCGATTTAAAATCCTGAATCGATGAAGTTTGACTCTATTTACGGTCTGTGAACATAGAAATCCAGGTAAGGAATTCTGTTAACACGAGAGAAGGTGTTAGGCATTCCCAGATTTCGTAATTTTAGCACGGTCGCTCAACTATTATTATTTGCCTAGTTACCAGATTAATTACATATTTTATACCTATTGTGCATTTTTAAACTTTGATCGCTTTTAATTATTTATGAAATTTTTATGGAATAAGTTACAATTGTTGTATACTTATTTTTTTGGTACACGTTGTGAATCGTGTTACGGGAATCGTACCCACGATCTACAACATATTTATTTTTATTATCATTATTAGAAGTTGTGGCCGGGCCACATAACTATACCCCCATATATGAAATTATGTATCACAACTATGTCATGAGAGCCGTACCCATATCTATGAGGATTGTTATTCTAAACGTTCTTAAAAGTTTGCCTACCTGAGTATGGTCGGCCTAACATGGTCCTACTGGATAAAATATCAACATATACCAAAGTAGTCAAATAAATCAAACTTCTGAATCAAATTTCAATCGAATTAAAAGTATTACTTAGCCCATATCCTTTAAACCTAATTTTGTCTTCAAAATGCACGAATAAGGCTCAGACCCTTTTACCTACTAACCTCAGTCACAATATAATTATAAATTTAACAATTCTTAATATTTGACAGTCAATCAAAGATTCTAAGTCAAACAGATTTGAAACAAACAAATTGCAAATCACTCATTAAATAACAATTTAGAGCATGTATTGTGAAACGAACACAACCAACAAATGTGAAATAAATCTAACAAAGAAAAGGTACGAATGGACCTCAATGAGTCATCTGTAAATTGGGTTGGCGTCGCCAACACTGAAATTGATTTCCGATTAACAGAAGTTTAGCAACTATGGAGGCTAAAAATCAAACATTCAATTGATGAATTTTTCAGTAATACACGGGCAGAAATTGAGCAAACGCTATAACCAAACTTGAGACAGCAGTCAAACTCAAACGAGTTCGAGAACCGCACTGCGAACGACACCTCAAACTTGATCGAACTCCACATTTTGAAGTGAAATCTCTCGTTCTCTCATTGTTGCTCTTTGTTCGTCTGGGTGTGTGGGTATGTGTATCTCTGTTTGAAGGAGTGATAAAGGTTCTTAGGGGAGTGAGGTGCGGTGCCAATTTTTGTGAAGGGGAGTGGTTAAGTTCAGAGAGACGATGTCCGCTGCTGTTGCTAGGTCTCTTCCATGGAAGTGAGTGGCTATTTTCGCCAACAAGAAAAAGATCCGCTGACTGTCTCTGTTTTTACTTGAAGCACATCCCTCTTTAAGGAAACGGTAGATCCTCTTTGTATTGTGTGTTCAAGTTGCTCCTTAGAAGAAAAAGGATGTGGGTTTTTTATGGGTTAGGCGTAAGGCTGTAATGCGTTTGCGTTTACATCAGAAACAGTGCTAGCAATAAATTTACCTGTGTGCCGTGAATTAATTATTTTATATGCTATAATGCGTTTTTGCATGGCCCAGTCTTCGTCTATCCAATGACTGGTCACAGTTAGATAATCACAGTCATTTCCACTTCTACCAATATCAGTTGTAATAGACATACGATTACTTATATGAGTAAATAAATAGCGCAAGTACTGTTCATATTCATGCTTATATTTACAAATGTCGGCCTTAACTGTGGCGCGAGGCCAACCTTTATATATAGGATTAAATACTCGTCTAATATAATGAATCCAAGCAGGATTAGAAGCAAAAGAATAAGGTAAACACATAACAGTAATCATTTTAGCTAATTCTTCACGATCCTTATTAGGATCGTAGTACAATATACCTCCGGTGACTGTGTTTACTCCTGGTTGAACCATGTTAGAACCAGTACTTTGGTTAATTGAAGTATCAGGACTTGGCCTCCCCTCTTGTTCTGCTTTCATTTGAAGATATCTAGCCTTATCGCTAGGATGTATTAGTATATGTTTAACTAAACTACCTGTTCCGCTACGATCACCCTTATACCTATGAACAAGTTTTTTACCACAAGTTTTACATTTAGCCTTATCTTTATCTCTTATTTGAATAAAAAAATGCCAAACTAATGAAGTTTCTAAACGTTTCCGAGGTTGTCTACTAAAAGTGGGAGTTTGTATGGGTGGGTGTTCTGGGTCATTAGGAGCAGGACTAGTAGGTGTATCATCTAAATCTACCGGAGGTTGGGTTTCGTCATCATCATCACCCTCATTTCCCTCTGATATTGGTGCATTAGGATAAAGCAAATTCATAATATCATCATCTATTCTATCACCGACTACTATATCATGTAGAAAATTAACATCGCTAAATTGAAAACACGGGTGGTCACTATCAAGTATTCCTAAGTTTTCATTAGTATTTCTAGGTTGGCTACTAGTTTGAACTTGTTTATCTTTTCTAATGCGGGGAGCCGGGGGAGGGGTAGGATTTTGGCGACTACTTTCACCAGATTTAGATGTACCTTTTCCGAAAATTTTTTTCAATGAAAATGCCATACTAATTATAATTAAGCAAAATAACAACACACAACAAATATTCTTAGCACGTAAGAGTTGAAACGAGTTTACCGGATTGACGAACAACTTCTTGAAAATTGAAAATCGTTGTAATTGAATACTTAAAAAATTTTTTTTTTTTTTAAATATCGGACCGTTGGCGGAACCGTTTGGAACTGTTTGGAACCGTATGGAACCGCCGGAACCGGTCCGGTTCCGGTTCCGATTCCGGTTCTGGCGGTTCCGATTCCACGGTTCTAATGGGTGGAACCGGACCGGAACCGCGGAACCGGAACCGCGGGAACCGGAACCGCCGGAACCGCGGAACCGCCAGAATCGCGGTTCCGGTCCCGGTTCCGGTTCGGAATCGTTACTCCATATTGCCTTAGTTAGGCGTAGGTTATAATGTTTGTTTAAGGGCATTGGGCTTGGGTTATTATGGGCTAGATCCGAATTGGGCCAAACTTTGGCCACATTTACCTTTAAAAATAGCCCTTCAACTCTACTTGACCAAAAAAAATTTTAAATTTAACTTAACAAAATTATGAAATATTTTCTAATTAATTAAAGTAAAACTAAAAATTGTAAAACTATTTTATATCAATTAGCTAAATAAAAGAAATATTTTTATAAATTTATTTTTGTGACAAAATAAAGTAAAACAGTCAAAACTAATTGAAATATCGATATTAGCCTAAACTAGATATTTATATGCTAAAATATATAAAATCTTGGGGAAGATCAAAAATTACATTTCTACAGCTTGCCCTCTTTGATTGAAAACGCGAAGAGTTTTCAGACAAAAAACGATGAGACAAGTTTTTGACCCGACCCTTAGTTAAAGAGACCAAAAAACTAAGAGAAAGGAGAATGTGACTGTGCCTTTGTATTTTAGCTGCCTACATATCCTTGGCTATAAAGAAATTAGACCACGTGTAGTTTAGAAGTAAGAACAATGATGGAGTGTATCGAAGCAGAGAGCCGATTGAGTTACCATTCTATCGAGGTCCCGGTTCGTAGTCCTGTTACTACATCAAAATAAAAAAAATGAAAAAGACTAACTAAGCCTGTAAATTATGAGTTACAAGATTCCTATCTATAAGTCTTCTGAAGCTTGATCTTGAGTCTTGAATGGTTCTTCAGGCAAACATTAGATTTGAACCTTGATGCTTGCTAGCTGGTTCATTCTTCAACAGCTTCTCCGGATTAAGTCCGAACACACAATGCTCATGACTTCAGCCATATCTTGAGCAGCTCACATCTTTCCTCTATGTATTCATGTGAATTCACTTCCCTCCTTTTCCTTTTCTTGGATTGAGACTTCTTCTTTGATCATCTCAAACCCCCGTGCTTCAAGATAAAAACCTTATTATTCCAGCGAATCATGCTACCTCTAATTTGAAACTTGAAATGATTCTGAATTGAATTTTCCCTTTCTCCAAGTGGGTGCCTGCTATTGATTGGAAACTTGAAATAAATTTCCTTATTTTCCAGGTGGGCGCCTGATGCCAAAACTTGAAATGTGCTCCATTTTTCTCCAGGTGGGCGCCTGATGCTAACTCGAAATGAATTCTCTTATTTTCTAGGTGGATGCCTAATGCCAAAACTTGAAATGAGTTCTCTTGTTTTGCAGATGGGCGCCTGATGCTATAACTTGAAATGTATTACCTTGTTCTCCAGGTGGGCGCCTGATGCCAAAACTTGAAATGTATTGCCTTGTTCTCCAGGTGAGCGCCTGATGCCAAAACTTGAAATAAATTCCCCTATTTCTAGGTGTATGCCTAATGCAAGAACTTGAAATGAATTTCCTTGTTTTCCAGGTAGACGTCTAATGCCAAAACTTGAAATGTATTATTTCCAGGTGGGCGCCTGATTCCAAAACATGAAATAAATTCCCTTTTTTTTTTCAGGTGGGAGCTTGGTGCCAAAACATGAAATGTGTTCCCTTGTTTTTCAAGTGGGTGCATGATGCCAAATCTTGAAATTTATTCCCTTGTTTTTCAAGTGGGCGCCTGATGCCAAAACATTAAATGTATTCCCTTGTTTCCAGGTGGGCACCTAATTCCAAAACTTAAAATGAATTCCCTTGTTTTTCAGATGGGCACCTGATATCAAAACTTGAAATGAATTCCCTTGTTTTCCATATGGGTGCCGGATGCCAAAACTTGAAATGTATTCCATTGTTTTCTAGTTGGGCGCCTGATGCTTAAACTCGAAATGAATTCCCTTATTTTTCATGTGGGTGCCTGGTGCCAAAACTTAAAATGTATTCCCTTTTTTTTCCAGGTTGGCGATTGATTCCAATAATTAAGATGAATTCCCTTGTTTTCCAGGTGGGCGCCAGATGCTTAAACGCGAAATGAATTCCTGTGTTTTCCAGGTTGATGCCTGATGTCAAACCGTGAAATTAATTCCCTTCTTTTCTAGGTGGATTCCTGATGCTAAAACGTGGAATGTATTGTTTTTTTTTTCCAGGCGGGCGCCTAATGCTTAAACTTGAAATATATTCCCTTATTTTACAGGTGGGCGCATGATGCCAAAACTTGAAATGTATTCCCTATTTTCTAGGTGGCTGCCTGATGCCAAAACTTGAAATGTATTTCCTTGTTTTCCACGTGGGCGGCTAATGCCAAAAATTGAAATGTATTCCATTGTTTTCCTTGTGGCTACCTGATGCCAAAACTTGAAAAGAATTCCCTTTTTTTCCAGGTAGGCGTCTGATGCTATAACTTGAAATGTATTACCTTATTTTCCAGGTGGGCGCCTGATGCCGAAAATTGAAATGTATTTCCTTGTTTTCTAGGTGGGCACCTGATGCCAAGACTTAAAATGTATTCCTTTGTTTTCCAAGTGGGTGCCTACCATTACAACAAAACAGACAAAACAAAAGAAACTTTTCTCCCCCAGTTTGGTACTGGAATCATTTGTGGGTGTTAATCAAATCATGTCACCCATAAGAGCTCTAAGAATTTAAAAGCTAAATCCCATTATTCAGGAGGGCCCTGAAACTTTAAAATCAAATCTCATCTTAAAAATGAAAACTTTATAGCTAAATTCTATTTCCTAAAGGTAAGACTTACGCTAAATCTTATTATTGAAAAAGGTCGTAAAAACTTAACAAAATCCAATTATCTAGAAGAGTCCTGAGAACTTTAAAGTTAAATTCCATTATCTAGGAGGGCCCTGAAAATTTTAAATTAAATCCCATTATTCTGGATGGTCCTGAAAATTTACGGTCGAACCTGTCTGGCACATGCTTTCCTTATGGAGGGTTCCTTTCGTACAAACGAAATTTCCTGCCCCTTTTTCAATCAAAGAAAACTTGTGAGTTCAAGCATGGTAGTTGGTTTGCGGCCTTGACTTTGAGGACGATTGCTCCTTCATTTTTCATGATAACTTTGATTTCAACTCGAAAGACCTTGCTTGTTTATTAACTTACCACTTCCTTTGTCACCCTTATCATAGAAAATACCTCTGATCCGTTCAATCCCAACACACTCTATCAGTTTCATTATGCTCATGAATTGACATATACCAAACCTTTTTATTTCACATGAATCATAAAGCATGTTGATTATTACCAACTCAGTGCGAATACTGTTTCTTTCCTGACTTATGCCGCTTTGATGTGCTAGCCAGATTCTGTTTTGTGCAATTAGAAAGCTGGTGACAAATTTTGAAGTCATTTCTCACTTGTTCTGACCAAACAGACTCAGGAAGAGGAAGTAAGCAAAGCAAAAGGAACAGAGTAAATGACAATGGAAAGAGATGATTCCTAACAAGAAAACTACAAATAATAAACTTATCAAACGTGGATACCAACTCTAATGATCATGACATGCACCTTTGGATTAAGTGGCCTAATCTGTCAAGAAAGTCTAATGTTCAACTCTTATTCTACCTATGAGTCGTGAAACTGAGCTTCAATGCTGCGATTATCCTATCTGATTATGGTCCTTATTCGACTTGTAGTGCCCGAAGGGTTTTTTCCGTCAAGCCTCTCTTATTTTGCTCTTTCTCTCAACTCACTGTCGCCTTATGGTGCCTGTGAAGTTTTCACCAATAAGACTCTCTCATTTTGTTCTTTTTCTTTTTTTATTTCCTTTGATTTTGCAGATGACAAGGCATTGACCATGGTAAAAAAATGTCATATGCTCCTAGCATGTCGAGCTTGGAAATATCAAAGAATATCTAGGCAGTAGCCATCAACCTTCCAAGCAGTCTCCACTACTAAATGATAAGGAGTCCCCATTTCCACCTCTCGGGCTCTGTTGGCCCTGATGCCTGAATGCAACTCTACAACAACCTCCGCACCCTCTTTGCGTTAGTAGGAAGTATCATCAATTCATGGTGAGAATGCTCACAAAATCTTGCCTCAAAATCGGTCACAGACATCTGACCCTACTCAAGCTGCTCAAACAGATACCGAACTCTTCCTCTAGAGGGTGGAATACACCTGTCCAAAAATAATTGCATGAACTGACTCTAGGTGATAGGAGGAGAACCTGTGGGTCTGCCAAGAACATAAGACTACTACTGTCTAGGGGCCCTGCCCTCTAGCTCAAAGTAGTGAAGTCAACCCCATGTGACTCCAATATCCTCATGTTGTGCAGTCTGCCCCTGCACCTAATGAAATCCCAAGCATCCTTATGATGCTCACCCTCGAAGACACAAGGGTGAAGTCTAGTCCATCTATCCAATAGTTTCTACGGGTGACCATCCGGAGCTGGTCTAGGCTCGGGCATCACTGTAGCAACTGGCTGAGCCCCATCCGCGGGTAGTGAACCCGGAGTCTGATAAACTGCAGCTGCATAACCATGAGCCTGAACAGTAGGGTTCTGTGCTCCCCCACCTTGTTGGTATGTAGCTGGATCTATTGGAAATAAACTAGCCTGAGTCATGGTGTCCATGAACCGTAGCATACTGCTCATGACCTCCTGGAAATTCGATGCTATCATAAAGTCTGCCGGGTTAGGCTTAGCTGTGGGTACCTCGCCCTGCTCCTCAATAATAGGATTTCCCACAGGATCTGCTGGTGGGGCTACTGGCGTAACTCTAGGATGCTCTCGTCCCCTACCTCAGGCCGACGCCCTCCCCAAACCTCTGCCTCGGCCTCTAGCAACCGGGGGACCAGCCCCTCCTAGGTCGGGAACATCTGCCATGCGTGTCCTCACCACCTTTGAGAGAATATACGAGAGAAATTGAGTGTACCATCCACTACACGATAGGAAATGAATAAAGAGTAGTTTCCTAACACCCTATAGCCTCTCAAAGATAAACATAGATGTCTCAGTACCGATCCGCAAGTCTCTATTAGGTTTGCTCATGACTTGTGAGACTACGTGAACCTAGTGCTCTGATACCATATTGTGACGACCCAATATCACCTCAGGTTGTGATGGCGCCCAACACCGTTGTCAGGCAAGCCAACACAGAAATATTAGTGAATTCTTATTTTACTTACTAAAAACAGTTATAACATTTTTGTTAATTTGCAATTAAAGCATTTGATGATAAGAGATATTCAGTAAAAGTTATATAGCCCAAAAGAATAGTCTACTAATGTGTGTGCCAAGACCTGGTGTCATAAGCTGTGGGCAACTAGTAGAATATACAAAATAATAGACATATCCTATTGTTTGCAACAGAATAGACAGTCAAAAGTAATAAAGACTTCATCAAGCTACTGATCGGCACAGGAAGGGAATCTGCTTACCGTGGAAGTCTCGGACAATGATCAGGGAAGCGCACAGGTCTGATAGCCAGATGTTCCTGCCTCAGAGCCTGTTCAATTAGGTACAGAAGCATAGTATTAGTACATAAACAATATGTACCTAGTAAGTATCCCGTCTAATCTCGAAAAAGTAGAGACGAGAGGTCGACTTGATACGTACTAGGGTCAAATAATATAATAAGGTGTTATGCTAGGCCTGAAGGTCACAATTATATAACAGCTGTAATAAGAATTACTAAATCATGTCCTTATGATATCACAGTTAACAACTTACATTTCAAACCATTTAACAAAAAAGTCATCAATGTTGATTCACATAGACATCGTGTGCACATTATGCTGAGGTCGACGGACCGATCCAACAGAAAAGAAACTGTGCACTGCTAGAGGGTCGAATGGCGCGAACCATAGATGCATCTATTTCTAGTGAGGTGACCGGTTCGATCCACAAATATCAATTATCATCACTAAAATATACGAAGGTGAATTTATATTCAAATAACATCATACAAGTACTCAACAATACATATGTTCAATTATGTTCATTTCCAATTCTCTAGCATATCCTAAATGATCACATTAGCAAGAAGACATATGACATCTAGAAATATAGCATGATACGTGTCCTAAACTACCCAGACAACTAACACAATAGTAGCTATTTAAGGACTCTCGTCACCTAGTGCGTACATAGCCCCCGCATTTAGTGGCGAATTATACAATTATTACTCCTATGCAGGCAATTTCCTCTTACAAGGTTAGAAAGGAGACTAACCTCGCTCCAAAGTGTACTTCCAATACCAAGAACGAGCCCAAACTCTCGATCTGAAGCCGAACGATCCAACACTAGTTAAACGAGGTAGGAACTAGTCAACACAAGCTCAAGAGTATGCATCTTAATTACTAAAGTCATTTCCTACCCCTAAACACAAGTTTTCTAAAATTTGATTCTGTGTCCACGTGCTCGAATTCTTAAATATTTCGAAGAAAGTTGTCATTTGTAACCTAAGGATCAATAATATATGATTTCTACTTTGTTGCATAACCAATTTTGTTGTAAAATCTATGTTTTATCAAAACCCTAGATTTTGCTCTAACCCCTTGATTTTTCCAAATCTTTAGGTGTTAATCTACCCAAAACTCGAGTATTTAACGTAGAAATAATGGGGGTTAAGATACCTTAAGATGGTAGGTGGAAACCTCTTCTCAAGAGCTCCAAAATTGCCTCATAAACGAGTTAGAAATGGGTAAAAATTGCTGGAGACCGTATTAAATAAGGCTTACAGCTTCAGCGATTTTCATATCTGCGGTCCTGGGCCTCACGTGCAGCCACCGCATCTGCGTAAGGGAGCCCACTTCTGCATAATTTCACTTGGGCTACTAGGCCGCATCTGTGAGTTGATAGCCGTTTTTGTGGCTCTGCTTCTGGGGAAGAATAGCCGCTTCTGCGGATTTGGCCCTGGCTTGGCTTGGCCGCATCTGCGTGAGGTTGACTGTATCTGTGATCTCGCACATGTGGCTGGCCAACTACAGGTGCGGTTATGACAGATAGTTGTATCTTCAGCCCTTCCTAAAATTTCCAACTTCACTCAAGCCTCGTGTGATTGACGCTCGGGGCTCTCGGTCCCCACCTGAACATACCGATAGGTTTGAAATCATGAAATAGACTTGCTCGAATCATCAAAATGCTAGAAACCACGCTAAATCTAAGAATCACCCTTTAAAACCAATCAAATCAAACTTATGAACTTCAAGGTCTTAATTCGCTTCTAACGTGCCGAAGCGCACTTATACTACTCTGATTGATACCAAATTTTGCAGGCAAGTCTTAAATGTTATACTGGACCTATACCGGGCTCCGGAACCAACATACGAGCCTAATACCTATATGATCAGTCATTATTTAGTTTGTTTAAATTCTTAGAATTTCAGTTTAGCAATTTCTATTAAAAATTCACTACTCAGGCTAGGGACCTCGGAATTTGATTCTGGGAATACGCCCAGGTCCCATATTTTCCTACGGACCCTCTGGGACCGTGAAAGCAAAAATTCGGGTTTGTTTGCTCAAAATTTTGACCAAAGTCAAACTTATCCTTTTACGAAAATTTCAAGGAATCAAATGAACCTTTTTCAACCCAAAATCTTCCAAATCCCGAACCAACCATCCTCGTAGGTCGTAAATTTGTTAAAGCTAGCATGAGAATTTTTATAATGGAGTTCTAATAAGCAAAACGACTAGTCGGATCATTACATTCGTGCCAAATAAGTGTGGATATCTACTCTGCATGTCCTCCTTGGACTCCCAGGTCACCTCCTTGATTGGTTGGCCCCACTACTAGACCTTCACAGCAGAAATCCTCCTGTATCTTAACTGAAGATCCTATCTACCGACAATGGCAACTGGCTCCTCCTCATAACCCAAACTCTCATCCAGCTGAATAGTACTAAAGTCTAACACATGGGACAAGTCGGCATGATACCTGTGAAGCATGGAAACATGGGATACTAGATGAATTCCCGATAATATGGGGGGTAGAGCAAGCTCGTAAGCAACCTCCCCAACTTGCCTCAATGCCTCAAATGGGAAAATAAACCTTGGGCTTAACTTACCCTTCTTCCCAAACCTAATAATATCCTTCACTTGTGAGTCTAAGAGGACCTTCTCGCCAACCATGAATGATACATCACGTGCCTTCTGATCTGCATAACTCTTCTGTCTGGACTGAGTTGTGTGAAGACTTTCCTAAATCAAATTTACCTTATCCAAGGCATCTTTTACCAAATCTGTGCCATACAACTTAGCTCCCCAGGCGTAAACCACCAGATAGGAGAATGACATCGCTGCCCATATAAAGCCTTTAATGAAGCCATCTTGATACTGGACTAGTAGCTGTTGTTGTAAGCAAACTTTTCCAAAGGCAAGAACTAATCCCACTGTCCTCCAAAGTCAATCACATATTCTCTAAGCATGTATCTAAGATCTAGAATGTCCACTCCGATTGCCTGTCTGTCCGTGGATGAAATGCTGTACTAAGCTCCACACGAGTCCCCAACTCACCCTGAAAAGGTCTCCCGAAATGGGAAGTGAACTGAGGGCCTCTATCTGATATGATGGAAATAGACCGTGCAACTGAACTATCTCTCGAATGTATATATGAGCCAACTTCTCTAATGTGTAAGTAGTCACAATCGGTATAAAGTGTGCCGACTTGGTCAACCTATCCAGGATGACCCACACTGCATCAAACTTCCGCAAGGTTTCGGACAACCCAACTACGAAATCCATTGTAATGCGCTTCCATTTCCACTATGGTATAGGCATTTGCTGAAGTGGGCTGCCTGGCCTATACTGTTCATACTTGACATGCTAGCCATTCAAGCACCTAGCCACATACTCCACTATGTCTTTCTTCATCCTCCACTACCAATATTGCTGTCTCAAGTTACGATACATCTTTGTAGCACCCGAATGAATGGAATACCGCGAACTATATGCCTCCTCTAGTATCATCTCCCTCAGAAAATCAACACTAGGAACACATAAGCAACCCTGGAGTCGTAAAACACCGTCCTCGCCAATAGAAACCTCCTTGGCACCACCCTAAAGCACTGACTCTTTGAGAACTACAAAATATAGATCATCGAACTACCGAGCCTTGATCTGCCTAATAATAAAGATTGAGCAAAAACACATGTAAGAACTCGACCGGACTCTAAAATATCCAACGTCACAAGTTTGTTAGCCAATGACTAAATGTCCAAAGCAGTGGCCTCTCCTCTGTCGGAATGAATGCAAAGCTACCCATACTCTTTGCTTCCCTGCTTAAGGCATCCACGACCACATTTGCGTTGCCTCGATGATAAGGAATAGTGATGTCATAATCCTTCAATAACGCAAGCCATCTATGCTGCCTCAGATTGAGATCCCTTTGCTTGAACAAATGTTGCAAGCTGCGATGATCAGTATAAACCTCATATGACGCCCCATACAGATAATGCCACCACATCTTACGATCATGAACATTCGTGACCAATTCTAAATCATACACGAGATAATTCTTCTCATGAATCTTCAAATGGCATGAAGAAGAGGCAATAACTCGCCCCTCCTGCATTAATACACATCCCAATCCAATGCGTGAAGCGTCACAATATATCGTATACATCCATAAACCAGTAGGAAACACAAGAACAAGTGCAATAGTCAAAGTTGTCTTGAGCTTCTGAAAGCTCGCGTCACAATCATCAGACCAACGGAAAGGAGCACCCTTTTGAGTCAATCTAGTAAGGGGAGATGCAATATATGAAAAGACCTGCATGAATCACCTGTAATAATCTACGAACCCCAGGAAACTCCTGATCTCGGTCACTGAAGTAGGATGTGGCCAACTTTGAACTGCCTCAATCTTCTTGGGATCCACCTTACTACCCTCTCCCGACACAATATGTCCCAAAAATGCCACTGACTCTAAACAGAACTCACACTTTGAGAAATTAGCATATAGCTTCTGTTCTCGTAAGGTCTAAAGCACTACTCTCAAATGCTGCTCGTGCTCCCCCAAGCTACGGGAGTATATCAAGATGTTGTCAATGAAGACGATGAAAAAGGAATAAATATAAGGACTAAATACTCTGTTTATCAAGTCCATAAATGTTGCTGGGGCATTACTCAAGCCAAAGGACATCACTAGAAACTCATAATGGATATATCTCGTCCGAAATGCGGTCTTCGGAATATTCGAGTCCCGAATCTTCAACTGATGGTACCCTAACCTCAAGTCGATCTTATCGAACACCCTAGCACCCTACAACTGGTCGAACAAATCATCAATACACGACAATGGGTACTTATTCTTGACGGTATCCTTGTTCAACTAGTGGTAGTCAATGTAAATCTGCGTAGTCCCATCCTTCTTCTTCACAAATAAGACTGGTGCACCCCAAGGTGATACACTGGGTCTAACAGACCACTTTGCTAACAACTCCTCAAGTTGCTCCTTCAACTGCTTCAACTCTTTCGGAGCCATACGGTACGGTGGGATAGATATAGGTTGGGTGCCTGGAGCAAGATCAATATAGAAATTAATATCACGATCATGTGGCATGCCAGGAAGATCAAAAGGAAACACGTCAGCAAACTCCCAAACTAGTGGAACTGAATCATCATCAGAGACTCTGCGGTGGTGTCCCGAACATAAGCCAAATAAGCCAAACACCCCTTCTCAACCACATGCTGAACCTTCAAAAAAGAGATAACCAGCTAGATGTATCAACTATGGAACCCTTCCACTCTAACCTTTGCAACCCTGGCATGGCTAAGGTAATAGTCTTGGCAT
Organism: Nicotiana benthamiana; assembly: GCA_034376525.1. NCBI lineage: Eukaryota > Viridiplantae > Streptophyta > Magnoliopsida > Solanales > Solanaceae > Nicotiana > Nicotiana benthamiana. Next base: position 89,162,235 of record CM067329.1, on the reverse strand, counting down.
GGCAATCTAGGACGACGTGATATGGAGATAACCAATCCATGCCTAGGATGATCTCAAAGTCGATCATATCAAGCAACACAAGATCTGCTCTAGTCTCGAAACCATAAGATGAGACCATATAGGATCGGTAGATCCGATCCACCACCACAGAGTCACCCACATGAGTGGACACATGAATAGGAGTGCTCAAGGGCTTAGGTGCAATAACCAGAAACCGAGCAAATAGAGATTACACATATGAATAGGTAGACCCTAGATCAAACAATACCGGATAATCTCTACCACAGATGGAAATAATACCTAATATGACAACATATGAGGCCAATACATCTAGCCTAGTCGGAAGGGCATAGAATCTGGCTGGAGCCTTGGCTGGCTGGCCTCTACCTGACTGAGAAGTAGCTGCTGGCCTCCAATTTTGGCTTCCAACTCTAGGATGGACCCTACCAGTCAGCCCTCCACCTCTAGGTGGCAGGGCAGCTGGTGCTGAATCATTGGCTGCTGACCCTGCTGTACTTCCTTGCCCCGAAGACTATGGCAGTATCTCTTCATATGATCATGGTTTTTGCACTAAAAACAAATCCGCAGTGCGGTTACCTACTGCCCTGATGGCTAACCTTGATGTCCTGTAGACCCACTAAAAGAAGCCTGAACAGTCGGTGGATGGTATGAACTCTTCGGCATAGCGCTGAAATATGAATCAGAAGAACCTTGGGGACTTGAATACCCACTAGAAGAGCCTTGAATTGCTGATGGGCGAAAGAACTCTATGGCATGGCACAGAAATAGGGGCACTCTAGGGCATACCGAGCAGGTGGTGGTGCTGAATGTGGGAGCCTGCTAGGATGACCCCTCCAGAACTGACCTCTACCTCTAGCCGGGGCACCTCTGAACTTACCGGAGAATCTAGCCCTCTTATCTTGGAGCATATGCTCCCTACACCTTAGGCGGTAGCCCTCAATCCTCCAAGTAATCTCCACTACTAACTGATAAGGAGTCCCCATCTCCGCCTCTCGGGCCATTTTGGCGCTGATGCCCAAATGCAACCCTACAACAAACCTCCACACCCTCTCTATATCAGTAGGATGTATCATCAATACATGGGGGATAACACAAAAACCCTCACCTCATAATCGATCACAAACATCTGACACTGCTCAAACTGATACCGTAGCTCTTGCTTCTCAAAGGGTAGAATATACCTATCAAAAAATAATTGGATGAACTGACTCCAAGTGATAGGAGGAGAACCTAAGGGTCTGCCAAGAACATAAGACTGCCACCATCTACAGGACCTGCCCTCTAGCTGAAAAGTAGTAAAATCAACCCCATGCAACTCCAGTATCCTCGTGTTGTGCAGTCTGTCCCTGCACTTATCAACGAAATCCTAAGCATCCTCATGAATCTCACTCCGGAGACAGGAGGGTTAAATCTAGTCCATCTATTTAATAGATTCTGCGGGTCAGTATCCAAAGCTGGTCTGGGCATCATTGCAGCAACTGGCTGAGCCCCATCTGTGGGTAGTGAACCCGGAGTCTGATACACTATAAATGCATGATCATGATCCTAAGAAATAGGGGTCTATGCTCCCCTTCATGCCTGTGATGTAGCTAGATCTGCTGAAAATAAACCAGTCTGAGTCATGGTGTCCATGAATCATAGCATACGGCCCATGACCTTCTGGAAACCCGGTGCTGTCATAAAGTCTGCCGGGGTAATCTCAGCTGTGGGCACCTCTCCCTGCTCGTCAATAATAGGATCTCTCACAAGATTTACTGGTGGAGCTACTAGAAAAGCTCTAGGACGCCCTCGTCCCCTACCTCGGGTCGGCGCCCTCCCCCGATCTCTACCTCGGCCTCTAGCTACAGGGGGAGCAGCCCGTCCCGGGTCGGGAACATCTGCCGTGCATGTCCTCACTATCTGTGAGAGAATAAAAGAGGGAAATTAGTGTACCATCCACTACACAATAGGAAATGCATAAAGATTAGTTTCCTAACACCCTATAGCCTCTCGAAGATAAATACAGACTTTTCTACACCGATCCGCAAGACTCTATTAGTTTTGACCATGAGCCATGCGACTATGTAAACCTAGTGCTCTAATACCATGTTGTCACAACTCAATTTTAGCTCAGGTCATGATGGCGCCCAACACTGTTGTCAGGAAAGACAACGCAGAATTATTAGTGAATTCTTATTTTACTTACTAAAATAGTTACACCATTTTTCTTAATTTGCAATTAAAGCATGTGACGATAAGCAATCTTTAGTAAAAGTTATACATCCCAAAAGAATAGTCTACTAATGTGTGTGCCAAGCATGGTGTCACAAGTTGTGGGCAAATAGTAGAAAATACAAAATAATAGACCTATCTTACTGTCTAAAACAAAATAGATGGTCAAAAGAAAGAAAGACTCCATCAAGCTGTTGATCGGCACAGGAAGGGAAGCAACTCACCATCGAAGTCTCGGACTATGATTAGGGATGCGCACCGGCCTGATAGCCAGTTGTACCTGCCTCTAAGCCAGCACAATTAAGGGCAGAAGCATTGTATGAGTACATAAACAATATGTGCCCTGTATGTATCCCGCCTAATCTCGAAGAAATAGAGATGAGAGGTCGACTTGATACCTACTAGGGTCAAATACTATAATAAGGTGTTATTCTAGGCATGAAGGTCACAATTATATAATAGTGGTAATAAGAATTACTAGGTCATGTCCTTAGAATATCACAGTTAGACACTTAACAAGAAAGTCATCAATAATGATTCACAAAGATATCGTGCACACATTATGCCGAGGTCGATGGCCTGATCTAACAGAAAAGATATTGTGCACTACTAGAGGGTCGAGTGGCGCGAACATGGATGCAACTATTTCTGCCGATACGATTGGCACGATCGAGAAATATTAATTATCATTAGGAAAATACACGAAGGCGCATTTATATTCAAATAAACTTATACAAGTACTCAACAATACGTATGTGCAATTATGTTCATTTCTAGTTCTCTAGCATATCCTAAATGATCACATTAGCAAGAAGACATATGACATCTTTAAATATAGCATGATACGGGTCCTAAACTACCCGGACAATTAACATAATAAGAGCTATGCACAGACTCTCATTACCTGGAGCGTACGTAACCCCGCATTTAGTGGCGAATTATACAATTATTACTCGTATAGAAACAATTCCCTCATACAAGGTTAGAAAGGAGACTTACCTCACTCCAAAGTGTACTTCCAATACCAAGAACGAGCCCAAACTCTCAATTTGAAGCCGAACGATCAAAAACTAGTTAAACGAGGTAGGAACTAGTCAATACAAGCTTAAGAGTACCCGTTTTTATTACTAAAGTAATTTCCCAACCCTAAACGCAAGTTTCCTAAAACATGACCCCGGGGGCACATGTCCGAATTCCGAAATTGTTTGAAGAAAGTTGTTCTTTGTAACCTAAGGATCAATAATATACGATTTATACCTGTGGTAAAATCTAAGTTTATCAAAACCCTGGGCTTTGCTCTATCCCCTTTATTTTTTCCAAATCTTTAGGTGTTAATCTACCTAAAACTCGAGTATGAAATATAGAAATAATGGGGGTTAAGTTACCTCAAGATTCTTGGAGGAAATTTCTTCTCAAACGCTCCAAAATCGCCCAATAAATGAGTGGGAGATGGGTAAAAATGGTTGGAGCCCATATTAAATGAGGCTCACTACTTCAGCATTTTCTGAATCTGTGATCCTATGACACACCTATGGCCACCGCATCTGCGGAAGGGAGAACACTAATGTGGAATTTTACTTGGTCTGCTAGTCCACATCTGTGAGTTAATAGTCGCTTTTGCGTTCCACTTCTGCGGAGAAGTAGCCGCTTCTGCGGCTATGGGCTTTTCCTGGCTTGGCTGCATCTGTGTGAGGTTGATCGCTAATGCGGCTGGCCAATGCAGGTGCAGTTATGACAAATAGCTGTAGCTTCAGCCCTTCCTAAAATTTTCAACTTGACTCGAGGCTCGTCCGATTGACGCTCGGGGCTCCCGGCCCCTATCCGAACATACCGACAAGTTTGAAATCATGAAACAAACCTGCTCGAACCGTCGGAACGCCTGAAACCAAGCTAAATCTAAGAAAAAAAAGGCCAAAGCAAAACCCTTTAAACTCTACTAAAATCCTCTCCCTTCTCTCTACGAAGAAGGGTGAATAGTGATTCCGTCACTACTTATCGGGCATATCTCCGGAATCCGGCGGTGGGTTGTCACAAATTTGGTGTCACAACATCCCCTTCTATTTGTGACCAATCCCCAATTGAATTTACCTCAAATCTATAACCAATTTTCCTACATCTTAAATCTTATTTCCACGATTTACTGTAGCACACAGTTTTTTTGAAATTTTCCAGCTCTATTGCCTTTTGATAGCGTGGATGTGATGGATGGTGGTTGAAGTATAGGGCAACCATGGATGCTACGCCCTCTCCCACAGCTGGTGGAGGCTATCCAAAATAATACAGAAAATCAACCAAGTCACTTTACCAAACAAACATATGCAACGCAACTTGCTGGGCAACAATCTACCGCAAAAAACTCAAAACTGGAACTTTGTCGTGTTACGTTTGAGCATGGAATACCTACTGTTGAATTCACAGTAGATGAAGTGAATTCATTCACCAGGGGGGAAGGTCTTCAACAAGTAGTTATAATTAAATTTTCATATGGAAAGCCTGAGCTTCAGGAGCTGAGACCGATTTTGCCGAAACAATTCGACGTCAAAGGTAATTGCAACATTGGACAGCTAGAATATCAGGATATTCTGGTAAGATTCGATCTATTTGAAGATTTTTCTCATGTGTTATCAAGAGAAGCTGGTTATCATAAGGCAAAAGGAGACGAGTTCTTATTTAGGACATTCCCATGGACAATGGGATTTAACCCCCGCGAAGAAACGTCAAAAGTTGTGGCTTGGATTTTGTTTACTGAACTGCCAGCAAATTTCTTCGCAAAAAAATCCTTAATGCCCATTGCATCTGCCGTGGGAAAGCCTCTTGCAGTAGATAAGTCTACTCAAGATCGAACACGACCTAGTACGGCACAATTAAAGTCTTGATTAACTTACTAGACAAACATCCAAAGAAAGTCAAGATCAAGATAGTAGGTATGAAATCTGGAAAAAATAGTGTGTTTGCTAATTTACCTAAATACTGCACGTGTTGTAATCATCAAGGTCATGATGTAAAATCGTGTCGTTGGAGTACAGAGGAGTTTAATAAATAAGCAGTTCACGTTGACAAATCTGAAGGCCGGGGCAGTTTGGCTAAACTAGGAGGTGATGCCAGGGAGTACTTGAATGCTAATCTTGCAGGACAACGAATTGAAGGGGTACTACCTAATGTGATTGATGATGAAGGACAAACAAATGTTTCAGGTTCAAATGTTCCAGTTGCTGACGCTCTTTCAAGGCCAAATAGTGATGTTGCACAGCTTTGTAAAGGGCCAACTACCGTTCCATTGAATGTTCCTTTGAATGTTTTAAGTGAAAGACAGTCAGCTATGCTGGTGTCAAATTTGGAACCTACTGGTGCATCTGGTGTAGCAGCAGGTGACAATGCAAAAAGGACTGACCAGATTTTGATAGACGTTTCTGTGCAGGATAAAGTCATTAGCAGCAGCAGTTGTTGCCTAATAATAAGAATCAAAAAAGTGCATTGTTTGGTCAGGGAAATGGTACAAACTTGGAGGCTTCTGATACTTTGAAAGCTACTAGAGATCCAACTGTTGTATCAGTTGAACCCGTGGAGAAGTCAACATTACCAAATCTATTTGATGATTCAAAAATTCCTGGACAACAAGGATGTAATGAATTGAATAAAGCATCAGCTCTGGTTACTACTAAGCCTACTAATAAACCTGAAATATGCAAAGGACAACATTACAAGTACAATGTGCAGCAGCTATTAGCAGGGGAGGTAAATGTACCAGCTAGTGTAGATCCAAATTTTAAGGCAAATATAGCATTGGATGGCTTTAAATGGGCTGGCAAAATGAAGAGGTGGATGATCAGTTTGATGTTATGGAATTGGAGTTTGCAGCATCTGTTACAAAGGGTAACAACATTTCCAACTAGACAGTAGATACTGAAGCAGCTGCTGCAGTTTCTATTTTGTCGAAGCTGGATCTACTCTTGCTTTGCAATGTCCTGTTGATTGAGCTGTAATTGGGAGTGATAACCATGATATTGTGATTGAACTCCTTCAAAAACAGCAAGTCCTACGGATGCTGATGTTGCGTTGAAATTAGTTCGAGAAGATACCTCTAACCAGCCTGATATGGTTTAACAACAAGGCAGTGTGATTGTTTCTATAGGTACAGCTACTGCAGATGTCTTTAATGTTGCCTTAGTTCAAGGTGAGTTTGCTTTAGAGGGGGCTGAATTTGAGAGATAAAAACCTACTGATCCTAGACAACACACAAGGGAAGCTGGAAAACATATTGCTAAGGATAATTGGACATCGGTTTCCAACAAAAAAAGAACTCCAAAAAGCAAAAAAAAAAGCTGCAGATTGCAGAAAAGAGTCCATGTTTACCAAAAAATTCAAACTCATTTGCTACACTTGGCAATGTGAATGATAATGATGGAAAGTGGACTGGAGAGAATTTGCAGATGGTTGAGAGTTATTATCAAAATAGCTCATCGACTATAGCGGCATTGAATAAAGCTCCTGTTACTGATCCAAATATGCAAATGCAGGCCAACGATCAAAATGCTCCCATGATTCATTTCTCTAATCTACATGTGGAGAAAATTATCAAAGATTCACAGATTAAAATGATGTCGGATGCCAACTCTATGTTCAAGCAACCGTTGGTCACATTGAACACGTCGATATATGATATTCCTTCTCAATCTTGTGAGTTAATTGGCAAGCATGGGGGTGAATATGGGCAACAATCAACCTCCACTGGCAATAACAAAGAAATAATTCAAGCAAAGATGAGGGAGATGGTCATTAACTCGACACTGTGGAAAGACCAACAATAGTTTGATGATGAGGAGGGCTGGGGTGACGGAGCTGCTGGTTTTTCATCTGAAGAGGACGACCAAGAGGTTGATTAGGATAGTGCAAGAGAGGACATTGATGCGCTAGTCGAGCCAAAATTTCAAGGGAAACCTGCAGCAACTCAAACAAGCAATCTGAATTGTCGTGCAATTGCGGCACCTGCAGTAAGTCCCAACAGCAAGTTGAACCACAATACTCCAGTTTTTGTTCCAAGAAATATTGCAAATGCAGTTATTTCAAATGCAGCAACAACAAAGTTCGACCAAAATACAACAGCAGATAATGTCAAAGTAAACCAATGCTCAGGCGAAACATCAGTTGGTGATCGAAACGCAACAATGCTGCCAAAATCTAGGCAGAATTAGATTGTATCAACTGAGCCACTCATTAATTTGGGGAAGAGGAAACTTTTGGATGCAATGACGCAACCTTTGGATACGATTCATACTGTACAGCAGCAGCAAAGGGATGCAACTACACCAACTAACTCTCCTTCTGGTGATTGCAACACAGTAGCATTTTCACAGGCGGGACAGCACCAGATCGTAACAACTGCTCGAGTAATCTCTTTTGAGGAAAGACAACTCTTTGATGCGATGGTAAGTACAGATCCACTAAACGCTTTAAATAATGCTAATTCTAGTACTGGTCGTGGGAACATGAGCTGGAACAAATCACAAAAACAACAACAAAACAAGGCAATTATGGGTAATGTACAAGCTGAAAAAACATTGACAACACAAGGCGATTTTCAAGAGATGCCAAATCCAATATTGGCAGGTAGACATATATATGAAGAAAGGGAGGAAGATGATATCTTACAGAAATGTCGAGCAGAGGCTTCAAGAAAAGGTGATTTGTCACCAATGCATAGTGAAAGAAGTAAGAAGTCTCGTGCAAGGGATAGAAGTTGGGACGGCAGGGTGATTGAATACGCAAACACAAGGAGGCCCCCAATGAGAAATGCAAAAAAAAAAAAAAAACAGGTCACTCAAACAATATCTACAAAGTCCAATCGCTCGAAGAAAAAAGCATGAACTTTGAAGACATTTTGAAAAAAAATTATGGACGAAGACAAGAATCTACAAATTGAAGTTTTCACAAAATTAGAGAAAAGAGAGCACCATGGTGGCTTCTTCATCTTTTTTATTTTACCATCACATTAGTATTATAATATGTAATATCATCATAGAGTATGTTATAAATTCTGTGATGATCATAGAATTCTTAGTTCTTGCTAGTTCTTTATTTTTACATGCTTGCTAGTAGGTGAGGCTTTTTATTTGCCTCAATAGGATTAGTAAGGTAAGGTTTAGGCCGGTTGTGTTATATGGGTAACAATACCGATGCTATTATCCCCCTTATTTTTACTTTTCCGAATTGTTGTAATTTTCTTTTTCAATTATTAATGAAAACTAGCCTTAGGCACTTGCCTAGTGGATTGCCAAAAAAAAAATCTAAGAATTACCCCTAAACCCAATTTAATCAAATTTATGAACTTCAAGTTCTTAATTCGCTTCTAACGTGCCGAAGCACACTTATAGTACTGGATTGACACTAACTTTTGCGGGCAAGTCTTAAATGTTATATTGGACCTGTACCGGACTTTGAAATAAAAATATGAGCCCGATACCAATATGATAAGTCATTATTTAGTTTCTTTAAATCTTTAGAAGTCAGTTTAACAATTTCTATCAAAAATTCATTACTCGGGCTAAGGACCTCGAAATTCGATGCTGGGGATACGCCCATGTCCCATATTTTCCTACAGACCCTCCGAGATCGTCAAAATACAAATCCGGATCCGCTTGCTAAAAAATGGTGACAAAAGTCAAACATAGCCTTTTAAGGAAATCTTAAGGAATCAAATGAGCCTATTTTAACCCAAACTCTTCAAAATACCGAACCAACCATCCCCGCAGGTCGTAAATTAGTTAAAGCAAGTGCAGGAAGTTTTATTAGGGGGATGGAGTTCTAAAAAGTAAAACCACCAGTCGGGTCATTACACTACGTATCTTGTGGTGACAAGAATCAGGTCGAACGTAGTTTACAAGACTACGTTTTTTAGTATTTTCCTTTTTTTTCTTTATCTCTATTATCTCTTCTATTTTTTTTTATTTTTCCTTTCGAAATGAACTTTTTAAAATAAACCTATGGGGACATGAACCTTTTTTTTCGGATGACTCCAACTTGATTCCAAAAGAGAGGAGGTCAAAGAAATTGGTATAAACTCAAAAGTGTATTCATATGGTATAAGTGTTTGGGTAGTTTAAAGAGGCCTCCCAATCCCTAAAAATGGTAGGTACAACACATGCAACTTGAAATGAAAAATGAAGAGCACACACATACAGCTTCGGCATTGATATCACTGATATTCTTTCCATTTTTTTAGTGCCTTGTCAAGTACAGAACTCTAGTTAGGTAATTTCTTCTTCACAGTGGATACTTCTGTAGGCTTGGAGAAAGATCCCTTGGTTTATCTTGTTACTTGAGACGTGCTCGAACTCAAAGTTGCTCGCTTCAAATTGTTGGGACGCACTCTCTTGCAACAAATTCTTGTCATCCTATTAACTTTCCAAATTATCTGCCCCAGTTTCACACAGTTCAGGCTTCAAATGATCTCAAGATGTCCAAATCTATACTTATCTCCCTCAAGTGTTCATCTTCAAAACTTGTTTTATAGCTTTATGATTAGACTAACTTTTAAGACCAAGCTAAAAATTATGCGTACATGCCATATCACTAGAGTCAACAAGAAAAGACCTATAAAAGGAAAAGAGAACTAGACAAAAATGACTAGGAATAACAAAAAATAGAAAATTGCATTAGATAGACGGTGAAAGGGTTTGGACAACAAACAAACAAAACACACTGGGGTTACGACCCTGGAAATACCTAAATTACACTAAAAAGAGTAGTATGACTAAATGAACTAGGCAAAATAAAATTATAGAAGGGTTTGAGTCTCAAGATAATATCTGGATTACAACCCAGAAATAACCTAGACAACATAAATGACAACAAAATAAACCACCAGGACTCCTCCCCGAGTAACCAAGAGAGAAACGTCTTTCCAATTACCAAGATCGACATCTTAGCCACTGATTTCCATATTAATATTACCAATACCATTACCAATTTCAATCACATTGACTTCAGCAAATAGCTTTTGGATCCCTTTTTCCAACTCGTTCATAAGATAAACTTTTGGAGCTGAGACTGACTTTGCAACAAGTGGCCCTCCAAGAAGCTTAGAAGAGTTCTCTTATTCATTTTCAACACAAATCATGCCCACCATATGCGTCTTATTATGAACATGCAATAGACTTTGGGTAGAAGCTACCACATCTAGATTTTTCACGATAATGTCACCTGCATCAATAAGCTATTAGATTGATCTTTTTAGATGCCAACAGTTTTCTATACTATGCCCTGGGGCATTAGAGCAATATGCACACCTCTGAGAAAAATTAATTTTTTTTGGAATGTGGTTCGACCTTTTTATTTGAATCGGCTTCAACATGTCCAATTGCCTCAGCCTTTGGAACAAACTAGCATATGACTCTCCAATATGAGTGAAAGATTTTTCTCTTTACTGCTGCCTTTTAATTTTAACCTTTTACGGGTAGGTGATTTACACAGTTGAAGAGGCGAGTAAGATATTTGTGGAGGTGGTGCAGTACATTGCGGGTTTCGTGGGTGTGGAGCGTATGGTGGTGCATTGTGGATAGAGTACTGGGAAGGTGAGGTATGACCTTGGGGATTTTGTGGAGGAAAGCAACACTGGGAAGGATTATCTTGAGTACGAGGATATTCGTGGGGTCGGTATTAGCAGGAATGCCCACTGGATCCCGTCGTTGGCGGGACTCAGCAACATCTTTTCTATGAATCAGAGAATTGAACCAACAAACTTGTTCGTTCCATCTGAGCCAAAACTCCCTAAATTATCTCTAGAGTTTGTTTTCCATCTGAGATAGGGAAGTGTGGTCTAGAATAATGTCTACATTGTACTGGTAGTGCCGAAAAATATCTTGATCCATGTCACACAATGCATGCCATTTACTGACATCTTGACGAGTATACTACTCCAAGGCTTCCCAACCCAAACTCTCACTGTAATATGCCATCAACAATTCATCTTTCCCGCAAACACTTCTCATTTCACTACAATAACCCCTCAGGTGGGCTACTAGATCTCCACACCCATCATACAAATCAAACTTTGGCATCGCAAACCAAACAGGCAGCGGGATGTCAAGAAACAAGCACAAGTCTTTTTATGGCACGCTCATCTGGCTCCCTATCCATTGCATGTTTCTTAAAGATTGCTCTAAGATTTTCACCTTCCTGGATGTCTTATCTTGCTCCACTGTCATAGCAGGATTTTCAGTTTCACCGAGTGGCTCAAAATGAGGAGCGCGAGCGTATAGATCTGAGACCTTCAAAGTTGGTTTTGGAGCATAATATAGGGCATCGGCACTTCGAACACAGTCTCGCTAGAGGGTCGAGGAAAGGTAGCTGGTGGATGAGCTATAAAAACATGATTGGTCAAAGGAGCGGGATATGAGGCAATTTTGGCGGGTGGAGTGTGAAAAGGTTCTGGGAGATATCAACAGTAGTGGGAAGCTGGATTTGTGACAGTGGCTAAATGGTGATAAGGCTTTTAGGGTAGTTAGTGGGAAATAATGGTGGAGGACGCCCACTAATCCAGGCTTGGTATATTTTGACCAACTTCCCTTTCAACCTAAAAACCTTTTCTTTCAACTCAGATTCTGACTCAACAATCTCCTTAGACGGATCAATAACACCCGTGTCCAAATCTTGCTAGCTATGGCTACCTTGCCCTTTGACCTTGTGGTGTATGGATGACTTGTTGATACCTAATTTTTCAAAAATATATTTTAAAATATTCAAAATACCTTTTATATATATATATATATATATATATATATATATATATATATATATATATGTGTGTGTGTGTGTGTGTGTGTGTGTGTGTGTGTGTGTGTGATTATTTTCCCCATAATTTTAAAGGTTTTAATTGAATTATTTTGCCCTTTTTATCCATAAAATCCCCAATAATTATTTTCAAGATTATTAATTTTGATAATTCTTCTATTGGATTTTTATATTTATGTCAAAATATGGCTAAATTAGTTTTTACAATTTCATTTAGTATTTTTAAAGTTAAATTGCACATAATTGTAATATTAGCCATTTTAAAGTTTAATTATGTTCTAGATGCATAAAATTAGATCTTGTATTTTTTGAATTGTTAGTTATATGTTATAAATCACATTAGTACTTTTAATTTAGTTTTCAAAAACTATTTACTATTTTTATAAATAAAAAAGGAGAAAACTAGCTATTTAAATAACAGGCGTTTTGTGTTTAAATTCTAGCCCAAATTGGACCCCAAATCCTCCAACCCAATTTCAATTTTAACCCGACCCTAACCCTTCTAGACCCTACCCAAATTCGGATTTCTACCTACCCAATTTAATCTAGACCGTTGATCATTCGAATCATCGGCCACCGTTCACCCTTACATTTATTAACCCAAACGACCACCCTAACCTAAATCATTCTTACCAACCAGCTGCCCTTGAATCTATTTCCTCTCCAATTCTCTCTGCAACTTCACTCAAACCCTAGCCGCCGCCACCCAAATTCACCATAATTTCCTTCAACCCCCACCCCAATCCATGGACTCCCATCGTTGTTTAAGATATGTGCTTGTCTCCTACGTCCACTAATGGCCCGTTTGTGTGATTTCATGGACAGACCTCGAACAGATCTGGTGCATTCCTTGCTCAACTCCTATCCATCATTGTTTGAGTCAGATCCTTGACTTTTCAGGCTAAATTAGTAACTTTTCGAAGCCCTAACTTCAAAGACTTTCAAATGTTTTCTTTCAGATCTGTCTTAGATCTTTGTATGTGATGAAACTCTCAAGTGTTTTCCTTAAAGGGTTTTCGATTTTTTCGAAATCTTCAACGATTAGGGTTTCTCAACCTCTTTTAAATGATCTCTTCTCCGATTTTCAATTTTGTTTTATGATTTTGCTATGTTTAGACGATATGTTCATGTTTTTCTTCTACCTGGTTCATCGTGTTAAAGCCCTAGGTATTTTTTAGTTTTATCCGGGATCTGAGTTGTCTTTGTTTGTTTGTATGTATACTTGTTTCGATCAAGTTCTTTGTGTTTGGGTCCTTTTCTTTGTTGACAGATTAAGAGTTCTTACCATTTTTAACTCGACTATTATTAAAACCCTAATTTCTTAAAAGGTTTTCCTCACTCATTACTGTGAGTTTAAAGGGGTTTTTACTTGTTTATGACCTTCTTACCTGTTAGTTTGGGTTTTTACTCTGGTTCTATGTGATTACTTGAATTTGTTGACTACCATGCTTCGAGTAGGTTCTTTTACTACTGAGTCCTAGCCTACTCTTGCTACTATGGTATTTTTGTATTTTTTCTTTCATCAATATGGTTGGCCTTGCATGCTGATACTCTTGTTCATTCTTCTCTATTTATATGGAAAAATGTAGAATCATGATTCGTTATTGATTGATCTTTATTTACTCAAGTTAGGACTGATTCCAATGGTTTTCTTATAAACCCCTAATTCTACCCGTTTGTTTGAGTTGATTGATTCCTTTCCTTTATTTGATGTGATGTTGTACCCCCATTAAATCCTTTCCCCAATTAAGTATATTTTGTACTTAGACTCAATTATTTACTCTTTACTTTCGATATCCCCTATATGGTAAGAAATCAATCTTTCTCAAAATTGGTTTTCATTCCTTGATTATTCCTTTCAGTATCTATTTGAACAGTAATTCATTGATTACTGGAAAGTACTTGTATTAATTGATTCTGATTGTGATTATTTCCATGTTTATGTGAAAACTTTACTTGTTAGCTTATTTTCTACTTGTTTTTAAAACTAATGCCCTACGCTCTTTTCTCTAAAGACACGAACAACTTAGTTAAAAAATACACACTTATACATTCAAATTCTCTTTCTTTCTCTACTACTTGTGATGCTGCCTTGTCTAGTCGGCTGAAAGCCAAGGCTAGACTGCGGAAGTCTGATTGCTTTACTTTTTCTTTCCCTACAGTTTGCTTCTTCAACAGGTATGTCCCTAATTTAAATTATGAAACTCAAACCTATGGGTTACCTTATTGTCAATCACTGTCTCTTTCTGCACTGACCTAATGTCTCAGGCTGTTGCACTTTTTGTTTACTGCTTTACTCATCATGCTTAAAATTCTGCCCTTTTTTGTTCAAATGTAATTAGTATGTTTACTTGTTCTTACTTATGTCCCTCAACTAGCATGTCTTCTAATGTACTTGATTCAAGACTAATTATATGGTTCTGTTTTGGGTCCTCTATGTCCCCAACCCCTATTCCCCTGTTTGTAGCTGTTGAAGTATGTATTCCTCTCTAAATTTGTTCTGTGGTTTGGTTGCTCCTATTCCTTTCCCTTTTCAAAGATCTTTTGCTATTCTAAAAACTTATTTCAAACATGTTGTTGTCAAAAACTATTTCAAGCTCTCTCACATACACTCTTAGATTATTAGGTTCCGCCCATCTTGTGTAAGCCTTGCTTTGGAACCCTTGAGCTCCCTCTGAACTTGGACACATAAGAGCTGGCCCTTCCATACTGCACTTAATCTTCACTATAAAATCTGGGTGTGTGTACTGGCCGAGATCCCATGAGGTCCTTAGGGAACTCCGACACACCAAGATATAAAAAAGGGTTTGGGACAATAGTGCCTTTTGAGGTGGTTTATTATACATCTCAAAGAGGAAGTCAGAATCAGGCTTCCAATAGTTGTAACTTCTTATTTTTCATTTCTCATGTAATTCTATCACATGGTCTGTAATAATTTGTAAACAAGTATTGGGGTGGCTAGTGAAAAGGGTTGGGGAAATATACATGCTATAGTTGTTAAAGGGTAAAAAATACGTTATTAGGTTTATATTCGTAATTGTGCAATAGAAACCATGTTTATGATTCATTATGCATTAGAAATCATGCTCTCAGGACCTTTGTTTCTTGCTTCAGCACTTCATTCATTAGTCCATGCTTTCTCTATTACTTAGAAACCCTGCTCCTAGGGCAATAACAATATCAACATTAAAACAATCCTCATGAAGTCGTATTTCGACAACTTTACCACTATTGTGTACATTTAGAAATCATGCCTTAGGGATTCTACTATTTTTATGCGCATAATAGATATCATGTTCTAGGATCCTATTTGTATTTCCTTTAAAAAGCCTAGTTAATTACTGATTCATGAAAAAAGTTAGTAAGGTGATAATTTTAACATTGTGACATTTTCTGAATAAAACTGGCAACAATCTTTACACCTAGAACATCATGCCCTTAGGGTAAAAAAATATTCTCCAACTGTCTTAACAATTCAGATAACTACTGCATATCTCTTTACATCTAGGCAAGCCTTAGGTGATTACTTTAATAAAACTGGAATTTGCCTTTGTCTAATTATCAACTATTGAAGTCAGTAGGCAAACCTGATTCAGACTTCTTTTCTGAGTTATGTAATAAATCTAGTTCTGATGTTATCACTTAAACACCCCGCTTTAGGATTCTGAATTTAGACCTTAACTATGTATGAGTCATGCTGTCTATGTGCATTATTTGTGGAGGTATAGCTAAGCCTTCTGATTGTTTTATGTGTTTTCACCTTTTAAATGTAATCCTATTTGTTTTGTATGTCGCCTTAGTTTTTGCCTTTGAGGGTCTGCCTAAAACTCCCCTTTATAGGATATGAGTCCTAAATTCCTCTGGGACTTGATAAGCAGGGACGGGTAACAGTATGCGATAGAGGTTGAGACCAACCACCGTTTTAATTACCTTTATGGTGTAGGGAAAGGATATATATAGATATGATGAACGATGCGGTAATACCATGTGTATCCCTCTTTTGAGGAGTGTCATACTGGGTATTGCATTGATCTGATCCATATTACAAAATAAACCTAGGACCCCCTTTACGTTCATAAGCTTGTATAGGTTGTAACTCTTTTCAAAACCTTGCTTTCTTTAATCGTTTGCAAGAACTCGTGTATTTGAACTTAAAACCCCTATTATTTGAGCCCTACTTGGTAATTGCACAAATTCACAAAAACTGTCTGGCCGGGAACCACACTAGTGGATCCTGAGGGGTGTCTAACACCTTCCCCTTAGGATAATTTCAAGCCCTTACCCTATCTCTGGTTATCAAACATAGTTAGAAAAGAACCCTATAGGTGCCCTAGCAGACCGCAAAAATTGTTAGGTGGTGACTCTTCAAAGACACAATACCCAATTCCTAAAAGGAAATGAGTCATTTCACTTTGTGAATGTCGAAACCTCGGTCTCCTCTCCGCGAGGGAAGGAGAACAATAAGGGACGCGATAGTATGGCGACTCTGCTGGGGTTAATTTAGGCTTTTACCATTTCATACTGTTATTGTGAATTTATATGTGCAATTATTTTTTTAATTCTCTTAGCATTTAATTTATTCTTCAAAAGCAAAACTAATGTATCTTCCTTGTTTATTTCCTTTAACTGTTGCTTTAAATTATGAAACTGCTGTATTTATCGCTTTCTTAAACGTGCAAATACATGTCAACATGCGTTTTCATTTTTTCATAATCATGCTCAACATCATACTCCACTAGTTCCAAAAAATACTATAGCAACGCTTGATGAGTGGTTGCGCTCTTTCTACATCATTACCCTAAATTTGGAAAGGCATATTTGTGGTAAAACTAGTCGATCAACGGTGCAGTCAACGGTTCTGTGCCTTCCCCCTTAAGTTTTTTTCTCAAGGGGGCCAGTCTAAAACCCCATAGGAACCTTCATTTTTTTAAAATTGTGCACGCATCATGGTCAAACTTAGCCGAGTCAATTATGTTGTCCACATAATGATCCTTTAAGATAGCCTTGTCTGAAAGTCTACTGGCTTTCCCTAAACCCAAACAGACATTATCACGTTTTGTGCATTTATTTAGAGAACTAAATGCTTTGTGCTAGTTGTTGATGTTAAATTGTCGAGTCTTGTGAGGGAGGATTTAACCCTTTTGTTGTACAGAAAATGAAGCACGAGGTCCCCAATTTCAGAATGATTAGCACGCCCCCACTCTTGATAGACTAGGGGAAGAGTCTTCCATCAAATGACCAAATCAATAAGTGGAAAGAGAGGGCTGACAAAGCTAGCGAAAGTTATTATTTCTGGATTATAGCCTGCTGAAATTAGAAGGAAAAGTGAGGAAGAGAGTCACCGATTGCCAGAACATTGAGGGAAATGAAGGAGAACACCCGGCAAAGGAAATATTACTAGCGAACCTACGCAAATTGGAGGATTTGATCAATGGGAGAATTCAACCTGAGGAAGGTCCTTCTGGGACCAAATAGATAGGAATTTACTTTTTCGCTTTATGAATGTAATAAGGTCAATGGCCATTAGTGACTTTCATTTCTTTTTTATTTTTGGGATCGTCTATTTTATCAATAAAATGAGGCATTTAGCATTCTAAGTTCTACAAATTAATTTTTCGCTAGGCCTACCTCAGACACAATGAGGTTCCAAAATTAAGACATGCTATACGTTCCCAAAATATGTGTTTAAATATTGGAATACTTTTTATAATCCTCACTGACTTGATTACCTTTTGTTTTATTTTTGTTTTTATTATTCCTCTCCCCAAAGGTTAGTTCGTACACTCTAGAATCATTATCTTATTCCACAAGATCCAGGGGCCCTCCACCTACTCCCCCTCTTAGTCCTGTTAAAATCAAGAACAAAGGCAAAATGAAAGATTTAAACAACATTAGAAAAGAGAACACAACATAAAGGGTAGAGGACATTGACGGCCATGGTATTCGGGTTCCTAACAAGAATGTTTCACAACTTGAATAGAAATCGTTGAAGTACCAGAAGAGCTCGATTAGGTTCGGAATCTGGCAAACGTGTCATTTTACCTCAACACCCCAGACGCCATCTTACCCAATGTTCAAAACCCTACACCTCCTAAAAATATCCCAAAACAATAGAATCACCCATTACTTCACCAAAAAACCAATATAACACCTACCATACCCCATAAAAAAAATACATTACTCATCCCAGAACCTCAAAACTCCACAAACGACCATTTCAACGCCCATACACCAGGCCCATAACAATCCCATCTACATGGAGACCATGCCACACTCCACCCAACCTATATCTTGCACACCCGAGTCCGATGAAAAGGATCTGCTCATCAAGAACTTAGCTGAGGAACTTAAGAAAATAACCATCCAAATTCAGGGCGTTGAGTGAAGAAAAGGAATCGAAGGGCTGAACTACAAGGATCTTTGCATATAGTCTGATGTTGAACTACCCGAGGGGTACAAACCTCCTAAGTTCGAAATATTTGATGGTACGGGTGATCCAAGGGTCCATTTGAGAACGTAGTTGTGACAAATTGGTTGGAATAGGAAAAGACAAGAAAATCTGCATGAAACTTTTCACGAGGAGCTTGAAAGCAGATGCGTTATCTTGGTACATTAGCCAAGATCCCAAAAAGCGGTCAAGCTGCGTAGGTATGGCATCTGACTTTATCAACCGGTTCGGGTATAATATAGAAAATGTGCCAGACGTATTCTATATCCAGAATCTAAAGAAGAAGCCCACAGAGATATTTCACGAGTATGCTACTTGCAGGAGGTCCGAAGCTGCTAAGATCAGACATGCCTTAGAAGAGGAGCAACTGAAAAAATTCTTTGTCCGGGCTCAAGACTCGCAGTACTATGAATGACTGATGATCATTGATAACCATATGTTTTCCGACATTATCAAACTAGGTGAAAGAAATGAATAAGGAATAAAAGCGATATGGTTACAAACTTTGAGGCCTTGAAAGCTACAAATAAGGCTTTGCAGTCCGGTGGAGTGTCCAAGAAAAGGGACATATGGGCCATGACTGTTGCACAAAGTACCAAGTCTCCCTTAAATACCAAGCCTATCCAACACCTCCACTACATACCAGCCAACCCCAAATTACCAAGCACCCTCATATCAAACACCACCACTAACTTATCAGCCTTCTCCACCTCCTACATATCAACCTACCTCACCTAGATACTCCCAAACCCCTATGTATACCAAACCTATAATACTCAACCATCCCATTATCAGTCACCCCATGCATGCCAAAATTTCCTTAGACCCCGACCTAATTTTGATTGCAGACCTCCAAAATAGTATATAGCCATCACTGAAGCATCGACCAGCTGCATAAGAGGCTCGAAGCTGAAGGTTATGTCACCCCCACCCCTGCTACAAACATTGAGAATCCTTTTTAGTGGGTTAACCCAAACAAGTCTTATGCGTACCACTCCGGCATGAAATGACACACCATTGATGAATGTCGCTCCTTGAAAGACATGATACAATCTTTGATTGACAACAAAGTCATTGCGGCAAAGGAAGCCGCTCCAAATATCCGCAACAACCTTTTGCCAGACCATAAGGGTGGAGGTATCCACATAATTAAGGTAGAAGATCTGAGGGAACCATCGAGTTGATCGTAGAAGGTAATGACCGAAAGAAACTAGTAGTTACTCTCAAACCGATCATAGTTCAGATCCAACCGTCCAATAATGCTGAGGTGGATATGTCTATACCTCTTGAGTTTGAAGAAATGCCATCTGCAAAAGAACTGGCACCAGTTGAGGCAGAATTCACATCTCCGGCTAATGCACCCACAATGTTTGAGGTCACAGTCTTGCCATCCAAGGCACGCATTCCACTTGAAGTGGGGACAGCCGTGCCGATCCCACTAGCTATGTCAACAATGGCACTATTCTACATAGATGTTGTACCCTAGGATTATATAGCCAGGGAAAGAAGGAAAGGCAAGGTCAGAATTGAAGAAATTTTTGTAGCATAGGGTATGACAAGAACTGGTAGAGTATAAACCCCTGAACATCTAGCTGAATCAAGCAAGCAGTCCTCGAATTGGCCACCCTTCATTAAGACAGGTCCAGATGACCTTTGCGAAAAATACATGCCAAGGAATATTCGATGGTCAACTAGCTAAACAAGATGCCAGCACAAATATCTATCCTGTTTTTGCTGCAGAATTCCAAGACACATAAGAATGCTTTGTTGAAAGTGCTGAGTGAAGCATACATACAAAGTAATATCACTGGTCGGGAAATGGCTTATATGGTAGGACAAGTGCTGGAAAGCCATAAGATCACCTTTTGTGAGGACGAACTTCCACCTCAAGGGCTAGGTCACAAAAAAGCACTGCACATCACCGTGCAATGCGAAGATTATTTCATCACCAAAATCCTGATTGATGGAGGTTCCAGTCTTAACATATATCCGTTGGTAACACTCAAGAAGTTTGGTAAAGGGCTGCATGAGATAAAGGATGGAGAAATCAATGTGAAAGCTTTTGATGGTTCTTAGAAGTCCAGTATCGGCGAGACTAGTCTATGTTTGCAGATAGGACCAACATGGTTCGAGGTCGATTTTCAAGTAATAGACGTACTCGCATATTATAAGTTGCTGCTAGGGCAGCCATGGATTCATGCTGCAGGGGCCGTGGCATCAACTCTGTTTCAGGCAGTAAAATTAAAATGGAATCACCAGGAATTGATCATTTACAGCGACGAAAACAACCCTATATACAGTCACCTGAACATTCTGGCAATCAGGGGGAAGAAGGAAGCTGGGTGGAGAAACTTACCACCACATCGAGCGAGTCAATGCTATCGACAAAGACAAATGGTGGGATAACAAAATCGAGAGTATATGAATTAAAGTGGGTACAAACCTGGAAAAGGGCTTGGAAAGAACCTCCAAGGGATCTCTAAACCCATAAAAATTCAAGAAACATGGCACTACCTTTGGTTTAAGATATGAATATACTTGGGAAGAATTCAATAGGTGGTCGCCACCATGGCATGGTACTTACTACCCATTAGAGTATCTAATACCGCATCTGGAGCAGACTTTCCAACAGGCCGACATCATTTATGGGTGAGATGAAGAAGAACCACTCACAGAAGTAAAGAACCTTTTTCTAAAAGACGATATTATGGACTGCTATTTTATCCTCGAGGAGGAGGGGAAGGAAGGCCCTTCCATTTAGGCTGTAAGAAAAGGGGCACATCTCAATAATTAGACCATCAGAAAAACCATAGCCCGGTGAGTCATGGGGTAGCAAGGCTACAACAAGCACTATTCACTATTTTATTTACTAAATAATTTTCTTTTCGCACTTTTCAATTTCACCAATAAGATATTCAATGTTCAAAATAGTTATTTAATCTATCGAAAGCATGTTTGATTTTTCTTATGAATTGATATTTATTGCTATCATCTTTCTCCTTACTTTACTAATACAACATTACTGTTACTTATCTTGATGAACCAATGACTGTGACATGCAATAAGAAAACACAACAAACAGATATTGATTTAGAGGAAGATGACATACCTGACGAGATTGTCATGGAAGTTGAGAACTTTGAGAATAGACCTAAGTCCAACCTAGACGAGACCGAAATTTTCAACTTGGAAGATGCAGAAAACGTCAAGGAAACACGAATAAACATTCACCTATCGCCATCAGAGAAGAAAGAATACACAAAATTTCTAAAGGAGTATGAGGACATATTCGCCAGGTCGTATGATGACATGACTAGTCTGAGTACGTCTATTGTGGCCTAAAAACTGCAAACCGATCCAAAATTTCCACCGGTAAAGCAAAAGCTCAGAAAGCTCAAGCATGATATGAGCTTGAAAATCAAAGAAGAAGTCACCAAGCAGATCAAAGCCAAGGTTCTCAGGGTGGTTGAGTACCCGACATGGTTAGTCAATATTATGCCAGTACCAAATAAGAATGGGTGTCGTGACCCTTTTTCCCTTGTGGAAATTGGGTTTATGACATTTGTTTGGGACAACTCTTTCCTTTTGGGTAAGGGGTTTTGAAATTTCGAAGAGTCATTAACTAACAATTTAAAGGTGCGTTAGGGCACTTATGTGGTTCAACTACAACTATGTTGGTTACTAGGGATAGGGTAAGAGCTTGAAATTATCCCAAGGGGTAAGTATTGGGCACCCCTTAGGATCCACTAATGTGGTTCTCGGCCGATAGCTTTTGTGAATTTGCACAATTAACAAATAAACAAATAAGGCTCAAATAATAGGGAATTTTGAATTTTAATACACAAGTGTTTGCTTAAAAGACAATAAAAGCAAGGTTTTGAAAAAAAAGAGTTATAATGTAAGCATGCTGATGTATGTAAGGGGTCCTAGGTTTGTTTGTAATATAGATCACATCAATGCAATGCCCAGTAATCACTACTCAAAAGAGGGGCTACACGTGGTAGTAGCGCGCCGGTCATCATATCCATATCTACCCTCCCCACCCTGTGAAGGTATTTAAAACAAGGATTGGTCTTGATCTCTATTGAATGTTGTTGCCCATCCCATTTCTATCAGTCCCGATGGAATTTAGGACTACCATTCCTATAAGAAGAAGGTTCTAAGCTGACTCTTACATTTAAAGGTAAAATGCTATGGTGACATATAAAAACAAGTAGAACTGCATTTAGAGGGGAAATATATAAATAATTAAAAGACTCATGTATATCTCCACAAATAATACATATACACAACATGAATTAAACACAGTTAAGGTTTTTAACTATTAATCCTAAAAGAGGGTGTTTGAGTCAGGACCAGGTTTATTACATAACTCAAGAAAAAAGTCCAAATCAGGCATGCCGTAGCAGTTAATAATTAAACAGAGGCAGTTCTAGTTTTATTTAAGTGATTACCTAAGTATTGCCTAGGCGTGAACATGATTTAGAAGTTATTTAGGATTACAGACAGTTGGAAACTGTTGTTATTACCTAAACATGTTGTTCGACGTGTTCAACACATATAAGTTATGGCCAATTAGTTGTAAAGACTGAATGAAATTGTTTTTATTCCTTTTCATGAATTCGTAATTAGTCCAAGTGTGCTTAAGTGACCATAAGTGAGATCCGAAAGACATGGTATCTAAATGAAAAGAGGTGCAGAATAATGCATATGTGCCGAACCCTAAATAGGATTTCTTTATGCACAAATATTACATCACTTGGAATAGTAATTACTAGGATATGCAGAGATGCTATATTCGTTAATGTTGTTTAGCCTAAAATAAGATCTCTAAGTGTACATGGAAGTAGGAACAAGATTTCAGAAATAGTGGTTATTAATACATTTAACGCATGAATTTCTAAGTGATGTGATAGTAAAAATGAGCATGCTGAAAACAATAAGTGTAAATCCTAAGGAACATGATTTTTCTACTGCATGAAACGAGTCCTAAGCATGGATTCTATTGCACAAGTAGGAATGTGAACCTAGTAACATGCTTTCTACCCTTTTAATAACTAAAGCGTGCATATTTCCCAGCTCTTTTCACTAGCCAACCCCGTACTTGTTTACAAGTTATTATAGACCAAATGATAGAATTACAAAACATTAAGAAGTTACAACCATAGGAAGCTTGATCTAGACTTCCTCTCTGAGATAAGCAATGAACCATATCAATGCCAATGTTATTCCAAAGCTTTTCTCATATTTGGATGTGTCAAAGTTTCATAGAACCTCAAGGGATCTCGGGCAGTGCTCACACCCAGATTTGCATAACCAAACAGAATAAGTGTAGTGTGGAAGGGCAAGCCCTTATGTGTCCAATTTTAGTGTGAGTTCAAGGGTCCCAAGGCAAAACTCACAAAAAAGGGGCAGGACTTAGATTCTAAGAATATAGTGGAAGTGCAAAACACATGTTGAAAGAGATTTTGTTTTAAAGGTTGTACTAATAGTCCATTTTTGAAAGATATTAGTAATTGAGGTAATGGAAAGCAGCCGTGGTAGTAAAACTCAAAACTACACAGAATCAGTAGTCATACAAAGGGTCAAGGGTTTTTGTGGATACATTTGTATGCACATTACCCCCGCAGAGGTCTGGTCTCGTCATGTACAACAAAAGTTGATGCTAGTATGACCACAAACCAACCAAAGTAACACAAACACATAGAGGGGATATAGGGGTTTGGGCTTCATAAGACAACAAGTACACAACAAATAGGTGACAGGGTATGCTTCAAAACACACATCGGGGAAGCATTAATCTAAGGGGTTGGGGGGACATGTTACAACATTCTAGTAAATGTAACTGGACTGTAGAACCATGACAGGAGCAGACAAGAATAAGGGAAACCGAAACAATTAAAGAAACATGTTGTTGAGGCTAAAAAATTAACTAGGACATGCCAATAGAGAAGCAAAGTGCAGAAAAGAAAAGTAAGAATTATTCCACAGTCTATCCATGGCTTTCAGTCGGCTAGACACAGCAATATCACAAGTAGTAGTAAAGAAAGAGAGTGTTTTTTGAGTGCAAGTGTGTGTTCTGAACTTAGTTTTGTTCGTGTCTTTGAAAAAAGAGAGGGAAGGGTATTTATAGTTTTGAGAACGAGTAGAAGAATAACTTAACAAGTAAATTTTTAACACAAACATGGAAATAACCACAATCAAAATCAATTAACACAAGTGGTTCCCTTTAATTAGGGAATCATTGCTTAACGGATACTAACCGGTTTTAATTAAGGAAAGAAATCAGTTTGGGGACAGACTGTTTATTGCCATATAAGGGAGAAATAAAAGTATGAAGTCAATCACCGAGTCTAAGTACAAAAATATGCTTAATTTTGGAAAAGGATTCAAGGTAGAACATCACAACTATTAAAGGAGGTAAATCAATCAATTTAAACAAACGAATAAAGTTAGGGCTCATAAGAAAACCTTATGCAATCAGTCACATTATTGAGGGAGTCAGAATTCATCAAGAAAGACTCATGATTCTGCACCTCAACATATAAATAGCAAGGAACGAACAAGCATACATGGTCAAACATGTTGACAAAAAGAAGCAACACAAACATATAGTAGCAATAGGGGTGAGCTAGGATTCAGTAGTAAAAGAGAATTATTCAAAGCACAGTATTCAAGTATTCACATAGAACCAAAGTGCAAAAAACAAAATTTAACAGGTAAGAGAGTCATCAACAAGTAAAGGTCTCACTGTAACAAGTGAGGAAAACCTTTTCAGAAATTGGGGTTTCAATAATAGTCGAGTTTAAGAGATGATAAGAACTCAGAATCAGATAAGTCGAACAAGGAAAAGAACTTAATCGAACAAGTAAACAGTCAAACAAACAAGGATAGTTTCAGAAACCGGATAAGACCAAAAAAACCTAGGGTTTTCAAGATGTTGAATTAGGTTGAAAGAATGCATAAACAAGTCGTTTGAACATAGTAAAATAATAAAATATATTGAAAATTGAGGGAGAGATCTATAAAAATAGTTTTAAGAAACCCTAATCGTTGAAAAAAAATGAAGAGTCACTTTGAAAGAAAATCGAAGAACCTTTGAGAAAACACTTAAGAAGTTCATAATAAGCACAGATCTAAGAGAGACCTGAAAGAAAATAAAAAGACCTTAAAGCTAGGGCTTTAGAGAACCCAGAAAAGGTGAGAGAGGCCTTGAAACGTTACCGATCTAGCCAGAAAAGTCAAGGATCTGACTTGAACGACCATGGATGGCTGGAGAAAAACCAGATATAGAGGTTGAGCAAGGATTGGACAAAAAATCTTTGAGATATGGCCATAAAACCACACAAACGGTCTACCAGGAGATGTAAGAGGCCAGCATACATCTCAAATGACCATGGGAGACCATGTATTAGGTAGGGATTGAGGTAGATTAAGTAGAATTGGGTGGCGCTAGTCACACCTCTTTTTTACCGCTTACACGTAGATGCCCCGAAAGGTGACACGTGTATAGGAATTTTTCCAATTAAAGTGACATTATTCGATATGGGATTAATTATTCATTTCAAGAGTCGCCACTTGGGATAGGTTTGGCTTTTGGTGTCCCAAGTCACCGGTTTATTCAAAATCCCAAAACGAGGAAATTTCGACTACCCAATTGGAGTTTACAAACCAGAAATTCTCGAGTAAGGAATTCTATTGACCCGAGGGAAGGTGTTAGGCACCCTCGGATACCGTGGTTCTATCACGGTCGCATAAACTCGCTATGTGGCTAAAATGTGATTTGCTACACCTGTTAACTCGTAATTTTAGACTATTAACCGCTTTTAACATCTTTTAGGAAAATTGGCAATGTTATTAAAACACGCCGTGAATCGCATCACATAAATGCACCCGCAATTTTAGGCATATTTTAATTCCATTGGGAATAGGATTTGGGTCAGACAAATGCGCACCTGAATTTAGGAAGGTATTTTTATTAAACACGCGCCTATAGCAACTACGTCTTTGATATTCGTGGGAAGACCGTGAAATTTGCTAAACGGTACTTCCTATTTTTCTATGGGTTTTAATGGAGTAAAGAGCCATCATATGGTATTTGTTTGAATTAACATGGCTCACTTTATTTTTATAAGGGTATTCTAACGTATGCTAAATTCTCTATTAAAGTTGTGCTTAAATATACTGATTATTTCATGCATGAATTAGGTGCTTGGGAAACATTATATGTGCCTTAGCCTTGTTCATGGCCAATTTGCACATAATAAATCAAGTTCGGGCCAGCCCAGGAGCATATATTGCTCAGGCTGTGACTGATAGCTATTGTGACTGATTTGAGCCTATAACCATTTAGCCCGTTAAACATGCTGAATTACAATATTTGGGTACTTAATGGGCCTCGCGAATGAGCCCAGTGTTGGTTTGGACAAATGGGGTCCAGTCCTCAGTAACCATTTCGGTTCAAAATTATATGCAAAGTTGAACATATGCGCATTCCCAAAGAAAATACAAACAGTCATTTTTATATCAAACTTAAACATTGGTTCTGAATTCAGTGATTCATATACTCATCAGTCAGATTATATGAATCTAGTTCTTCAAAATTCAGTTATGACTTTGATTTACAGCATATAGATCTAAAACACAACACTACTAACACATTGAAATTTGAGTGCACTTCATCATACATAATGACTGGATTTTGATAATTTTTGAGCAAATATTTCAAGATTTCCTTAGTTCTAAACAACATGAAATAATTATCTAGGACAATTACACATTCACTACCAGCACTACTAATGATTCATACTATTAAAAATCGAATGTCCAATTATTACAAATAGATCAGTCTCTAGAGTACAATTATTACAAGAAATGAATCAGTCTAACGTTAATTACAACATAAGGACTATCTCATCAATACAGCAATAACCAAAACTGGATAGGGGAAAACAGGGAGAGGGTTTAGATGACATAAGGAACTCAAATCTGCATATTCATGAATATTTTATACTTGAACTTCAATGTATTAGATGAACAAGGAAATTTACCAGTAATTCAAGAAAAACAATCAACAACCAATCAAACAGTGTATCCAGACTTCAGCAGAGTTTTTAGAGAACCAAACTTTCAGAAAAAAATTGAATCCAACAGCACTTGATGGTATATTTTGAAGATATAGGAGAAACTAGTATGTATTTTAGCTCTAGAACTCAAAGAGAAGGTTTTCGGATGCCTTTTTCAATGCCCAGCTTGTTCATTTTATAGTAAATCTTTTAGGGCATCAGATTTTTTCTTGTTTTCTTCTTTAGTCCTTAACTCAAATTGCATTTTGCCTAAGTAGTCCTTCAATTATGACTTGTGCCTAAAGTTTGAGGCAGGAATTGTGCTTTAGTCCTTCCTAGAAGGTTCTAAAGGGTTCCTTTCAAATTTTTTAAAGGTTTAAATCCCTCTTATACTCTCACTTCCTTTCCTAAATTACCCTCCCCTGAAATTTGACCTTTGTCAATTCCTTGACCCTAGTTTAGTTACAATTGACCCTGGTCAATCAATCTTGGGTCATATTTTAACCTTAGACTAATATGCTCATGAAAGTTCAATCAACCAAAATTATCAAGGTTCAACAAAATGCCTTAATGTACACTTCCACATCCAACCATTATACATGATTATCAAAACAAAGGACCATAAGAAAGAATACATTTATCAACACTCAATGTTCAGAAATGCCTCAATCAAAATGCTTCATAAATACTTAACAACGAAAAACACACAGCAATTTAGTTCAGGAATCACCTTAGGAAGCAAGTAAAGGCTACCAATGAACAACTAAAGGTCCCAACCCCCCAAATAAACTTAAACCAACATCAATTCTGAAAAACCAAAGTCATTATGGGAATCAAGTACTTAGGGGTGAACCACAAATCATAGAATCAGAAGATAAATCTCAATTAAGCCCTAAAAATCACATTACTGAAGAATTAACTAGCTTTCAAGTTCAAGGAGCTGATATTAGCAGGCAATTATTCAAGAGACGAAAAGACTTCCAGACTAGTGTCTAACATATGAATATTGAAACCTTTTCAGATGAACTTATGGATAAACAAGACAAACAACCAAAAGAAAATCAAATAAAAGAAATTCAAACTATTAAACATGTAACTATTGAACCTAATCAATCATTAAAAGAAATCAAGCATTTAATCAGCTAAAAAATGAAAATATACAGTAAAACTTTGCTTTTTTTATTCTTGTCCATTTAGATCATTTCAACTAGCTCTAACCTTTTCCACAAGGGTTCTGAACCTCCTAGGAGGGTGTATAATCAACTTAAGAGCTCAGGGGAGGGTTTTCAAGGTTCTGAGACCTCCCCTGACGGGTTACCCAGGAGAAATTTTAGCCATTTCTGACGGGTTTAAGATTTAGGGTTAGGCTTTAAATGATATTCAAAGGTTCGAGATAGATTTGAGAGGGGTGACTTACACGGTTGGAACGAGGAGGTTGAGGTGCCTTAGGGGTGTAAATTTTGGGGGCTTTGGAACAGGGTCGCCTGAGATAGGGTTTCCGGCAACCTTTCTGAGAACATTTAAGAAGATGGAGGGGGGGGAGATTCGAAGGGAGTGGGATGAAGGATGGGAAAGGGGGTATCCTAGTGGCTCTATGGTGTAACGGTAGAGGGGTTTGGAACAAGGCCGCTGGAGACGGTGACACCGGCGACCCTGTTTTTGACTATTCGATACGAAGGGGTCATTTTCGATGGGAAATAATTACCAAACAGGGTAGAGGATATCGTGACGGTTGAGTGGTGTAAATCTGGGGTAGTTTGGTTTCCGGCGACCACCGTGAGATGATTTCCAGCGGCGGCAGTAGGGTGGTAGGCTGGCGATCAAGGGGTGGCAGTGGGGTAGTCAACGGAGGCGTTACAATATGGATACGATGGTACGAGGAGGGGGGTTTGGTCTTGTACATGTATTAGAAACGTTTGGACATATGTATACAAAATAGGGGAGGCTTCCGTAGCCGTTGGATGGGATGGGGATTAACGACTATGATGATGGGGCTTCTAAATGGTGTCATTTAGTACATTGGGTGTGGACATGGGCTGGGGCGATAATTTTGGGCTACGTTGTGTATTGTTTTAAAGGGAGAAGGCAGGTTTGGGCCACTCAGGTCTGGCCCAATTGTGGCCAGCCTGAGTGGTTGTGTATATATATACACATATATATATTTTTTGCCTTTTTAAAAAAAAGCAATTACTAACTTTATTTAAAAAAACACAAATTCCTAATTGTCGTAAATAAATAAACAACCCAAGTTAAAATAATCAAACAAAAGAAATAATTTCAAATGCCAGACATATATATATTTTTTCTTTTTTTTTATCATTTTAATTTGTAAAACCAACTTATTTTAGCAATTGAATCCTAATCAATCTTAAACATGCAGTAATGAACATACGCAAGCAATTAAATCCAAAAAATTAAAATCCTAATATTTTAATAGAAAAATCCTAAACTTTAAGAGTCCTGCAAGAGTTTGTTTCGACCGGGTAAAAATCATATGCTCACAGCTGCCCCTCTTTGCGCGGGAACACGAAGAGTTTTCGTGCAAAGACAAGTGAGCAAATATGAGCGATTTCGGTCCGATTGAATACTCCATGTGACGCATTTTGAACAATTTCTGACTGAACCTTGCTTCAAAGGTTGCCCACATATCCTTGGCAATAAAGGAATCATGTCACTGTTGTTCTGGAAGTTTTGGTAGCTGAGACTACCGAGAGACTGTGATTGGCTGCTGTCGATGCTATTTCTGCTAGCTAAACTCCTTATTACACCACAAGAAATTCATAAACTAAGCTAGCTAAACCAATCAACTACAAGTTTCAAGATTCCTATCTATGAGTCTCTTGAAGCTTGATCTAGAGTCTTGGCTATCTTTTGCGTCAGACCTTGATCTGAATATTGATGCTCGTTAGTGGCAACTGCTGGCTCAGTCTTTAATTCTTGAAATAAAGTGGGAAATGCTGAGATTGTGACTTCAATTATATTTTGAGCAGTCTGCGTCTTTGTCCGCCTCATCACTTTTAGTTCACCTTTTGTCTCTTTTCTTAGCTTTAAATTGACACTCATGCTTTCAATTATGCCGGATCTTGTGCCTTAAGGTGAAACCTGCTCAGACATCAAAACAAGCAAACGAACGAAATTTTCTGCCCTAGTTTTCACCGAAAAATTTCATCAGTTATTTGTAACACACATCTATGCTGCTCTTTATTAAAACAAAAAGGACCGGAATTGTGTATCCCTTGGAAAGATTGCCAGGTTATGCTGGGAAGGAGAAATGGTTCCTGCTGGGGGATAAGATGAGAATCATCGGGTTATGCCGGAATAAGAATGCAAAAGGTCTCTATGGGGAGGGAAAGAAAGATCAGCGGGTTATACCGGGATAGGAAAGTTCCTGCTAAGGATGGGTTATGAAGAAATCCCTGGATTATGCCAGGGGAAACCGAGGGTTATGCCGGGACAAATGAAAGATCCTAGGTTATGCTAGGGGAATCCGCGGGTTATGCCAGGATGAAAGAAGATCCTTAGTTATGTCAGGGGAATCCACGCGTTATGCCTGGATATAAGAGCAATCCTAGGTTATTCAAGGGGAATCCACGGGTTATGCCGGGATGAAAGGAGATCCTGAGTTATGTCAAGGGAATCCATGGGTTATGCCGGGATGGAATAAATATCCTAGGTTATGCTAGGGGAATCCACGGGTTATGCCGGGATGAAAGAAAAATCCTAGGTTATGCTAGGGGAATCCACAGATTATTCTAGGATGAAAGAAAAATCCTAGGTTATGCTAGGGGAATCCACGGGTTATGCTGGGATGAAAGAAAAATCCTAGGTTATGCTAGGGGAATCCACAGGTTATGCCGGGATGAAAGGAGATCCTGATTTATGTCAGGGGAATCCACGGGTTATACTGGGATGAAGAGAGATCCTGAGTTATGTCAGGGGAATATGCAAGGCGGTGGAGGAACCTAGAGATCCTTTTGACTGTGCTGGGGATAGAGGAGGAAAGGAATAACTCTTAGGTTATGCTAAGGGTAGGGGAGTATTAACTGCTAGACAATGCTGGGGAGTAGGAAGTGTAGGGAGAGAATTCTCAAGTTATGCTGGGGATGTGGAGGGAAATTTCCTTGATTTATGCTGGAGGGAGTGGAATGCTATTCTTAGTTAATGCCTAGGAAGTCCACAAGCTATACAAGGGGAACTAGGGGTTGAGATCTCGTATTGTCATGCTCATTTACGAGTTTGCAGAAAAAATGAAAAGAACACTTCCCTTTTGTCATTGACGCATCACCATCTTTGGCCCTTGTGAATATCCTTTGGTTTGTTTTTGCCTCATGTTCCTTTTGCTTTTATAAGTTGCATCTACATCTATTTTAATTCAGAGACAAAACAAACTGTTAGTTTGAACAGTGATTGGTTTTGTTGTCTTGTGACGCTTGATTTCAGCTTCCTTTGTATTCAAAAGCGAACCCTCGGCTTTCCGTCCTTGCTTAATCGGCCACGGGGTCCTCATTTTGGATTGGTCTTTATTTCTGGGGCCTCGAGTTGTGAGTTTTGTCCCACTTCTGCATTTGCTTTTGGGACTTTTGCTAAGGATCAACATTCTGATCGGCTTAAAAACCCTGATTTTGCTTCAGCTCCATGCCTTTTGACTTTGAATTTCCTTCCTTTTATTTCTTTATTAACTGTCATCATTCACCGGGATTGGCCAAGCATACTTGACGATGTCGGTCATTCCCCTAATTCTTGTCAGGAGAAAATCGCGAAGCCGGCCCTACTACCTTTTTTTAAGGAATGGTGAGGAAGCTAAAGTGGAAAGGAGTGAAGTATGAATTTAGAGAGGTACGCACTTGGAAGGAAAAGAGGGAACGTATCTTGGAGTGCGAGCCGGCTTTAAATGATGACGACATGTTTCTTGGACTGGATACCCGGTCCAAATCCATTTCTGCTCTCTGACTTCAACAATTCGAAAACCGAAGAAACTTGCTCAGATCCAGGCAGCACTATTTCCTCTTTTCGGCCGATGGCGCCCTTTGCGGGTTTTTGCCAATCGACCTCTCTCATATCTCTTCTCCCGTCGCCCGATAGCGCTCTTTGCGAGTTTATGCCAAACGGAATCTCTCATTTCGTTTTTCTCTGCTCGTCGTCGCCTTATGGTGCCCGGAGGTTTTCACCGATAAGACTCTCTCATTTGTTTTTCTCACTAATTTGATTGGTACCGAACCCCAACACTTGGTATTTTCTTCCCCGGGGATCTATGACTTTGCAACCATTCGGACAGATTTGTAACCGAACCGGTACATTTCTGCCCCGGTTTAAATTTTCTTGGGTAAATGGAGTTTTTATTTTTATGTGACTGAACCTAAGGGAGAGGCTGCCTACGTATCCTTTTAGAATCAAGTCAGACGTAGTTCAAGAAGTGTTTCCTAAACTAATTTTGTTTTGTATTCCTTTTTTGAATTTTCTTTTCCTTTTTTTCCTTTTTTTTTCTTCTGAATTTCCTTTTTTTCTTTTTTTTTTAATTTCTTTGTTTTTTGAGTTACAAAGGGAGCGGGGATAGATCCACCGGGGTAATTGTTGCAGGGGATTTTAGACATAATACCTTTTTACTACGTCGGCATTTACCGCTGCCTCGGTCTGATCTCCTTCAACGTCGCCCAAGTACAATGCTCCTCTAGGCAATATCTTCCTGATGATGTATGGGCCTTTCCAATTTGGGGCGAATTTTCCGTTGGCCTCCTGATGATGGGGAAGTATCCATCTTAGAACCATCTCTCCGACTTCGAAATTCCTTCGGTGCACTTTCTTGTTGTAGGCACGGGCCATTCTTTATTGGTACAACTGCCCGTGGCACACAACGGCCATTCGTTTCTCATCAATTAATGCAAGTTGCTTTAAACGGGTTGTGACCCATTCACTACCTTTGACTTCTGCCTCGACAATCGCTCGGAGTGAGAGGATTTCCACCTCGGCAGGTATAGCAACCTCAGTTCCATAGACCAGCAAGTAGGGAGTGGCTCCTACAGATGTAGGTACTGTGGTACGATATCCCATCAATGCGAAAGGCAGCATTTCATGCCATTACTTCGAGCTTTGAGTCATATTCCTCAAGATTTTCTTGATGTTCTTGTTGGCTGCTTCGACCGCACCATTAGCTTTAGGTCTATGGGGAGTGGAGTTTCTATGTGTTACTTTGAATTGTTCACATATCTCTCCCATCAAACGACTATTTAGATTAGCTGCATTGTCAGTGATAATGACAGCGGGAATCTCAAAGCGGCAAATGATGTTGGAATGCACGAAATCCGCTACTGCTTTCTTGGTGACAGACTTGAGGGTGATGGCCTCAACCCATTTTGTGAAATAATCAATGACGACCAATATAAATCTTTGCCCGTTTGAGGCCTTTGGCTCAATCGGCCCAATGACATCCATTCCCCCGGCAGCAAATGGCCAGGGTGCCGACATAGGATGCAACCCATTTGGTGGTGCATGGATCAGATCGCCGTGCACCTGGCATTGATGCCATTTCCGTACAAAGCTGAAGCAGTCTTTTTCCATGGTCATCCAATAATAACCAGCTCGGAGTATCTTCTTTTACAATACATAGCCATTCATATGGGACCCACATACGCCCGCATGTACTTCGTGCATCATTCTCCCGGCTTCTTAGGCATCCACACATCTCAACAAATTAAGATCCGGAGTCCTTTTATACAAAGTGTCACCACTTAAGAAGAAATTGCTCGCATGTCCTCTGATGGTCTTCTTTTGTTCTCCTGTGGCTTGCTCTGGGTATTCCTGTGTCTTTAGGAATCTCAAGATGTCGTAATACAACGGCTGTGGGCTAGGCTCTGCTTTGATTGCATTACAATACCCATGTCTTTCTTTGATTTGGATCTGTAAAGGGTCAACATAGGAATTCCCAGGGTATGGTAGCATGGACGCTAAGGTTGCAAGCGCATCCGCTAACTCATTGTGACAATGGGGAATGTACCTGAACTGTACCGACCTGAACCGTTTGCTGAGGTCTTCGACATGCTGTCTATACAAGAGGAGCTTAATGTCCCTTGTCTCCCATTCTCCTTGAGCTTGTCGGATGATTAAATCGGAATCCCCCATGATTAGCAACTCTTCGACATCTTGATTAATTGCCATATTCATGCTCATAATGCAAGCCTCATATTCAGTTGTATTATTAGTGCAAAAGAAACACAGTATGGCTGTAGCTGGATAATGTTGGCCTGTATGTGAGATTAGGATTGCCCCGATTCCTACGCCTTTTGCGTTTGCTCCTCCGTTGAAGAACATTTTCCAGACGGGAGTGTCTTAAGCTGCTATTTCCAATGAGTTCACTTCTTCGTCAGGGAAGTAAGTGTTTAAAGGTTGATACTCATCATCAACGGGGTTTACTGCCAGATGATCTGCCAGTTCCTGAGCTTTCATCACCATACGAGTGACATAACCAATGCCGAACTCTGTAAGCAAGATCTGCCATTTGGCCAGTCGCCCTATGGGCATTGGTTTTTGAAATATGTACCTTAGTGGATCTAGCCTAGTTATGAGGTACGTGGTATAAGCTTGCAGATAATGACTCAACTTTTGAGCTACCCATGTCAAGGCGCAACACGTTCTCTCCAACAATGTGTACTTGGCCTCATAGCCGATAAACCTTTTGCTCAGATAATAAATGGACTGTTCTTTATTTCCCGTGGCATCATGATACCCGAGAGTACAACCGAAAGATCCTTCCAAGACCGTCAGATAGAGAAACAATGGCCTTCCTGGTTCTGGCGGAACTAAAACAGGTGGATTGGACAAGCATTGCTTGATCTTGTCAAAAGCTTCCTGACACTCGACCGTCCACTTAATTGCCGCATCCTTCTTCAGTAGTTTGAATATAGGCTCACATGTTGAAGTCAATTGAGCGATGAACCGGCTGATGTAATTTAATCTCCCCAGTAGACTCATCACATACTTTTTGGTCCTTGGCGGGGGCAACTCCCGAATGGATTTGATCTTGGTTGTATCTAATTCAATGCCTCTCCGACTGACGATGAACCCCAGAAGCTTGCCCGACGGAACTCCAAGGGCGCATTTTGCCGAATTCAATTTCAAATTATATTTGTGGAGCCTTTCGAAGAATTTCCTCAAATCCTTTACATGGTCGCCCTGAATTTTAGATTTGATAATCACGTCATCCACGTACACCTTTATTTCTCTATGCATCATGTTATGGAAGATGGTGGTCATAGCCCTCATGTAGGTTGCCCCAGCGTTTTTCAATCAAAAAGGAATAACTCTATAACAATATGTTCCCTAAGGTGTGGTGAAGGCAGTTTACTCCGCATCTTCCTCATCCATCAGCACTTGGTGATACCCCGCATAGACGTCTACAAAGGATTGAATATCATGCTTGGCACAATTATCGATGAGGATGTGGATGTTGGGCAAAGGGAAGTTATCCTCGGGACTCGCCTTGTTTAGATCTCTATAATCCACACACACTCAAGTATTCCCATCTTCTTTCGGCACTGGGACCACATTAGCCAGCCAGGTGGTGTATCGCAGTATCCGGATTACCCCTGCTTCAAACTGTTTTGTAATTTCCTCTTTGATTTTATCACCGACATCTGGCTTGAACTTTCTTTGCTTTTGTTTTACTGGGAGACACTCGGGGTATGTAGGAAACTTATGAACCACCAAATCCATACTCAGACCAAGCATGTCGTCACAGGACCATGCAAATATGTCTTTGAATTCCAACAGGAGTTGAACCAATGAATCCCGTATCTCTTTAACTACGTGGATGATTATTTTGGTTTCTTTGATTTCATCGTGATCTCCCAGGTTAACTGGTTCAGTATCATATAAGTTAGGCTTAGGTTTGTTCTCAAAGTGTTCCAGTTCTCGATTAATTCCCCTAAAAGCCTCTTCTTCATTGTATTCCGGTTCCTGGTTCATTATTTCACAGACAGGTAGCGGGTTAGGGTCGTGGCAAGAAGTTTGCAAGCATGTCATTTTATTTAAATCCGCCTTATTAGTACTGAAAGAAAAGATGAAAAATAAAGAAAGACAAAAATAAGAGAAAAGTAGAGAAATGAAAATATTGATTTTATTTCTTTGAACTGGAAAGATAAACAGGGTTTACAATTTAAGATTTTAAGTGCTAAAATAACAAACAACCGAGCTACACCCTGAATAGCTCGTGATGTGGGAAGAGGCATCAAGGCGAGACTACCGGGTCTCCCGCATGACAGGAAAGGGTGTGTCCTTCCAATTTTGAAGTTTAGCACTGGCCCCATATACAGCACTTCTGCGGCGCTTGACCCTTATCTCGGTTGGACCATGTTTACTTCATAGAGCAACTCTCTCATAGCCCCGCAGATCTCATCGATTTCATCTGTCGTGAAGGTTTCTTCCTCCTCCTCTTCACTATACTTTGGTTTTATAAAGGTTTTGTACAAGTGAGGCAGGGGTCGTGGTAAGGCCCATCATTGGCGTTTTCTGCGATTATCCCAGATGATATCTTCTGAGGTTGGATGAAATCCAAGTCCAAAGAACTTTTCTGTGGAAGGCAAGGCGACTGGCTCGGTTATGCCTTGTAGGGAGCTTCTGAGTCCCTTGCCTGGCTTGAAGCCTTGGCGCGTCATTTCCTTTGCGACCATAATTGAAGCATTTGACAGGAAAGGCTGAGGAAGCGGCTTGCCCTCTTCATGCTGATAAGCTACTACGACTTCAAAAGCTTGATAGACTATGTGTTCACTGCCTTCCTTGTCTTCCGAAGAGGGGACAGAGGG
This sequence comes from Nicotiana benthamiana, assembly GCA_034376525.1. Lineage (NCBI taxonomy): Eukaryota > Viridiplantae > Streptophyta > Magnoliopsida > Solanales > Solanaceae > Nicotiana > Nicotiana benthamiana. The sequence goes on along the minus strand of CM067329.1, from coordinate 89,124,907 downwards.
GTCCCGGTAAATTGATTGTTCGTCCTCTCCATGAACTACAATCTCCTGATTTTCATTCTAAAATTTAAGCATTTGGTGCAGGGTTGAAGGCACTGACCCTGCTACATGAATCCACGGCCTTCCAAGGAGGTAGTTGTAGGAGGTGTCCATGTCCAACACCTGGAATGTTACTTCGAAGTCGACGGGACCAATAGTGAGCACCAAATCGATTTCACCTATGGTATCCTTTTTTATTCTGTCGAAGGCTCTGACACATACGTTGTTAGGACGAATCCTCCGTGTCTCGATATCCATTCTCTGCAAGGTAGATAGTGGATATATGTCTTCGGAACCTCCGTCGACCATCACTCCCTTGACATAATACCCCTCACATTTCACAGTGAGGTGCAAAGCCTTGTTATGAGCAGCTCCATCCGGGGGTAGGTCATTCTTACGGACCGATATATGATTGATAGCAAAGAATCTCTCTGGCATTTTCTCTAGATGTTCTACAGAGGTCTCAGCTAGCACAAAAGCTTCGTTTAGTGTTTTGGCCAACACCTGCTGATGCTCAGGAGATTTCATCAAGAGTGACAGTAGAGAAATCTGCTCAGGGACTTTCAGAGTTGATCTACCACTTCGTACTTCGGCATTTTAATTTTCTGGAAAAAGGCTTCTGCTTCCTCAGCATTCACTGACTTCTTTGGCAGAAATCGCCATTTGGTAGCAGCATTCACCTCTTCCATGTCTAGGTATTTCTTGGTGGGACATCCCTTTTGTGATTCTCCGAGAACTTCTTTGACCTTATATGTAAAAAAGGTTTCCTGATAATTCCAAGGGACAGCTGAAGTGTTGGTTATGGGCTCTGTGGCACGCGACCAATAGCCACGGGCTCATTCAGCACCGATGGCTTAATTGATCCCCGTACCACATAGTCCTTCTTGGGAACATTTAGGGCTTTGTTTAACTCAAACCTTTTGAGAGGTCTTAAAGTGGGCCGCTTTTCTTTGCTTCTGCGAGGAATATAGAGTATTGTTTCTTTGGCGGCGTTTGTCTCAGCTTTGACCTCAACCCTCTTCTATGCTTCAGGGCATTTGGCCTTATTTATTTTCTTTTCATCCGTCTTCTTTTGGGTGACTTTTGGCTTCCTATCGGCTTCGGCGATGGCTATGATGGCTTTCAGAGCGGGATCTAATTCTTTGTCCTCGTAGATCATTCCGATGACCAACACGTTGTTGTGGGCCAGTAACGGGTTATCAGTTACATTTGGGACTTTATCATCCCATAGAACTATCTTCTTTTGATCAATAAGGTCTTCCACAACTCGCTTTAAGGTCCAACAATTTTCAGTATCATGCCCTTCTGCCCCAGAGTGGTAGGCATAACGCATGCCTCTTTGGTAAGATGGTGATTCAGGATTCTGTCTATTTGGGGGTACAGGCTGGAGGAGTCCCAGGTGAACTAGCTTTGGGAACAGGTTGGCGTAGGACTCTCCGATTGGGGTGAAGTTCTGCCTCCGGGGTGGCTCCCGGGGACGATAGTTGTTTTGCTGAGGGCGGGGAGTGTAGTTAGTCTGAGGGAGTTGATTCCTTGGAGCTTGATTTCTATTATTCTGTTGTTGAGGTCGGGGAAATGGTTGATTTCTGTTAGTCAGAGGGACATAGTGCATGTCTCTGTGAGGATAGTAATGTTGAGGCGCTCTTTCAAAGAATGCATGCGTGTGAGTGTGCTGCTTCCTCATCCCGGAGGCTGCCATGGATGCTTCCTCTTTTTTTCTTGTTCCTTGGGATTCCTCCCAACCCTCCTTGTATGGATTGGGAGGTGGTTCTTATGGCATATTGTCTTAGAATCCTCCCTGTTTTGAGGTCATTCTCCACCATCTCCCCAATCTTTATTGCTTCGGCGAATGGTTTGCCCATTGCAGACATCACGTTCTGAAAATAGTCCACTTCTTGTGCCTGCAGAAAGACACTGACCATTTCTGTTTCATCCATAGGAGGCTTCACCCTCGATGCTTGCTCTCGCCATTTAATGGCATACTCTCTGAAGCTTCCAGCAGGTTTCTTATTCAAATTGGGTAGGGAGTTCCTATCCGGGGCGATGTCGATATTTTATTGGAAGTGTCTCACAAAGTCCCGGGCAAGGTCATCCCATATGTGCCATTGGTTAATGTCTTGATCTATGTACCATACGGATGCAATACCCACTACGCTTTCCCTAAAGTACGCCATTAGGAGTTCTTCCTTCCCGCCGGCTCCACGTAACTTATTACAATACTTTTTCAGATGGGCGATGGGATCGCCATGTCTATCGTATTTCTCGAATTTAGGAATTTTAATCCCCAAAATAAGATGTACATGAGGGAACATGCACAGGTCTGAATAGGCTAAACTTTTCTATCCGCTCAGTCCTTGCATATTCTTCAGGCTTTGCTCCAGACTCTTCATTCTCCTTGTGATCTCATCCTGCTCGGGTGCTTTGGAAGTTTTATTTGTAACAGGGGTAATTTCATATGTTGGCTGAGGGTAGCTATATGTAGGATACGGGGAAGGCTCATTTTGGTAAATAGGAGTTTGGAAGGTAAAGGCCGCGGGGTCAAACACAAGCCTTGCACTGCAGGTTGTGTTGTAGCTACACACGGAGGGGATGTAAAGATGTTGGGAACTGGCCCGGATGCAAACATTGGAGGGTGGTTTCAGAGGGAGCCCCAAAAAAATTGGTGGAGATGGGGGCTGCCCCAGGAGAATGCTCCGGTGACTAATAGGAATAATAGAGGAAATAGCCCCAGGAGGTACCCCCTGACCGTGGAAATATCTCGGGAAATCCAGGGATGGCGTTGGGAGGTTCCTTCCCGTTGGTCCATGCGTCCCACATTTCAATAACCCGGAGCCACAAGATCCTGTTCTCTTCGGCCGCTGCAGATTCAGAGGCCGGTATTCCTGTAATTGAATAGGGACGGTGGATAGAGCCATTTCTTTTGACGTCTGTATTTCCCTTTGAACAAGTGAAGTATCTGTGTGAAGCCAGTTTACCGCAAATCCAACCACTGTTCTGAGTACCTAAACTGCAATGCAAAAAAACGTAGTTAGTTCGGGGTAGATGACAAACAGGAAATAACACGTTGAGCATGATGCACCTATGCAGATAATAGGTTCTTATATGCTTGCCGCAGTCACATGTGTCATCCCGGCACTTAATTCAATTTCCCTTTGCTTCTGGCCTTTTATTTCCTCTCTTTTTGTTGTTTTTATTCTATATATTTTTTTGCTTTTTAAAGAATACAGTCGAATCCTATAGAGATTGCCTACATATCATGACTTTGCATGAATCAGACCGAGCGTAATTCATGAAAATAAATGGTGAAGTACAAAGTAAAACATTTTTTGGGATTTTTGATTTTGATAAAGATCTCAATTTTGATTACAATAGCTAATAGAACAACATCACCTACCAGACTGGGATTTAATACCCTTAGAGACTTGAAAGGACAACAATCAGACTCTTTTTTTAAGCAAAATATAAATCTATGAGTACATTAACACTTCAAATGCTTTTGGAGATTGCGAGGCATCATTCGGCCTTGTTGCGGGTTTGTACGCTAGACTTCCTTGGAGATAGTGTAGATCTTCTATTACTTGTCGGGCAAAGGTTATAGCAGCGGCAAAAAACGTGGATTTTGTCATGTCTTCACAATGATTGCATTTAGTGGTGATATAGTCTGAAATTGCCCGCACCTTCTCCCTAATAATCCCTTTTTCTTGTAGCAGACGCCCTATTTGTTCGGCCCGTGCCTCTAAAGTCCGCTCAGCTGCCTGATTTAGCTATTGCAACTGCCGCAAATCTCTTTCCAACCCTGCAATTACCGCATAACAATGCTCCCTCTAAGCTTTGAAATCCTTGGCCATTTTGCTTTCAGCTATGATAACCCTCTGTTTTAGACCAGCGCTTTCATTGACGCTCCCTTCTTTTAACTGCTCCAATATGCGGGCCCTTTCTTCAGCACTTCTAATTAATTGATTTCGAGCTCTAGACAATTCCCCCTCTGTCTTGTTTAGGTGAAAACCGTATTTGGTTACTTTTCGGCGCAGGTTCTCTATGAGCTTTTCATCCTTTGTTCTTCTCAGAGGATTTTCTGCGGTTGTTCTCATTTTTTGAATTTGGGATCTCAGGGCCTTGTTTTCTTTAACCAATACCTTCTTTTCTCTTTCTCTAGCAACAGTTTGTAGGCTGTTTGCGAATTGCAATTCTTGAATTTTCTTTTCCAGCCTTCCTATGGTAGCACGGTATTCATTTTATTTTGCTAACCAACCCCACTGCTCTTGTGATGTCTCGACAAACTCTTGGAGGTGAGGCCTTTTGGATGGTCTTTCGTGCTCAATTTCTCTCTTATACCAAGCAAGGTACCCTGAAGACACTTCACCTCTGGCAGGATCTTGTACACAAGTGTCAGTGGCTAGATATTGGCATTTATTCCAGATTTTGCTAACCATGGCTTCTGGGAACTGACTACCCGGCCCAATTTCGACTACCCGGATGCTGAGATCTTCGTCTTTTGGCACTATCTGGCGTCTTCCGAGTTGTTTTAAGACCCGATGCGGGGTGCAAGGCTGGATGCTTCTAAGGCCCATTAAGAGAAAATGCGATTCTGTTGCGGGCATATGCACAACTTCGTCCACGGAGAGCCAACTGAGTGTCCAGTGTATTTGATTTGCAGAAATATCCCGGAGATGTGACACCCACTCTGCGACACCCTCTAGTAATTTAAACCCATTCACCCTGTTGTCCGCTTCTTCCATGTAACCTTTCGTTGGCAACCCACCATTCATGAACTGAGGCCTGGGACATAGATGCTCGATCATCAAGATTTGTAATAGCAAGTTACAGCCTCCAAAGAAATCCCCTCCTGCTTTACAAATGGTAAGGGCTCAGAAGTATCAAACACGATCATCGGAGCAAGAGCGCTCTTTGCCTGAGTCATCAAAGTACTAACGACCCACGCAATCCGTATATCGATGTTCCCGTCATTTCGTGAGAATACTAAAAGACCCAAAAAGGACACCATAAACGCGAAGCATCGATGCTCCTCCCATTTGATCCTATTGCCTTTGCTACAAATGAGGTTTTCAGGGTTGTTGAACCCTTCGATGTGGCCATATCTTTGGTATATGAACCGGAGGGTGCAAAATCCCGCCGACAGATCAGGGTTGTGAATCTTTCTACTAATTTTCAAAACATCCAGAAATTTATGCACAGGGAGGGCCCTGGGTACTATCAAGTATTGATGTCTCAATGGGATTGTGTGGGTCCCGATGTATCCGGTCATTTCCTCCAAAATCGAGGTTAACTAAAAATCTAAAAATCTGAGAAGTGGAAGACGTCATGGGACGGGTCACAGAAGGTGATTAAGGCCTTTATGATGTCCCCCCTAGGGTTAATTTTCAACAAGCTAGTGAGGCCTCCCAGATGCGCGTCGTCTTCTCCGAGGTCATTCCACCACAACCGCAGCTCCAAAGGAATTTTGTTCATTATCGTGCTCATTCTGCACATTTATTAGGGAGAGTTAGTATTCTCAAAATATTAAAACTGACATTTATGAAATTTATTTTTAAACAGGGACCGGCTTTGCGAATACGGCCTTTTGACACTTCGGATAGAAGGTCTTGCAGGCTGTGCTTGCTTACTGACCCGAATAAAATTTGGAAGCAACCATTTGCGTAAGATCAGACTTACGACGTCTCCGGTAGTGTCATTCAGCTATTATCGCAATAACGGCTCCATCCGACTCATTTTGAAGTAAGAAAAATGAACTCGGGCATTTCTTGATATACAAAAAGAAAGGTTGGACCTGGCCAAAAATAAGTTATCGAATCCCGCAGACATTATTGAAAAACTCCAAAATTGTGCTTGTTGTTTTTGTTGTTTTATTGAAAAATCCGGCAACACTTCGGCACTATTTGAGCATTGGTTTTAAAAAGTGACTAACCTAGCACTGCTATTTTCTCAATTATTTTCACTGTTTACAAAATGGTCAATCCAAGGCAAATAAATGCGCAAGTAGCACGTAAAATGAATCAGGATGGTCTTTTATTTATGGGCACTTGTTCTAGACGGACCCAACCATGTGTTGAGTCCCCTAACTCTAATGCATGATGCAATAAACATCCTACTAGGTATCCGGTTTGAAGTTTTATTATACTAAGATGAGAACCTCGGTATAGGGTCTAGACTGTGTACCCGAGTGGATAACTCGAGTCGAGGAGGGGGCTACGTACCGGGGACCTGCGAGATCGTTCGGCTTTGTAACTTGTCCGGCCTCTTCCTTATTTCAGGGTAAGATACTAACAGAATAGGGAGTCTCAACCAGTAAGCACATCCCCGGAGGTGAGAAGTGAATGGTTTTCATAACAGTTTATATATACAATTCAGATAATATCAAAGCGGTAAAACATGCGGCATTTAGCACAAAACAGGTAAAGCAAATCAGAAGAATCCAAATATAACGGTTTTTGTAAACTCAAATTCTTGAACCCAGAACAAGAGATTCTGGGTTTGGTCCCTAGTGGAGTCGCCAGAGCTGTCACACCTCCTTTTTACCGCTTACACGTGGATGCCCGGAAAGGTGACACGTGTATAGGAGTTTTTTCAATTAAAGTGACATTACTAGATATGGGATTAATTATTCATTTCAAGAGTCGCCAGTTGGGATAGGTTTGGCTTTTTGTATCCCAAGTCACCGGTTTACTCAAAATCCCAAATCAAGAAAATTTTGACTACCCAATTGGAGTCTGCGAACCAGAAATTCTTGAGTAAGGAATTTTGTTGACCCGAGGGAAGGTGTTAGGCACCCTCGGATCCCGTGGTTCTAGCACGGTCTCTTAAACTCGCTATAAGTGGCATAAATGTGATTTTCTACACCTGTTAACTCGTAATTTTAGACTATTAACCGCTTTTAACTTCTTTTAGAAAAATTGGCAATGTTATTAAAACACGCCTTGAATCACGTCACATAAATGCACCCGCAATTTTAGGCATATGAAAACTCCATTGAGAATAGGATTTGGGTCACATAAATGAGCACCCCAATTTACAAAGGTATATTTATTAAACACGCGCCTATAGCAACTACGTCTTTGATATTCGTGGGAAGACTGTGAAATTTGCTAAACGATACATCCTACTTTTCTATGGGTTTTAATGGAGGAAAGAGCCATCATATGGTATTTGTTTGAATTAACATGGCTCACTTTATTTTTATAAGGGTATTAAATACACTAATTATTTCATGTATGAAATAGGTGCTTGGGAACATTATATGCGCCTTATCCTCATTCATGGCCAATTTGCACATAATAAATCAAGTTCGGGCCAGCCCAGGAGCATATATTGCTCAGTCTGTGACTGAAAGGTATTGTGACTGGTTTGAGCCTTTAATCATTTAGCCCATCAAACATGTTGAATTACAATATTTGTGTACTTACTGGGCCTCGCAAATGAGCCCAGTGTTGGTTTGGACAAAAAGGGTCCAGTCCCCAGTTACCATTTCGGTTCAAAATTATATACAAAGTTGAACATATGCGCATTCCCAAAGAAAATACTAACAGACATTTATATATCAAACTTTAACATTGGATCTGAACTATATGATTCATATACTCGTCAGTCAGAGTATATGAATCTAGTTCTTGAAAATTCAATTGTGACTTTGATTTACAACTTATAGATCTAAAACACAACACTACTAACTCATTGAAATTTGAGTGCACTTCATCATACATAATGATTGGATTTTGATAATTTTTGAGCCAATATTTCATGATTCCCTTAGTTCTAAACAACATGAAATAATCATCTAGGACAGTTAAAATTCACTACCAGCACTACTGATGATTCATACTTTTTAAAATCGAATGTCCAATTATCACAAATAGATCAGTCTCTAGAGTCAAATTATTACAAGAAATGAATCAGTCTAACGTTAATTACAACATAAAAACTATCTTATCAATACAGCGATAACCAAAACTGGATAAGGGAAAATAGGGAGAGGGTTTAGAATGACATAAGGAACTCAAATTATTACAAGAAATGAATCAGTCTAACGTTAATTACAACATAAAAACTATCTTATCAATACAGCGATAACCAAAACTGGATAAGGGAAAATAGGGAGAGGGTTTAGAATGACATAAGGAACTCAAATCTGCACATTCATGAATATTTTGTAGTTGAACTTCAATGTATCAGAACAAGGAAATGTACATGTAATTCAAGCAAAACAGGAGTCTATGAGTAAATATAAGACCAGCTAAAACAATCAACAACCAATCAAACAGTGTATCCAGACTTCAGCAGAGTTTTTAGAGAACCAAATTTTCAGAAAAAATATGAATACAACAGCACTTAATGGTATATTTTGCAGATATAGGAGAAACTAGTATGTGTTTTAGCTCTAGAACTCAAAGAGAAGGTTTTCAGATGCCTTTTTCGATGCCCAGCTGGTTCATTTTATAGTAAAGCTTTTAGGGCATCAGATTTTTGCCTTGTTTTCTTTTTTAGTCCTTAACTTAAATTGCATTTTGCCTAAGTAGTCCTTCAATTTCTGACTTGTGCCTCAAGTTTGAGGCAGGAATTGTGCTTTAGCCCTTGCTAGAAGGTTCTAAAGGACTCCTATCAGATTTTTTAAAGGTTCAAATTCCTCTTATACCATCACTTCCTTTCCTAAGTTACCCTCCCCTGAAATTTGACCTTTGTCAATTCCTTGACCCTAGTTTAGTTACAATTGACCCTGGTCAATAAAACTTGGGTCACATTTCAACCTTAGACTAATATGCTCATAAAAGTTAAATCAACCAAAATTATCAAGGTTCAACAAAATGCCTTAATGTACACTTCCACATCCAAACATTATACAGGATTATCAAAACAAAGGACCATAAGAAAGAATACATTTATCAACACTTAGTTTTCAGAAATGCCTCAATCAAAATGCTTCAGAAATACTTAACAACGAGAAACACACAGCAATTTATTTCAGGAATCACCTTAGGAAGCAAGTAAAGGCTACCAATGAACAACTAAAGGTCCCAACCCCCCAAATCAACTTAAACATACATCAATTCTGAAAAACCAAAGTCATTATGGCAATCAAATACTTAGGGGCAAACCAGAAATCATAGAATCAGAAGATAGATGTCAATTAAGCCCTAAAAATCACATTACGGAAGAATTAACTAGCTTTCAAGATCAAGGAGCTGATATTAGAAGGAAATTATTCAAGAGACGAAAATACTTCCAGACTAGCCAAACAAATCATATGAATATTGAAACCTTTTCAGATGAAATTGTGGATAAACAAGACAAACAACCAAAAGAAAATCAAATAAAGAAATTCAAACTATTAAACATGTAACTATTGAACCTAATCAATCATTAAAAGAAATCAAGCATTTAGTCAGCTAAAAATGAAAATATACAGGAAAACTTAGCTTTTTATTCTTGTCCATTTAGACAATTTCAACTGGCTCTTGACCTTTTCCAAAGGGTTCTGAACCTTCTAGGACGGTGTATATTCAGCTTAAGAGCTCAGGGGAGGGTTTTCAAGGTTTTGAGACCTCAATAAGGTCTCCGATTTGGAATTTTTCAGTGGTTGGGGTTGTTTGGGATTCATGGGTGGTATGGTTGCTGTCAAGAGTGACCAGGGGTTACCGAGGAGAAATTTTAGCCATTTCCGACGGGTTTGAGATATAGAGTTAGGCTTTAAAATGATATTCGAAGGTTTCGAGATAGATTTGAGAGGGGTTACCTCCACAGTTGGAACGAGGAGGTTGAGGTGCCTTAGGGGTGTAAATTTGGGGGGCTTTGGAACAGGGTCGCCGGAGATAGGGGTTTCCGGCAACCTTTCTGAGAACATTTGAGACGATGGGGGGATTCGAAGGGAGTGGGATGCATGATGGGTAATGGGGTATCCTAGTGGCTCTATGGTGTAACGGTTGAGGGGTTTGTAACAAGCTCGCCGGAGACGGTGGTTCCGGCGATCCTGCTTTTGAATATTCGAGACGAAGGGGTCATGTTCGAGGGGAAATAATTACAAGACGGGGTAGGGGAGATTGTGACAGTTGAGTGGTGTAAATCTGGGGTAGTTTTGTTGCCGACGGTCACCGTGAGACGATTTCTGGCGGCGGCAGTAGGGTGGTAGGCTGGCGGTCAAGGGGTGGCAGTGGGATAGTCAACGGAGGCGTTACAATATGGAGACGATGGTACGAGGAGGGGGGTTTGGTCTTGTACATGTATTAGAGACATTTGGACATATGCACAAAATGGGGGATGCTTCTGTGGCCGTTGGATGAGATGGGGATCAACGACTGTGATGATGGGGCTTCTAAATGGTGTTGTTTAGTTCATTGGGTGTGGACATAGACTGGGGCGATAATTTGGGATGGGTTGTGTATTGTTTTAAAGGGAGAAGGCAGGTTTGGGCCACTCAGGTCTGGCCCAATTGTGGCCAGCCTGAGTGGCTGTGTGTATATACACACACACACACACACACACACATATATATATATATATATATATATATATATATATATATATATATATATATATATATATATATATATATATATATATATATTGCCTTTTTTTATTTTTTTTAAAAATAAATTACTAACTTTATTAAAAAAAAAATACAAATTCCTAATTGTTACAAATAAATAAATAACTAAAACAAACCAAGTTAAAAAAATCTTAACAAAAGAAATAATTACAAATGCCGGACATATATATATATATATATATATATATATATATATATATATATATATATATATATATATATATATATATATATATATTACAATTTAATTTGTAAAACCAATTTATTTTAGCAATTGAATCCTAATCAATCTTAAACATGCAGTAATGAACATGCGCATGCAATGAAATCCTAAAAATTAATATCCTAATATTTTAAAAGAAAAACCGTAAACATTAAGAGCCCTGTAGGAGTTTGTTTCGACCGAGTAAAAATCATATGCTCGCAGCGCCGACTAGGGTTTATGTGAGTCTGCTGAGAGAGTTGAGAGAAGAGGATTCGACGGCGACGTTTGGTGAAATATGAATTAGGATAAGGGGTCGTTTAGGTTTATTTTAGGAAGGGCGAGCGGTGGCCGTTGATCTGAATGGTCAACCGCCAAGATTAAAAGGGTAGGTGGGGAATTCAGGTTTGGGTTAAGGTCGGGTTTAATTTAAATTCGATCAGGGAAATTGGGTCTGATTTGGGGTTCAATTTAGATAAACATTTAAATACAAATGGGTTGTTATTTAAATAGCCAATTTTCCCCCTTTTAAATTATAAAAAATAGTAAATAAATTTTTGGGAATATATTTAAAGAACTAAAATGGTTCATAGCATGTAAATAACAATTTTAAAATATGGGGCTTAATTTTATGAATATAAAACACAATTAAATCTTAAAATGGCTAATATTGCAATTATATGCAATTAGCTTTAAAAAAATACTAATAAAATTGTAAAAACATTTAAAATTTACCTTAGCCATGTTTTTGCATAAATATAAAGTACAATAGAAGAATTAGGAAAAATAATAATTTTTTAGATAATTATTAGGATTTTATGGATGAAAAGGGGAAATAAATCAGTTTTAAAAACCTTTAAAAATTATGAAAAAATAATAGAACTTTTAGACACACTTATGTATGCTTATATATGTAGTTTCGAAGGTACTTTGCATATTGAAAATATATAGGAACAATTAAGTATCAACAGTTGCCCCTCGCTACAATTGAGTTGACTGTACGGGTTAGTGTACTAGAGTTAGTCCCTTGAGTATAGAGTTGTAACCTAAAATTTTCCAATGAAGTTAAAAGAAGTTTTGAGGCAAATCCTATTGGGATAGGTCATTGTTTCTACTCCACTAAGCAAGGTGATTTTTCACGAAAAAATTGCTGTGCTGTTTAATTTTCGTACTTTATTTTTGTTTAGTTCATATAACCAAATTCTTGGATATCACAAAAATCAGGTAAGACACAATTCTACCCCTCCCCCTTTTCGTGTCTAATTCAACTCTAAAATAATAATAGATATCAGAACAGTTTCTTCCATAAGAGGCTTAACACCTTAAAATGATCTAGAACGGTTGCATCACCGGACGCTCAAGAAAGATTTTCAATTGTTAGGCACCCTTGTTTAACAGAAAATACTATAGTTGGTGGAAGGAAAGGATGCATGACATTCTTGAAGGAGAAGACCCGGAGCTTTGGTATATTGTTGAAAAAGGACCAAACATCTCCATGTTGGTTGATGAAAAAGGTATCACCATTGGACAACAGCCAAGAGAAAAATATTCTGAAAAAAATGTCAAACGGGTTCAAAAGAATGCTAAAGCCAAAAGGATTTTGATCTCTGGTATTGGTCCATATGAAAATAATAGAATCTAAGTATGCAGAGATACAAAATCCATATGGGATGCCTTGAAGTGTACCGATGTAGGTACATCTCAAGTTAAACAGTCAAAGATACACTGTTATAACTAGGAAATATGAACCGTGTAAGATGAACGAGGGGAAAATAATTCTTGAGATGCATACAAGGCTTACATCATCCACTATTTTTGGCAAGAGGTCAGCAAAATGCAAGGTACCACTCTTCCTATCAGTACAGCTTATCCGCCGCAAAACTGATGGACAACCTGAGGCTTTAACAAGTGTGTCGAATAGTACCTTCGATGGGTTGTGGAAGATAGTCCTTCAAAATGGGTGTCCATGTTGCCATGGGCAGAGTACTGGTACAATACATCGCTTCAATCATCAACTGGCATGACCCTTTTTCAAGCTCTTTATGGAAGAGAACCACCACCAACTGCTAGTTATTTTTTGGGCAGCAACTGTAATGATCTTGTGGAACAATTTTTACTCCAAAGGGATGAGGTGTTGGATACAACAACAACAACAACAACCCAGTATAATCCCACTTAGTGGGGTTTGGGGAGGGTAGTATGTACGCAGACCTTACCCCTACCCTGGGGTAGAGAGGCTGTTTCCAAATAGACCCTCGGCATCCTTCCCTCCAAGAACTTCTCACCTTGCTCTTGGGGAGACTCGAACTCACAACCTCTCGGTTGGAAGTGGGGGTTGCTTACCATCAGAGCAACCCCTCTGATGAAGGAAGGTACTGGCTAAAGCTCACGAAGAATGAAGGACCTAGCAGATAAACAAAGAACTGAACTGAAGCTTGAGGAAGGAGATTGGATCTTTATGAAGCTCAAACCATACAGACAAGTGTCAATTCGACTTCAAAGACAACATAAACGGGGAAGAAAGTACTTTGGTCCATTTCGTGTTCTTTCATGGCATACAAATTGGAATTGCCGGTAGCTCCCAGTCTTTCATATATCACTAGTTAGGAAATGTCTGGGGCACTCAGATAATCAGATCGTAGCACTTCACTTGACTGATTTTGTTCAGACCTACAGGTCTGAACCTTGAGGACAAGGTTCTCATTGGATATGGGGTAATGTTATGAATCCAGAATCACAAAATGAACCTGTTTATGATGCTGACAAGTTGGGTGCTGATGTGGAGTCCACGGAAGATGCTATTGAGGACAATACGGTGAGAGGCAAACGAGTGAGACAAATGGCTTCAAAGCTACGTGATTATGTAATGGTGATGTAGTTATAGGAGTTGGTTATATAAGGCAGGGTAGTGGATCAGGAAAAGTTATCGAGAATATTCTTCTCTCATCTATATCTCTGTAATTCTAGATTCTCATCTCCTTCTTTCAGTTGTTATCCGCTGCACTCTGTTAATTTCATCATTGTAGTTCCCTTTGCATATCCATATAAGTTGTTTCTGGTGTGGTTCAGAATTATTAGCAGCAATTGCTATAGTAAGTACTTGATTTCTCCAACGTTCTGCTCTCTTTCTCCAGCAACTAACCCCTCCCCAGCTCCCAGCCCCCCTCTCTCCCTCTCCCCTTACCCCCTCCGGCGACCCCCTAATAAGGCAACCCCTCCCCCTTTCCCGAGTTAGGCAGCCCCCCTCGTTCTTTTTTTTTTTTTTTGGTGTGTGATTTTCAGATACAAGTCGCGGCGGACAAGAAGAGCTTACGGCATTTGGACGCGAAGAGCAAAGCAACACCGGACGAAGTGTGCAAGAGCTAGCGGTATTTGATCTCGGGCGAATCAAAGCATACTTCCAGGTTTTTCCATCGGGAGTTGGTACCTCCCGACCCCCTTTTTTACTCTGTACACCCTTTTACGTTTTCTATTTAAGCACCCTGTGTGTAGTTTACTTTGTCGATTCCTAGCTTGCATCCTTTCGAGCACACCGCTGTAGTACGTGGGTGCATCACTGTTTTCCGTAATCGGTGGGGGATAGTGGCCGCGGCAGGTGATGGTAGAGTAAGGTCATGTCCTCGGGGGGCAGGGGTGAGGGCAGGGGCGAGCAGGGGGCTGGGAGCGGTTCTGTGGGTAGGGCCGGAGGCAAGGGTGGGAAGAGGGTAGCGGACGCTCATAGATTAAGGATCGGGTCGTGAAACGTAGGCACTCTGACGGGTAAGTCCATTGAGTTGGCGAAGGTTCTTCAGAAGAGGAGGGTTAACATAGCCTGTGTCCAGGAGACTAGGTGGAAAGGGTCGAAGGCGAGGAATGCAGACGGGTTTAAGTTGTGGTATTCTGGGGTCGTGAAAGGTAAGAATGGAGTGGGCATCTTGGTTGATAGGGATCTAAGAGAGTCCGTGGTCGAGGTTAGACGAGTGAATGATAGGTTAATGTCTATTAAGTTGGTTATTGCGGGTTGCGTCCTCAACGTCATCAGCGCTTACGCGCCGCAATCGGGCTTAGACGAGGAGGTTAAGAGGCGCTTTTGGGAGGACTTGGATGATATAGTGAGTAGTATTCCCCAATCTGAGAAGTTCGTTATTGGAGGGGACTTTAATGGTCATATTGGGACTGATGCTGGTGGTTATGGTGAGGTGCACGGTGGCTTCGGCTTTGGGGTTAGGAACGGAGGAGGCACGTCACTGCTTGATTTCGCTAGGGCTTCCGAGCTTTTGATTGCGAACTCGACATTTCAGAAGAGGGAGAAGCATTTGGTCACCTTCAAGAGTGCGGCGGCAAGGACTCAGATTGATTACCTCCTCCTCAGAAGGAGCGATAGGGGTATGTACAAGGACTGCAAGGTTATTCCGGGAGAGTCCCTTTCGACTCTTCATAGACTCCTAGTGATGGATGTCGGTCTTTGGGTGAAGAGGAAGAGGAGGGGTGCTCGGGGACAACCGCGGATTAGATGGGGTGTTTTGAATAAGGAGAAAGCACAGGAGTTGGAGAGGAGGTTAGCTGAGGGCAGAGCTTGGAGAAGTTCTGGGGAAGCAGATGCTATGTGGTCAGAGACGGCGAACTTGATTAGGGAGGTAGCACGGGATGTGCTCGGGGTAGCAAAGGGCTATTCAGGAAGACATCAGGGTGACTGGTGGTGGAACGAAGTAGTCCAAGGAAAAGTGGAGAGGAAGAAGGCGGCGTTTGCTAAGATGGCAGGGAGCACAAGCGAGGAAGAACGGAAAGTGAACAGGGAGATCTACAAGGCGGCGAGGAAAGAAGCAAATATGGCGGTTATTGAAGCCAAAAACGCGGCGTTTGGTCGCATGTACGAGGAATTAGGGGAGAAAGGCGGGGACAGGAAGGTATTCCGGTTAGCTAAAGAAAGGGAAAGGACGGCGCGTGATCGTGACCAAGTTAGGTGCATCAAGGGCGAGGATGGTAGAGTTCTGATGGGGGAGTCTCAAGTCAAGCAGAGGTGGCAGACATACTTTCGAGACTTACTTAACGATGTAGGGGATCGTAACATAGAGCTAGGGGAGTTGGGGCATTCAGAGCAACATAGAGACCTTGGGTACTGCAGGCGCATTAGGGCGGAGGAGGTCATGGGGGCTTTGCGTAGGATGAGTAGGGGTCGAGCGACCGGGCCTGACGAGATCCCGGTAGAGTTCTGGAAATGCATGGGTAGGTCAGGAGTGGAGTGGCTCTCCAGGTTGTTCAATGTGATCTTCAGGACCAAAAAGATGCCGGAGGAGTGGAGGTGGAGTACAGTGGTGCCCTTGTACAAGAACAAAGGTGACATCCAGTGCTGCAACAACTATAGGGGTATCAAATTAATAAGTCATACCATAAAGGTCTGGGAGCGGGTGATCGAGGCGAGGATGAGGGAGATAACATCTATATCTGTGAACCAATTCGGTTTCATGCCGGGTAGCTCCACTACAGAAGCTATCCACCTTGTCAAGGGGGGCGGTTCAGAGATAAGAAGAAGGACCTGCACATGGTGCTTATCGACTTGGAGAAGGCGTATGACAAGGTCCCAAGGGAGGTGCTATGGAGGTGCTTGGAGGCGAAGAGCGTGCCAGAAGCCTACATCAGAGTCATTAGGGACATGTACGATGGAGCTAAGACTAGGGTTAGGACGGTGGGTGGCGACTCAGACCATTTTCCAGTGGTTATGGGGCTCCATCAAGGATCGGCGCTTAGCCCTCTCTTGTTTGCCTTGGTGATGGATGCTCTTACCCGACATATTCAAAGGGATGTGCCTTGGTGTATGCTATTTGCTGATGACATAGTCTTGATAGACGAGACGAGAGTCGGTATTAATGAGAGGTTAGAGGTATGGAGACAGGCTCTCGAGTCTAAGGGTTTCAAAATAAGTAGATCTAAGACAGAATACCTGGAGTGCAAGTTTAGCGCCGAGCTGAGCGAAGTAGGCAGGGACGTGATGATTGGATCTCAGGTCATCGCCAAGAGGGACAGTGTCAGATATCTTGGATCGGTAATTCAGGGGGACGGAGAGATTGACGGGGACGTCACTCATCGTATAGGAGCGGGGTGGTCAAAATGGAGGCTTGCATCAGGAGTCCTGTGTGACAAGAAAGTTCCACAAAAACTCAAGGGGAAATTTTATAGAGCTGTGGTTAGACCGGCCATGTTGTATGGGGCGGAGTGCTGGCCACTGAAGAACTCTCATGTTCAGAGGATGAAGGTTGCGGAGATGAGGATGCTCAGGTGGATGTGCGGGCTCACCAGGTTAGATAAGATTAAGAATGAAGTTATTCGAGAGAAGGTGGGGGTGGCCCCGGTTGATGAGAAGATGCGAGAAGCGAGGCTGAGGTGGTTCGGGCATGTACGGAGGAGAAGTCCTGATGCCCCGGTGAGGTGTGGTGAGCGACTGGCGATGGTCGGCGCACAGCGAGGCAGAGGGAGGCCTAAGAGGTATTAGGGAGAGGTGATTAGGTACGACATGGCTAGCATGCGGGTTTCTGAGGACATGGCCCTTGATAGGAAAGTCTGGAGGTCTAGTATCAGGGTTGTAGGATAGGGGGCCCCTACAGTTTTTCGTACTCCTCACCCGGGGTTGGGTGAGGCTTGGCAGGGCTATCCTTAGATGATTTGTGTATTGGATTGTGTCTCCCTTATGGTAGTTATTTATGGTAGTTACTGTCTGATACTATTGCATGCTATTTATGGTTCTTATGTTTAGATAATTATTTATGTTATTTCTGCTGGACTTACTAATGCTCTTTTGTTTTTGTTTTTGTTTTTGTTTTTGTTTTTGATTTTGTTTCTCCTCTCCTTCACTGAGCCGAGGGTCGATTGGAAACAGCCTCTCTACCCTTTCGGGTAGGGGTAAGGCTCGTCTACATATTACCCTCCCCAGACCCCACTTTGTGGGACATTACTGGGTAGTTGTTGTTGTTGCTATAGTAAGTACTCCTTTGAATATTACAGAATTTTAACTCAAGCATTAGTTAGTATGTATCCCACCAGATGCCCCTTTTTTCCGGGCTAGGACCAATCTAAACTTTGTTGGAACAAACTAGAATAAAGCCTCTCACTGCTCAGGGTAAAATCATTCATTCAAAAATTGCATATTCATATTCCTGTAAGCTCTCACATTAAACATCCATTACATGCTAAAAGGATCCCAGGCACTGAGAACAAAAAATTCTGAAGAAAATATACTAACCTAATAATGATACATTTGACCAAAATTATAGCACAACCATTGAGAATTGTTGAATTGATATCATTGAATTATTCAATAAATTCAATCAACCACTAATTCGGATTTCTGATAAATACATCAAAAGAATACAAAATCGGCAAGTCACGCCAAAGGGGTAAAAAAGGATAATCTAATACAATGACACAACACATGGTGCAATCATAAACACCGATTAAAGTTACAAGTATACAACAACAAAATTTAGAAAGACGCGGCGTGGGGGGGCCCTATTGTTCGTCCTAGTAGTTCAAAACTGTTTAGCAAAATCCTGCTGCTTATTGTTAACTTTTCATTTTTATTGGTTCATATAAAGAATGACAATGACCATGAATAATGCACCTATACAGAAAGTAAAGGTTTATATTTTCCCCTTCCTCTTCTCATCCAATGCCTGCACAAAAGAGAAGTAGAACTTAGGCAGCACTTTTATGAATCTATAGCCCCAAAAAACAATTCCCTATGGAAGTGCAATGACTCAACCCCTGTTTTGAGTTCTAGCATCCCATTCTTTGATTTGAGACTTGGTATGTTCGTATAATGTTTATGACAAGCGAGCATGAGCGGTTTGGACCCCGAAGGACTCGGTGAAGATTTAGAATCTTATCGTGCTATTTGGAAGTTTAAAGAGTTTAAGTAGCAACCTTACCCCTGGATTCTAGTAATATACTTTTGGTTCATGTTTTGCAGCTTCTAATAAGTTTATGCATTTCGACTTGTATGAATGTTCGTTTTAGGAATTGAGAGACTTGGGGGACGTTTCTGCACTATTGCATGAAAGTTGGAACCTTAAAGATTCTTTAAGTTGAATCGAGTTGTTGTTTTGGTTTGTAGTGCTTCGCTTCGTGTTTCGAGCCTTTGGATAAGTCAGTACAGAGTACTGGACTTGTCAAGATGATTTGAAGGGGTCCCATGGGGCTCTGGTGAGTTTCGAGGTATTTAGAGGAGTATTAGGTGAAAGACCAGCCAAATCTGCAACGAATACAAACCCGGCGTGTCAGTGCAATTCACCTGAAGTTTTGTATAAATAGCCTCATTTCGTACTTTGAGTTCATTCACGATTTTTGGAGCTAGGGAGCTCCAATTGAGGCAATTGTTTGAAGGATTTTTTATGTACGACGTTGCAGTAAGTTATTTTAACTCGAATCTATGACTATCCATGAATCTGTCGTCAATTTTGTCTTAAAATCAAAGAATCAAAGAGCTGAAATGGGATTTTAGACCAAACCTTAAGAAAGTGATGAAGATTTAAAAGTCGATTATTTGCATTGAGAATCTAATTACATATTTGAACTCGGGTGATTATGAATAACCGGGATTTTGGGGTTTGACCATGTGGGTCCGGGGTTGATTTTCTTGACTTTGACCTATGCTTATCTTTTGCTTTGAGAATTGAGTCCTATGACTTTATTCGACATTAGGAGCATTTCTTGGGCTACATCAGGCTCGTTTGATAGAATTGGAGCAGGAAAAGATTATATTCTTCAAAGAGTTAGTCCAAAACCGAGTTAAGTTGAGACTTGAACTTCCCTGAGGGAATTTTTCCTAAATTGTCTTGTTTGTTAGGTGCTATGTATTTGGGGGTAACGTGTATACGAAGTGACAAGCGTATACGCGGACATCATGTTAACCCCATGCTTGGGTAAGGGACAAGCTTTGTATGCTTTACTTGTTTTAACTGTTGTATGACTGCTTGAGCATCTTATTCATGCTAGATCATCTTATTGGAATTCCTACACATGCTAGTTTAACATGATAGTGTTATGTATGCTGGATTACATGAGTTGCTCATTAGTTATACACTGATCATGTCTAATCTTCGAGTCATGACTATTTAGTATTTATCCATCTTTATATGTTAGTCTTATGTTATAGGCATCTTTCACATGCTAGTTTTACATAATAGATTACACCAATGTCGAGTTACATACTTCTTTAATAGTCATGAACTGAACATATGCATCTTCGTCTGCATATGAGGTTAACACATAGATATGGTTTTGGCATGTTGACTTGTCCATGTGGGTTAGATTGTGCATGTTGATTTGGCAATGCAGTCAGGGTGTGTGGATCCACGTTTATGTTTGTGTGTGGATTATGATTCATCGCTTATGAGTCACCCTCTCATGTTTCTCTTTTGATGGCGTACGCGCAGGTTTGTGAGAAACTGACGAGTTTCTAGTTTGTTGGACACTTTGAGGATGTCAGTTGATGTAAAGTTCGAGTTTGTATCATAAATATACAATCATACACTCTTGTTGCATTTTTTATAAATGTTAACGGGTGCATATCATTAGATACATATTGTTCGATGCATTTCACACATGCTTTGAGTTGTTTGTTGAGAAAGCATACATCATATTGCATGCTTAGACTATGCATATCATTATATATGTTATTTTGATGCATTGATATATGTATTGGACTTGCTTAGTCGAGATAGGGTGTATCATTTCATATGCTCTATGTGCGCATATCGTTATATGCTTTGAGCATGATTAGTTTGTTATGTTGCTTCAGTGCAATTTTTCTGTTGTTGCTATGTATATGAATTACACGGGTTAATACGAGAATATTTTGACTAAACCCTTGCCAGTAGTTTGTTAGGAGAATAGTTATGGATACTTACTGTGCCGGTATACTCATACCACATTTTTGCACCTTGTGTGATGATATTGGACTTGAGTATGGAGTTCTTGAGCGAGCATTGAAGATATATCATCGTTCTAGTTATGAGTGGTCATTTTGTTCATGGTAGTGTGTAGGACCTTGTATCTATGTGTTGTATATTTCAAGTAGATAGTTGCATTTTTTTTTCATATCAAAATTGTATTCATATTCATAGTAGCTCTGACTGGTGAATACCGATTCTTGGAATAGTTTGTATAGAATTCTTCATTTTAACCTTATTATTTATAAGAAGATTTTTTGTTTAAGTTATATTTGTATTGATTGTTTCACCTAAGGGATTGCATTAGGGGGCATCACGATTTAGTGGAATTTGGGTCGTAACAGAAAGTCAGGTTCACGTCAAGACAAAGTTGTCGAAAATAGAAATCCTTTTTATGCCCAAGTAAAAAGTAAACAAGATTCTAATCCTTCAAGTTGAATTATAAGGGTAAAGTACGGTTCCCACACTACAATATTCATCTTTGCTAGTGAGTATTCAAATTGCTTGATATCATAAAGGAATGATGCCAATGCTTATGATAACATTATTTTCCACGTTTTTTTATCCAACTCTAGACTTGGGGGCTAAATATAAAGGATAAGAATGAAGCCAAAGCAGCACTATCAGATTAACCAACACCATGTTGGATTTGGACAAGGACAAATAGATGAAAACATGGATATTCATATTCTAGAAAATAGGGAGGGCACGGCATGAATAGGACAAGAAATTTGTGTGTATATATGCAAGAGTACAATATAAGAAAAAGAAAACACAGGAAAAACATACAACACATGCTTCAGACATAATTGATCAAGCGGTCTTAATTGCATAATCATCTGATCTAAAAACTTAAACGGTTAGAAAGAGAACATTTCTATTTACGTAAGTCTTCAACACGCCCCTCACGTGTAGGCCTAATTTTTTTTCATGGGTCCAACACATGATATTTTTTCCCATAACGGATGGCGGTGAGGCTAAAACTCAGAACCTTTGCTTGCTCTGATACCATGTTCAAGTGTGGGGCTACCTCATTTAAAAGTTTAAATAATTAAAGAGAAAGATAATACATTTTCATTTACTTGTTTACGTCTTCAACAAACTTCACGAAATCTTAAAAAGGTATTAAGTGGCCCATATTGATTGAGGAAATGGATTGTTGTCTCCTTAAAAGCGAGACATCCTCACCTCATCACATGAGTTAACTTTTGGGTTAAGTTAGGTTCAAAATACATTTTTTAAACATGGTTTTAGAGTCAAACCAGTCATAATTTCGCTGCCAATGTTGAGACCCCTGTTAGGTTTTCCATGCTTTAGTTGTCTAAATCATCTTGTTGGAGGGGGGGAGGAAGACGGGGTATTAAGATCCCAAATTGATCGAGGAAATAAGTTGTTATCTCCTTATATGATCTTGGGCAATCCTTATCGGATAAGCTAACTTTTAAAGTTAGAATAAGGTCCAAGGTTCCTTTACTTAACATAAGAATAGATCAAACAATTCAATATTTCATAAATGTTAGAAGATAAAGAGAGAACATGGGTTAAAAAAAAGCACATGCTTGTTGTGAATGTTAAATCATTTGCAAATTTTCAGGATGTAGCTTTCTAACTTCTAAGTTAGAGCTTGGTACAAAAACAGAGATTGAGATTCCAGTTTTGACAAGCTTCCTTCACTAAAAAGGATACCCCAGTTATTCCTTTAAGATATATTATTAGTCAGTATAAGAAGGGTGAAGGTGAGATTAGACGGGATTATTGTGCCTAAATGCAAGTAATTCAGATATCTAAGCTCATTTCAGGCAAGTGGAATGAGAGATAAAAATGTTACATATAGAATAAATATCAA
Source organism: Nicotiana benthamiana (assembly GCA_034376525.1). Classification (NCBI taxonomy): domain Eukaryota; kingdom Viridiplantae; phylum Streptophyta; class Magnoliopsida; order Solanales; family Solanaceae; genus Nicotiana; species Nicotiana benthamiana. The sequence goes on along the minus strand of CM067329.1, from coordinate 89,102,345 downwards.
ATGGTTGAAATGGAGAAGTAGTACCGGGGTTTTATGTGATAGAAGGATGCCTAGCAAAATGTAAGAAAAGTTCTATTGAACAGCTATAAGACCAGTAAAGTTATATGGAACTGAATGTTGGAAAGTTCGACATAATCCACAAGATGCGCTTCATATAGATGCACATGCTAAGATAGATGTGTGGTCATAGAAGATTAGATAAGATTAAAAAAGAAAATATTGGTTAAAAGGTGCAAATAGCAAATACTGAGGATAAAGTGAGAGAAGGTCGCTTGAGATGGTTTGGTCATGTCATGTGTTGCCACTGGTCTGTAAGTGTAATAGCATAGTGAGTGAAGGTGTTAAAAATGGATGAAGAAGACCTAAAATCACATGGAAAGCAGTTATGTTGAAAGACTAACAATTTCTTTGAATCCATACAGACTTAGCGAAAGACAGAGCACAATAGAAGAAAAAGATATATATATATACATATATATAGGCAATATTAACTAGATGGGAATATGTTTTGGTAATGTCAATACATAAGCCCTATGCTTCTAAGATAGCCTTCTCTCAAATTTATGCCGATACAAAGTGCAAAGAACTTCTAATACTTCTATTCTTGTTATTTTGTATCATGTTGGTCTGAGATGAATTGAAAAGAAGAAACATGGTCATCGAGGATTCATATATTCAACCCCAACTTGTTTGGGGTTGAGGTATGGTTATTCTTGTATGCATTAGAAAAAAAGCTTTAGCAAATAAAAAAAGTAGTAGTTTAGTGCAGTCTAGTAAATCAACACAAGTGTCCATAGTTGTCAACTGCATTTATATTTTCAAGATTTCGGACATGATATGTTGGTGCTAAAAAGAAAAAATTGTCCCATTGGTGTTAGTGTCGGACTACTGTACGACTCAAATATGTTACCCAACATATGATGCCCACGCTTTCAAGAATTTAAGCTAAGCATCAATATAGAAGAAAGTTTCAATTGTACTAAAACGAACATATATGTGTAAAATGATTAATTCACCGAGAAATAGTAGCAAATCATATGAGATGGTTAACTAAAAAGGAAAAAGTTAAATTTCGAACCCATATATTTCAGAATATCGCAAAGGAAACAATACCTTGCTTTGGAAGATTCTCATCGTCAGCACAAGAGTATCGCGCATTCTAGAAAGAATTAAGAAAGCAGCAACTTAGATTTCAATGATTCAAAGAACGAAGAGAATCAAAATCTGATATAATAACAATATAGTAACTAAGGAAACAATATATTCCCCATACCAAATTCTTTGGTAACAAACAAACCCAAGAATACAAGCAACAAAAGAAATACAGATTAGTTCCTCTTTTTTTTTTTAAATGACAAATGAAAGCTGCCACCCTACAAGAAGTCACAACTTAATACCTTATCCAAAAATTAAAAAAGAAAAAGAAGTACACAACTTAATCTCATGAAATCACTAAAATTTAAGCTGAAAACTGGGTGCTTCTAGTACTCTAGCTACAGCTTATAAGAGAGAGAATATTAGGTAAAACACAGTGGGAATATACATATAGCTGTTGACAAGCAACTTATGACAGGAAGTATCAACGGATGCTACAATCTGAAATAAATCCATATGCATCAAAGAACCATGTCTAGAATAGTACTTTAGAAATAATTAATAAATACTTCTAAACTGTGAATATATGGATGCTTTTCATTCACTTACATGGTACAGAACACATAGGGGGTTATCTAGTACATATTCTTAAAACATGTGACACTAATGCGCTTTTTGAAAAGTAACTTTAAAGATAGATGAAGTGACAAAATCGTAATGTCTTCAAAATAATCGATCACTGTTCACCTACGTTGATGCAGGTACCCCTAAGTTAGATATTCTCCTAAATCAAGAATTACGATTCAATACCATTTCAATTGTTTGCTTACAGCTTTACTTTTGCGTGACTAAGTAGAACCTACTAAACAAAAAAATAGACAGCAAGTTATATGCCCCGTGCATGATTATGTTATAGGACAACTAACAATTTTCAATGTCATGTGATTTAACCCAAAAAAGATGCTAAGTTAAAAGTTACCTTATATCATTGTTTGTACTGAAGGGATGTGAAGACCCATCGGAACATGTGATAACAAACTGTGTTGACAACCCACTTGGAATTTTGATCTGAACATAGAAGAGTCAGAATTACACTCAAATATGTGACAATAAATTAGGTGATAATACAAATTTCCATTCCGTATATTCAACCACTTCACCACCAATACAGTTAAGCCTATTTTCTGTTTATTTGCTCCAATTATGAGTATCGATCGCCCTCACACCCACCCACCCTTAAGTACAAGTAAATTGTCCATCCATTGATCGATAATGGTGTCATCAGCATTTTTAGATTACTAAATTTTGCTTCCTGTGATTATCTTTAGGAAATTCAAGAACAATGTGACTAAACCACGACAAAATGGGCTTCTTTTGCTTGCTATTGTTATTTTTACTATAGTTTCTTTTTCTTCTTTTCTAAGGTATAAGCCATATGAACTTATCAATGGTCAGGCGATGTGCCCACCAAACACGGTTAAGTAGGATACGTCCTTTTCCTCCCTACAACAAGAAATCATAAAACTAATGTGTTATCTCCTCCAACTAATAGCCTGTTATGACAATCAGCATCATCGAACATCAGTTTATGTGATGATTCAAACTTATGTATAATTGTATCATTACATTTTTTATAAGTAATGAAATCCGGGATGCAACCAACAGCTTCTTTTCATTGGTAAAATTCAGAGAGCTAACTGCAAATCAAAGGTCAGGACAACAGTCTACCAAGTCTAGAGCTCCACATCTAGAGCCAGATCCTTTTTTTCTATTAACGGAGTTGAAAAATTAAGAGAGAGAGAGAGAGGGCGGGAGAGAGAATTGTAAGAAATGTTCAGTCATATCCTCAAATCACTGAGATGTAAATAGTGTACACACATGTGACATGCTTTAAATAACATACAACAACAACAACAACAAAAACCCAGTGTGGTCCCACAAGTGGGGTTTGAGGAGGGTAGGATGTACGCAACTTTACCCTACCCTGGAAGGGCAGAGACTATTTCCGATAGACCCTCTCCTAAAGAAGGTGAGAGAAGCCCCGGTAGGAAGCAATAGCAAAACAATAATTAGAAAACTAAATCGGAGATAGCAACAGATAAGGGTACTGATAACAAGTAGTAGCAAGATAACATTTTTAGAAAACTAATTCCAAGGCAGCAGACGAGAACATGAATGAAGTACTGCTAGCAAACTACGAAATTTCCAATGGCAAGTAACAAGGAAACGAGGCATGCGAAAATAGAAAACTAAGGTAAAAAGGGTACCGTACTAGCGCTAATACTATCGAGCTAGAGAAGACAAAGGGAGATGCACGACTACCTACTAACCTTCTACCCTAATCCTCAACCTCCACACCTTTCTATCCAGAGTCATGTCCTCGATTAGCTGAAGTAGCGCCATATCCCGCCTGATCACCTCTCCCCAAGTCTTCATTGGCTTACCTCTACACCTCCTCTCAACTCCTAAGGCCAACCTCTCACATCTCTTGACAGGGGCATCTGCGCTTCTCCTCTTGACATGCCCGAACCATCTCAACCTTGCCTCACGCATCTTTGACTCCATAGGGGCCATTCCCACCTTGTCTCGAATAACTTCATTCCTATTCTATCCAACCTAATATGCCCACACATCCATCACAACATCCTCATTTCCGCTACCTTCATCTGCTGGACATGAGTGTTTTTGACTGGCCAACACTCTGCCACATACAACATAGTCGGTCTAACCACTATCTTGTAGAACTTACCCTGAAGTCTCAATGCTACATTCTTATCACACAAAACACCGGAAGCTAGTCTCCACTTCATCCACCCCGCTCCGATATGGTGTGAGACATCCTCATATATCTCCCCATCCTTCTGAATTATAGATCCCAGATACTTGAAACTCTCTCTCGTGGAAATGACTTGCATATCGAGTTTCACATCCCCGTCCGCCTCATGGGTAACACCGCTGAACTTGCACTCCAAGTATTCTGTCTTGATCCTACTCAACTTGAAACCCTTAGGCTCCAGAGTATGTCTCCAGACTACCAGCCTCTCGTTAACGCCACCTCGTGTCTCATCAATCAGGACTATGTTATCCGCAGATAACAAGTACCAAGGCACCTCCCCTTGAATGTGACGTGTCAAAGAATCCATCACCAGGGAAAACAAAAACGGGCTAAGTGTTGATCCCTGATGCAACCCCATCTCAACCGGAAAGTAATTTGAGTCTCCACCTGTTGTCCTAACCCGTGTCTTAGCTCCATCATACATGTCCTGAATCACTCTAATATACGCTACAAGCACTCCTCTAGCCTCCAAACATCTCCATAGAACCTCTCTTGGGACTTTGTCATAGGCCTTCTCCATATCAATGAACACCATGTGCAAATCCTTCTTCACCGCCCTAAACTGCTCCACCAATGTCCACACAATATGAATGGCCTCAGTGGTCGACCGTCCCGGAGCGAAACCAAACTGGTTCTCGAAAATGGACACACCTCCTCAACCTCCCTTCAATCACCCTCTCCTGCACTTTCATCGTATGGCTTAACAACTTGACACCCCTATAGTTGTTGCAGTTTTGGACATCCCCCTTATTCTTGTACAACGGGATCATCGCACCTCGACTCCACTCTTCGGGCATCTTTGTCCTAAAAATGACATCAAGCAACCCAGCAAGCCATTCCAAGCCTTTTTACCCACGCTCTTCCAGAATTCCATCGGGATCTTGCCCAGCCCTGTTGCCCTGTCCCCATTCATCCTGCGCATAGCCCCTACAACCTTTCCCACTCGCATACGTCCACAGTACCCAAAATCTTGCTGCCGCTCCGAGTACTCCTACTCCCCCAACACAATGCCCTTATCTCCCTCTTCATTCAAGAGCCTATGGAAGTAAGACTGACATCTCTGCCTAATTTGTGCCCCCTCCAATATAACTCTTCCCTCCTCATCTTTTATGCATCTCACTTGGTCCAGACCCCGGGCCTTCCGCTCCATCACCTTCGCTGCCCTATACAACTTCATGTCCCCGCCTTTATCCCCAATTTCTTCGTATAGACGAATAAACGCGGTGGTCTTAGGCGCAGTAACCACCAACTTCGCCTCCTTCCTAGCCTTCTTATATCCCTCCCTGCTAGCACTCTTCTGCTGCTCGTCTATACTCTCCACTAGCTTCAAATATGCCGCTTTCTTGGCTTCTACTTTCCTCTGAACCTCTTGGTTCCACCACCAGTCCCTTTATGGCCACCAGAAAAACCCTTTGAGACCCTTAACACCTCTCTCGCCGCCTCTCTAATGCAATTTGCTGTCATAGACCACACACAACTCGCATCCCCGCTACTACTCCAGGCCCCCATAGCCAGCAACTTCTCCCCCAACTCCTGGGCTTTATCCTTAGTCAATGCACCCCACCTGACCCTAGGTATACAAACAACGTACAATTCTAGGAATTGAATCAACCTAATGATTCTAATTAATCTACATAATATTGCTTTATATCCATAACATTACCAAATATAAGTCCTTAATTACATAATATATACTTCTTAATTATAGAAGGAAGAATACAAAGATGGTTTTCTAAACTTGGCAACAATTTCACTTAGCTACCTCAACTGAGGCTTGTACCAATTAGATATTTCAACCTCACTCCATATGTGCCTATTAACCACAACAGGTTGACATGGCAAAAAAATTGTATACTCGCAATAATTTTCACTTACAACAACAACAACTACCCAGTAAAATCCCACAAAGTGGGGTCTGGGGAGGGTAATGTGTACACAGACCTTACCCCTGCCCCGGTAGGGCAAAGAGGCTGTTTTCGATATACCCTCGGCTTAGAACGACTGAAATAGAGGAAAACAAGAAAAAAAAAAAGGAAATTCATTAGTCCAGTAAAACCATTAAAGTAACAGAAGCATAAAAAAGTATAAAAATAAAAACCAAAAGATGAATGACATGCAATAATGGTAACCAGAGTCTAAGGCATCTAAGATAAACAATAAGAATAATATGAGTTCGACATAAACTGCAGGCCATCTAAGATCAACCATAATCCAACCCGCCTCACCCCCGGTATGCAAGAAGGGAAGCACCACTACCCCTATCCTACAACTCTAATGCTTGTCCTTCTACAATTTCAGCCTACAAAGCAAATTCAAAAATATAGAATTCAAGTAAATAACAAGAAAACTACCAGAAATATACGATTGATCTCGGTATAACAATAGCTAAGTATAATTTGCACAATTTTACTAGCCGTGTCTTCATCCGAGCACATGTATGATCGTCTAGCTTTCCTTTTTCTTGTAGCTACAAAGACTTTGGTGTTAAAAGATCCAAAATTCCCTTCTCCTTTTCCTAGTCACATGGAAGTGCGTTAGTATTCCTGATGATCTGGCACAAACTAAAGATGAGCCAAAACTGAGAAATATTTTTTCTTGATTTGCTAGTTACTCACCAACTTAGAGCGAACTAAAGCAAAACTTCTTTTTCCAGCAGTGTGAGGATTCTTCAACTTTTTTCGGTTCTCAATATTAGTTTTGGACATTTTTGCAAAAGTAGGGGGTCTAGGTAACGTTGTAACGGGACTTGGACGTGCCTGTTTAAAGCGTGGCCATAAAGTTGATGTCATGCTTCCTTTCTATGAATGCACTCCTAAGCATTTAATTGATGAGCTAGCCTTGATCAAAACTTACAACTCATATCTTGATGGAAACTGGGTAGCCTGTAATGCATATCGAGGAGAAGTTTCAGGCGTTTCTATGATACTTATTGAACCTTCCAACCACTTTTTCAAGGGAACAAACATATATGGAGGGTCATACAATGAGTTAGAGGCATATTTGTTTTTCAGCCGTGCTTGCCTGGAATTGATGCAGGTATTACAGCCCATAAGTTTTAAATTGCTTCATAGTACATGTACAAAAAGATTAAAACTTACTCCAATTTGACAATTCTATTGGAACTTTTTTTGGGTTAATGTTTTAATTCCACGAGTTATCGAGCTACATCTGATCTATTGGAAATATTTTTGGGTTAGTGTGTTTTACCATCAGTTATTGAGATACATCTTATCGCATGCTAGTTATATGCACATCTTTGGACAGCCATGGGAATTTTTATGTGACGGTGGCATGCCAATATGGTTTGCTGCCTCAATCAACTTTAGTCTTAAAATTAGTTGATTAATTGGAGCCTTAGTGACAAGAAGGGTTGCTCTGATGGTAAGCAACCCCCACTTCCAACCGAGAGGTTGTGAGTTCGAGTCTCCCCAAGAGCAAGGTGGGAAGTTCTTGGAGGGAAGGATGCCGGGGGTCTATTTGGAATCAGCCTCTCTACCCCAGGGTAGAGGTAAGGTCTGCGTACATACTAACCTCCCCAGACTCCATCGCAACAATTTTCACTTGGATACCTCAAATGAGGCATGTACCTGCTAGCTATGTTGCGTGGACTCTCCAAAATGTTGCCGCACCCGTGTCGAATTCTCCAAAAATACACTACTTTTGGAGTATCCGACACGCATCCGGCGAGACTTTCGGAGAGTCCGAGCAACATAGCTTGCTAAATACTTCAACCTCAACGTGTACCTAATAAGCACAACACCTGACATGGCAAAAAAAAGTGTATCTCACCCCTCTTAGGAGGGAGGAAATTCAAAAATTACATTTTATTTTTCAAAAATAAATCCATTTTCAGCAAACCACCGGGCCTCAAACATATAGCACAGTCCAAACATCGGCATACCGGAGTCAAAGAAACCCGCAAATAATTGGACCGAACGATTACTGCAAACAGATACTCCGCCCTTTGAAGGATTCAGAGAGCTCGAGATGACTTTTCTTGAAACCATGGATGAGGAAAGCATTGAAATGGAGAGAGGGGTTAGGAAGCGGAGAGCATTTTTCAGTAGCAGTTCACTAGTGGGTTTCTGCAAACAAGGAAGGAGGACTCGAGAAGAGAGAAGGGTGGCCTACAGCGATTTCATAGGTTGAGGCTGGTGGACTGGCAGTGGCGAGATGATGAAAAGAGGAATGAGAGAGGGTAGAAGAAGGTGGTGGCGGCTATTTTGAAGGTATGGCATTAGTGGTGGGTTAATGATGTTTCGAAGGTTTTCCGGCCATGTCGGCAGTGAAGGTCCTTTCCGGTGGTTTCTTTTGGGAATCTGGTGGGCAGTCGGGTGATGGGGTCGCTGGTGGTTTCAACAGGTGATGGACAGGAAGGTTCACTTCAGAAAGAGGGTGGAGTAGGTGGTGGTTCTAACCTGCAATGGAGAGGGGGAACTTCCCGGCGACGGGTGAGAGGGATTTGCAGCACTAGTTAAGACTTTTCTTTTATTCGAACAGATTTTTCTCTTTCTTTCTTCTGAAAAGTTATCTTTTTGGATTATCTAAACTCAAAAGCCACATGGCCTTGTCCCATTTGTTAATTCTTGCCAAATCATCGCATGTGAGATTCACACATTACATTATTATGCTGATTAGACAATTGAGCCCCATAGGCACGTAGTAAGGTTGAAGTATCTAATAGGTACAATCCTCAGTTAAGGTAGCTAAGTGAATATTGCCAAGTTTAGGGAGCCGTGTATGTATTCCGCCATTATAGAATGTTTTATCAAGAACTTTTCCAGATGTAATTATAAATAGGGGTGTCAATGGATATTTGATAATCGACTCAACCGACTGAACAGTACTGCACCGTACCGATTTTCAGGTTTCTTTTATAGAAACCGTAGGTTTTTATATAAATCTATAATCATACGGATAATTAGGGTAGGTTTTTTATTTTATAAAAATAAACTGAAAAATACCGAACCATACCGAATAAATTTTACATATGAAAAATATATTTATAGAGTAAGTTTAAAATTAATAAATATTAAATTTTTTATTGGGCCTTGATATTATGAAAACCGTTACAGGCCAACAAGTAATTAAACTCAAAATACTAATTCCTAAAACCTATTATGCTACTTATACTTAAACTAAGTTATTTCAAGTATCTTTGTTAGCAAGACACAAAGTATTCTAGCGATTATGAGTAGCAAACTGCAATGTATTGAAAATGTTTCCTTTCATATCATTCAAATTTATCTTTTTGAATATTTAATATATACATTATTCTTGAGTACCAGCTTGGTTAATATCTTTTCACTCGTGCGATTTATATTTTCTTTGCTTTTACTTGGTTTCTTTCACGTTGTTATCGAATAGTTGGTGGATACTCTAGTCATCCTTCATGTTCTTTTAAATTCATCACTCTTTGAACAGTAAAAATATCTAAAAAGCTTTGCTAAGTCCTATAAAGAACGTATGTTGTTGCATTCTACTTCTACTGGTGAATTTTACATGATACCGAAATTAAGTAAAAATTGCGTGGGGTAGCCACTCTTTAAAGTGGTATTTACTTTTTATTCAGTATTTTTAATGCTAAGCAAAAATATCCACTAGTCTATTAAAGTTAGTATGAAAAGACGGTGTTACCCTTTCTTCTATCTCTTTTCCTTCCCAAAACGGAATTACAATGTTTATACCTGTCGAATCACATAAAGATGAGATTGTGATTACCATATCGAGAATGAGAGGTCAGTGGGTTGTAGTGGAACAAGTAAATGAGTGGCCAATAGAGAAACTTATACCATTGGCTCAGTGGGTTGTAGTTATTAGCTTTCTGTTGTGTAATTTGACATCAAACATATATGTAAATTGCAATTATTTTTTTTATTTTTTTTTTGTGAAAAGATACAAATAACATTTGGTTTTCTGCTACGTTATGAATCCTGAACTTATAGTTATAAGTTCAAAAGTTAAGGACACTTAGTACTGAACTTCGAGTTCCAAGTTAAAAAGTTAAGGACACATGGTCTTGAACTTAAAATTACAAGTTCAAAGTTAAGGACAAATGGTCCTAAACTTACACTAACAAGCTCAAAAGTTAAGGACAATAGGTCATGAACTTACAGTTACAAGTTCAAAAGTTAAGGACAATAGGTACTGAAGTCCTAAACTTAGACTAACAAACTCAAAAGTTAAGGACAATAGGTCCTGTACTTAGGCTAAGAAGCCTAAGCTAAGGACTATAGGTCCTGAACTTAGATTAACAAGCTCAAAAGTTAAGGACACTTGGTCCTGAACTTACAATTACAAGTTCAAAAGTTAAGGACATGTAGTCGTGAAGTCCTAAAGTTAAGTTCAAAAGTTAAGGACATATAGTCATGAAGTCCTGAACTTAGAGTTCCAAGTCCAAAAGTTAAGGACATATAGTCCTAAAGTCCTGAAGTTAAGTTCAAAAGTTAAGGACATAAGAAGAAGGGTATTTTCGTCCGGGCAGTTAAAAGTTTATTAAAGCAGTGGCTAAAGACTAAGGACATTTTAAACAGTGGCTTAAAAGTAAATACATGTGTTATTAGTGGCTAACCGTGCACTTCCCCAAAAATTAACCAAATCGTACCAATACCGAAGTGAAACCGACATAATTGGGACAGTTTTGAAAAGTCTAATTTTGGTTATACATAATAGAATAACCGAAAAATTAGTATGGTACAAATTTTATAACATAACCAGCCAAACCGAACCATTGACACCCCTAATTATAAATAATGCTGGAATGTATACATGCATAGCAAATTTATGGTAACTATGGCTACAGGTCTTCACATTATCATATATTTGCAGGAAAACATATAATCAGCTTCTCAAGACCCATACAAGATGAGCACCGAGTAGTAAATTCTATTGATAAATAATATAATTTCATTTTAAGTATTAATCCATCACATGCAAGCACATACCGACAACTCTTTGGAAAATTTTTCTGCTATTACAACAGCTTGTGTCCTATGAACCTTGACTTGGAAGCTTGATCGCCGCAAAAATATAATCGCTGGTTCCCAGTTCTCAGAAGACTCGACCTGTTGGGCAGAACCAAAAAAGATTGTTCTGAGAGATCTCACAGGGTATTGACAGCCATGATATCTAAGAAAATGATAACAACCCCCCCCCCCTCCCCCCAAAAAAAAGCCACCGAACAACGCAACCATGAATTTCATTCTAACCAAACATTTTATGAATTCAATTATATGAAAAAGCCGAAACTTATTGAATGATTCAAACTCAACAAGCTTAAATCCTAGCCAGTGAATTCCTCATTGGTTTACTCATTTCTCTAATTTTTCTGTTCTATAGGGCTTATTATCCAGGTAGCTCAAAAAGAATGTTTCCTATAAATGTTTCTACAACACTACTTTGACAGAAAGGATACCTGGTGCCTAAGAATGTCCAAGAAGAAGAATTGAATGCCAGAAACTGTGAGAGAGGCTATAGGTGCAAGAACAGGAGAGATATAACATCTCTTGAGCCTATCCAGGAAAAAGTAATGTCATCAATACAATATTTGTATAACCCGTCTGAATATAACTCGCAAGGATGAGAGAAATAAAAGGTGAGGAGCCTCATTTTGCTGCCTGCTGAATCTGGCTAAAGGGACTTGTTAAGCCCGAGAAGAAGTTAATAAGTTTTTGCAATGCACATCCGGAACCTAATATAATACAGATTTTCAGTACATATCATCTATTAGGTTGGTCTTAAATGAAACCAGTGCTTTCCCTTCACATCATAAACTTGTATATCCTGGACCACAGTGCCATCCTCTACACCAGCTGAGCTACATTGAGCCCAAATGAGTTTATAATGAAAGCTAAAACTAGCAAAAGATAGTTCAATACCAAGATGAAGTTGGGCGGAAGACATTGATTACAAAAGGAACTGACAAGAGACCTACTCCAGCTAGACATGCCCACGTTTATAAAATCATTTAATCCAGATGTAACTTCTTACTAATTTCCAGCTGAAGTTAAAATTTTATAGATACTTTAGCTCTACTAAATAAGTGCACCTTTAACAGTGTAGTTACCATCTTGCTGAATGATTCGGACGAAACCTTTTCCAGCATATGCATGTAAATTTGAAAAGGTACTTGTTTGAGAACGTCACTTAGAGGTTCTTGAATAGGGAAAGAGTTTCCTCACATACTTTCTCAAGCAGCGGAACACTCAATGCCCAAGCAGTTACACGTTGTTGATTTCACACTCCTCCGGTAGAGAAGTCATGCTCTCTAGCCAGGATATCTCATATGTTCGATAACGATAGCTTAGCTATGGCCTCAGGTCATCTTTTCGTTCAAGCAAACTACGGGCCTTTTAGTTTCGTTCCATCTAGTCGGTATACAAAGAAATTTAACAGTCTAATATAAAACTCAGTCATACATGAAAATTGTCCAAATTTCGAACAGTTCAATAACTGATGGCTCAATGTAGAGAGGCACTAGCTGGAATATCACTAGACACTGGCAAGATCAATTACTGGTGGGAGTATGTTCCTAATTCTTTTCAGCTTTAAGTGGGTAATACCAGAGAACTTAATAATAACCATCCTGCAACTGGAAAGGAGCAACGGTACAGAAAAGCAGAAGTAATTTATGGTATGCCATTCACTATGCATACTCTTTGAGTGTTACGGAGAGAAGAATAGCAGATTGATGGTGAAAGAAGACCAATGCACCAGCTAAAGTATTTCTGCCCTTAGTCTTTGTTCTCATGGTTAGCAAGTGGCAGTGATATGGATCAGATACAAGACCTTATCAATTCCTTCTATATCCAGTTGTCCACAAAGAGGCAATTTGTAAATTTTCTCGTACATTCTCATGACCACTTTCTTGGTGCTGGTAACTAATGAAGTACCTTATTCTACAAATTAAATTTTATGTTAACCTTACTTGATTTTAAAAAACTGATTTAGTATGTTGTTCTCTATCAAAAACCATTTCAAAGCACAGCAATCCCACAAAGTTAATTCCTGAGAATCATTCTGCAACAATTTGTAAAGGAAAATCTGGAATAAATAAAAAAAAAGCATGTAAGTACATTTGCATAAAATCAACCTACAAGCATTAGAACATTAAACGTGGCCTGGCCTTCAGAAATATGGGAATCTATCTCTGATTGCATGTCTGGGTCTGCAAATATCAAACAACTCATCAAAAGGAGTAGCGGCAAGCAACAAGAGAAAGCTCCTTTTGCTCAAAGTGGACAACTAAATCACATTTTTTGACAGTGAAAGCTAATTACCACATGTTATTTTGTTTTGATCATTGGCAAAAAGCCTGACAAGTTCCCCCTGACAATACCAAATGTTAGCACAAAAAATCTACAAGATAATATGCATTAAAAAATTATTGTACAAACACAAAACTAAGAAGAATAGATAGAAAACGATTAAGATCCATAACAAGATCATCTTTGAATTAGCAAAGACCAAATAGACAGGATGCTCAACAAAAGACACAAAATCAAAATTAACGGCTTAATAATTTGAAGTATGGTTAAATTTTTATCAGATTATGTTATTGTAGAATCTCTAGTCATGTCAAATTTAGGTCTTAATAGATAACGATGTACCGTAAAACAAAATAGATCAACTCTGCTGGCATGTTCATTCAGGTAATACTAATGAAAAGAGTAGATCATTCTTTGGTACTTGACAAAGAATTCACAGTAGCACAAGTTGGGAAGACAATAGCTGGAATATAAAATTCAGAGGACATATAAACGACTAGGAGCTAAATGAGATAAATGAATTCTTCAGTATACTACCTACGTCTGCATGCCTAACCACTAATGAAGACCGTTTGATATGTAGAGGCCACAACAAAGGGATTTATACTGTCAAGACATGTTACGACATATTCATGAAAGAAGTAAATCAGTTTCTTATTGGTCCCAGGAAGCAAATCTGGAAGTTGAAAGCTCCTATAAGTTAGTTGTTTTGAGTGGTTGGTGGCTATAAAGCTTGTTTGACTCAGGACAATTTACAAAGAAGGGGATTCCAGATAGTTAACAGGGCTAATATGTGTAAAGAGGAGGCAGAAACTATCAATCATCTATTTCTATGCACGGTTGTGGCATTTATTCTTGAACATCTTTGGGAATAAAAGGGTGAAGCCAAGATCTACCACTAAGTTACAATCATGCTGGAACAAAAAGGGACTATCAAAGATGGGAATACAATACTGACAGCTATTAGATGGTGCATATGGAAAGAGAGAAATAGGAGATGCTTTGAAGGACAGGAGAATCCATTCTTGAAGATCAAATCGGACTGCATTTTCTTGATATCTTTTGGGTGTAAACAGGATTGGATAGATGATAGTGAAACCCTACTAGAATTCATGGATTATTTTGCATAGACACACGTGGCTTTATTTTTTACTCTTCTTTGGATAGGTTGATTATTTTATACAGCATAAAAGCATAGAAACATAATCGTTGGAAAAGGAACCTATTAAGGGAAAAGTTCAATTATGCCCTCAAAAGAAACATTCCTATTGTTTCAAATTTATATTTACAATCTATAATAATTTGAACTTGGAAAGCAATTGAAACAAATATTTTCCAAATCCATAGTACTTCCACCAGCATAATTAAAAGAGCGGCGTCCTATCTGTAAAATCATCCTGCATTGGAGTCACTGATCTAACTAGTACAAGTATACCAGCATATCACAGATCATATACTACTGTAAACTAAATACAGAGAACTCGAAATGATTGCAATAAATGGGCCATAATTCCATCCAATCCAATCACATAAAAGCATGCTAGACGGACACATAAGATGCAGCCTAAGATTTTGGGTGAATGGCTGAGTGAAAAGTAACTAATTTGAAATTTAAAGCGACTTGAAATCTGCAGACCAAGCAGTTTCAAATGTCAAGTATTCCTAAAGATACATATATTTTATAGCAAGGAGGTTGCATTATTTCCCAACTTTAATTGGTAGAACACAATTTCTTGTTAGTATAAATCAAAGTAGAATAAAATTTAAGGACAGGAAGAGCAAGATCAACTACCTGATGTCCCTGGTCATCCATCGGTATGCATTCAACAGCTATAAGTTTATCAATGTCATCAGCAGTAACTACATATTCAGGATTCGTGGCACCTGAAGATTATGAAAGATGACAGTCAGAAGTAGATGTTAAAGCTAAACAGTTGTGGTGTATAAGGCAATTTCGTTATTGTTGTACTTGTACACTAAGACATATAAAATAAATAACGACAAAGAGCCATGAGAACCTCTGCATAAAGGTTTAGACTTACCCTCAATATACTGCCTTGTACCATCAGGATAATGACGGACCCACTGACATTTGGAAAAAAAATACTTTAGATATCAGCATGTAAAGCTCCCTTAAGGATTAAAATTGCATATTATATAGTAATATTACCTGGAACATACAAAGAGAAGTTCCACGTACAGGAAACCCACAACCAAAAATTCTGCATCCTGGTTTAGCTTCTCCGATTATTTGAAAATTTTCTATTCCAGGACTTTCCCCTGTGATAGAACTTCCGATTAGGAGCCACACAAGTTTATGCACCAATCTTAAAGACAAACAAATATGTTACCTTCTGAACTAATAGAACCACCCATCTCGTTTCCCATAGGAGGATTATGACGGTTTTCATCGGTGCTGTCCTCAAATCTCTCATTCACCCCATTTCTATCAAACAAGTTATCTTTACTGGGAAAGGGAACATCCCTGCAGTCTCAAACTGTCAGAGCCAAAAACAAATTGCAAACTCTAGTAATAGAAAATACTCAGTCACAAACTCATCAACACTAGCTTAACCATGGGTCAACTAAAGTTCATCCCAGCTTGTTCACTTCAATAATAGACCTTCTTTAAAGTGAGAGGTTGACTGGGTAGTATCTAATTGGTGGGGATGGGGAAACCAGTACCTGGACACCTCTAGATTCACATGCCAGTTATTCTGGGGCAAACAGTTATCAAGGAATAGCAGCACAGGATCATCACTTGCAAGTATGGGGTATATAAGGATGTTCAATAGGCAATAAGAAAGCAGACCCTCTTTATGGAGATTGTTAGGAAGGAATAGAATTCATTTAAAAAAATTATCTTCTCATAGATGAAAGCAGAAGAATGAAATTTAGGAAACACCAATGGTCCCATGATGCTACGTTTACACCAATGTCCACCACTTAAATAACAGCTCAAGAGCATAAGGATCAGCCGTTGGTAACCAAGATGGATAGTGGTCAGATGTGCAGGCCACCAGGTTTCACAAGCTTGTGTCAAGATTGGAAAATAGACCATGTGACTTAGTCCTTTCAGATATTTTTGAACTGGAGGGAGACTAATTATGATTTTGCAGAGAAGTTGGCTCTTTTAAAGTGAACACTAAGAGGTTGTTTGGCTAAGATTATAAGTTGGTCAAATTAGTTTATAATCATTTATTGGCTTACCTACGCATTTTGTAAACTTCAAAAGTGCTTTTAAGCCAAATATTAGCCAAAAGCCATAAGTTGGCCACCCCAATTTGGGTTCAAGCCTTTTTACGATTTTCTCCCTAACATCTTTATGATCTCTGAAATACTTCCTAAAATATAACTTTTAATTGTCTCTCTATTCTATTTCCGTTATTCGCTCTTTTTATGTAAAAAATACTTTTAAATTTATACTATTTGTAAATAGCTTTAAGAACGTCTCAGTCGTTTTAACAGAAAAAAGTGCTTGTCAACAGTTTTTTACCAAACACATTAACTGCTTAATATCAGCTTCAACACTTCTATCCAAACACGTAACTACTTATCTATAAATCATGTGGTGCTTTTCAACATTTGACGTGTATCGGCTACTTTTAATCAGCTAGCCAAAACAGGCTACAAAATACCGGCTCTCTACTAAAAAGAAGCCACAATCTGGAGCAAAAACGATCTAGATTGGAAGAGAGATCGCTCTGGTAAGCAACTAATTCTTTTATTTTTTATTTTGTTGTTTTTTTACTTGGAACAATAAGGAGCTTTTCCTTGTTCGAGATGATTTGAGGATGAGCAGGAAAACAAACAAAGATAGCTCTTTAATGCACTCATATGCAGATAAAACTTTTAACCACCTCATGCAGCCATGTGGCAGAAAAAGAGTTGTTGCACCCTAGTCGTTTTGCTATGAGCGATATTAATTAGATATGCATAGAACAGTTAAAAGTTATTGGTAAGCCGGTCCCTTTTGGTAGAGAAGAAGATGTAGAATTTTTGAAAATTAGAATTTAATGTATGTCCTCGCATGTGGCTTGACAAAACGGATACAGAAGGACCTACAAGGAGACATAAACAAATCATAGCTAATATCTAAGTTGCTCGGACTTAGGTGTGGGTATCTGATACGAGGACGGATTTGGCAAAATCTAAATTTTATGATTCGGTGGTGCGGATCCAGGTATGGATATGGATGGTGGAATTCGGCTAGAAAAATTCAAAATTATAAAACTGGAGCTATAAAGATATTTTTTTTCTAAATTTTTGAGAAAAGTTTTGTGAAAAACTTACATGTATATTGTAGAATTCGATCTTTCATTCTCCATGTCTTAAATTGTAACATTATATCGTAGAAAAACTTATATGTATATTGAAGGTATGTCATTTCCCATGTCTTAAATCCGTTTTATATTTTATTTCGAGAAATCAAAATCTCAATTATTTCCCCATGGACTCCGGTCAAGGTATCCGAAGTTGGTTGACCCAAACGTATCCCGCACCCGCACGTCCCGATGCCGTGTCAAGACGGATTTTATATCAAAAATGAAGAGTCCGCACAACTTAGGCTAATATATCCTCCTTATGACAGAACCTCTCTTTTGGTCTTCACTCTTCAGGATGGTATCCAACTATCCTTGAAAGACAGGTCTATGATACTGCAGAGGTATTGAGCATTAGAAGGCACATTTACTCACATAAAAACAGATATCCTTGTAAATGAATGTAGACCATGATTAGCAAAGATGATGGACTTTTGTGGCTTCATTTTTGTCTAGTACTTGTTTATCTATTAGTTTTCAGTTCTTATCTTTGGCGCAGAGTAGACAGTTTGGTACTGCACAAGGCTCATAAACTTGAGGCCATGAATTCAAATCCTCTGCAACATCTTATTTTTTTAATTAGCCCATTATTTTTATAGTACACACTAAGACAGAGCCTGAAGTATCTCAAAAGGATACAAAGTTTAGAGACAGAGACGAAGTATCTCGAACGGATACAAATTTAAGAGTTGAGCTTCTCCAAGTATAAAGACCCATCCTTCCAGAATGAAAGATGGCAATAAACTAGATTACAAGCTGAGTTAACACCTTCCCTTTCAGTTGCAAGTCTACATCTACTAGTCCGTCCTTATCATGGATCTTGTTAGATAGCTATGTGTAAATAATCCTAGTCCTATATGTAGTAGGAGTAGAATATGTCCAAGTCCAATATGTAATTGGAGTAGATTATGTCCTAGACTCATATGTAGTAGGAGTACAATATGTAATATATATAGGGCTCATTGTATCATTATTAAAAAAATAGATTGGGAGATGGAAGGCAACACTAAGCCATCATAAAAAGTTCGTCAATTTTGGAGCCTGACCTATCAGTATTGGATATGATTTCCAAATGACTTCCAATATTTGCTTGCTGATGCATCTCATGATTGAGCCACAAGCTTTCAGCTGGTAAATGTAGACTGGCTTGCACATCTCTTGATCTGGTATCAACTACTTCATTATGTTTTCCATCAATGTACTGTTTAAAGGATGAATATTCCGGCATACCCTGAGAGAAAGAAAATGAGGCAACTCTTTTCTCTTCTCTTTTTTTGTTAAGGTAAAGAAAATGAGACAACTCTTTTATCAAGAGGATAGAGCAAAATAATTGCTTATTGTTGGAATAAGAAGTTAATGTGAGCATCTAAAAGACGAAACTGATTGTCAACAATACCATAGAACCACTTGGAAGTTGATTGTTTATGGAACTAGAATGAGGTGATTCCAAATCAAAAGATCCACCTCTAGCATGATGTGTCACCATGGAATTTAATTGTGCAATTTTTGCCTGTTAACAAACAGTTGACTCCTGGTCATTGTACTTGAAATTAGAATTTACAACATGGAAGCTTTTGAACTTCTTAGCAGAAAGGCAAACTCAATAACCAAAGCCTCTCAGGAAGTACTACAGAAGTACGGAATCCTGCCCAAGACTTAACCGAATTAAGCTCCCCCCTCCCCCCTCCCCCCCAAAGAGTTTAAGCTTTTAAAAGAGTTGGATCCAAAATTTGATGGTATTAATCGGATGGTGGTCTTAGATTTC
This sequence comes from Nicotiana benthamiana, assembly GCA_034376525.1. Taxonomy (NCBI): domain Eukaryota; kingdom Viridiplantae; phylum Streptophyta; class Magnoliopsida; order Solanales; family Solanaceae; genus Nicotiana; species Nicotiana benthamiana. Next base: position 89,083,061 of record CM067329.1, on the reverse strand, counting down.
AAAATCTCACTGTTGCTTCACATCCTTGAGCTAATAAGCAAAAAAGAATTTGCCACATACGACGCGAGGGGGGGGGGGGCGTTGAAGACCTAATTGCTTTAACATTTGAAAACAGAAGGGACAACACATCAATACACCAAACCATCTGTCATAGATAAGGAAACACAAAGATCACTCACTTTCAGGGAAGGGACAACATGTAAATGCAACAAACCATCTCTGATTGTTAATGGAAGGGAAACGCAAAGGTGATCCCAGCTTTCTTCTTCTGCCAAAACAGAATGCACTACACAGCACATAGACAATGATGCTGAAATTCAATGTATCTACCTCCAACAGTTCACTGATTAGAGGACTAAATTCTGAATGGCTTTCCATGTATTCAGTAGATTATTCCATTGTTTTCAAAGAAAAGGTTAGTACATACAGGCTTAAACTTTTCATGACCTAGACGAGTAGCTAAAAAGCACTCTTCCAGCCTGACAAAGACAAGATACTGAAAGCTTTAGCATGCGAAAATTTAGGCCTATTCAAATATTTGACTTGAAACACGTTCAGTAAACAAATTATTATTTATGGAAAAAGTGAAGCCCTTGCAATAAATCATAAGTCAACTAAATGTTACATTTATGTCTGGTCAACTATTTTTGGCGAGCGGTGAATTTATTGCAATCAAGAGGCGCAACAAGTGCACCACACTGTTTAAATCAAATTCAGACACATTTAGAGATTTTCAGAAGAGTATTAAACATCTATAAATAGGTGCACTTCGTATTCAAAATCAAGTCATCAGTAGAAAACATTGTTTGCATATTTACTGGTATTATCAAAGCACTTGCAAGAAATAAAGCTTAGTTCTCTCACTGCATTTTTCAGAGACTTGTTGAATTTATGGCTCCACCTTTTGTTTGTTTTTTTTTTTTTTTGTGCATTAACTGTCAAGTGTTTTATCAACAGTTTTGTTTCTGGTAACAGTTGGATTTTCTTCACAGCAACTTTGTGACTGTCAATTTTTTGTCACCATTTTGCTTGGTGAGTACCCGACTTCAACTTTCACTACTACTTTCTTTCTTCACTTCTCTGAGGAGACTATTCACCGTAGCATGTAGTAACCTGACCACCATTTTAATGATGTTTTTTTCCTACGCGTACCTTAATTTTCTTGTTTAGAATGATAATGTTAGAAAATTGTAAATATGGTAAGAATCCATTACTTGAGAATATGGAAAGTTTTAGATAATTGTGTAATGAGGTATAGGAATTACTTTTGAGAAAGATGAGGAATAGGAATCACTTTATTTTCCTTTATCTGAATACTAGTAAATACTACTCAAAATCCAATAACAATCAAGCAAACGTTTTTCAGTATCTCTTCTGCTTTTTTCAAATCATTCTTCACATGGTATCAGGGCTAGGGTGTTAGCCCCTCCTCTGGGTTGCTTACAGTTCCCCTTTTTGATTCCTTATATATACGTGCAAAACCACATAGGCCAGAACCTAGGGTTTCAATTTGTCACTCCCAACTCCCCCACCACTAAAAACCTACTCCAAACGATCTGGACCAAATAATCCGCTTGTTAACAATGTGGACCAAGTCCACCTAGTGACTTATTGCTTACTCCAACAACATTCCTGCTTTGGTCGAGCAATCAACAATGTACTTGATCTTCCTATAGCTCCTCAAGAGGCACTCGGACTGCTTGCAACCTTCCTCCAGTTTATAATTTCTTAAGTTATCACCATTTGTCACCCTCATAGCATGCCTTTGTTACAAGTTATCCATTGTCAAAATACCTAAGACTGGCAGATACAATGGCTCATCCAGGTTAGCATCACACTGTAATTCATGATTATTGTACTTGGAAGTTAAGTAATTTTACAAAATGGCATAACAACTATAGGATGTCGATGGGTATTTTGTAAGTGTAGGTATTGATGGGAAGGTTGACCGTCTAAAAGCTAGATTGGTGGTCAAGGGATATATTCAGATTTTGTAAATCCCCCACGCTTTATATTTCCTTTCAAATGTATGTTCTTATATATCTTAGTTCTGGAACTGAGTACATAAAGAGGTTCCTCAAACCTGAAATCATGATGCTTCTCATTCTTTGCATTTATGTCTAACCAACTATATTAAAAATATGGCTAATGGTGCAATTACCGTAATCAAGTGGTGCAATAGATGCACCACTGTTTATTTTTTATTTTTTTAATAACCGAGAAATTCCCAAGGCCAATGGCACGCAGTTCGAAACTCTGTAGATGATGGGCCTACCTTCTCCCCTTCTCTACTTAAATACTAGGCTTTCAGTGACGTCCATCTAATCCACAAATCACTTGTTGGGCTCTTACTATGCATAAAAGCACCACTTTTTAAAGATCACATTCACATTCATGTAGGGATTTCCATCCGTGTGTTTCACACCTAAAAATAGGTGTACTTTATTCCAAAATAAAATCATCAATAGATAGCATTTCCTTCTTTTATTATCTCAAGGCACGTCTCCTACTAGGATAAATTGACATTCGTAGTTCATTGGATCTAAAAGTAAAGATCACTTCCTTAAATGCAATTTTAAAAATCTCGTCTCTCACACCAAAATTCGAAAAAGGTTCGAACATACTCTTTCTTCCCCACCTTCCTCTCCCCCCACCCCACCCCATCCCTCCAAAGCCCAATAGCTTTTTATTTCCTTTCTAATGTATGTTCTTAGATATCTCAACTCTGGAACTGAGTACATAAAAGGTTCCTCAAACCTGAATTGGTGATGCTGGTCACCTGCATTTACTGTAATCTGATTGTCTACTGAAACAAACACAGTGCAATTTTGAAAAGAAACATTATAATTCTTTCTTTGCAGTTATAGTATTCTGATAATCTAACTGACGTAAACATCCCCCAATTTGCCAAATCTACTGAAATAAACACAGTGCAATTTTGAAAAGAAACAATATAATGCTTTCTTTGCATTTATAAATCTACTGAAATAAACACAGTGCAATTTTAAAAAAAAACAGTATAAAGCTTAGTGGAAAAGGCTGTGCTCCCTATCTTGTTCGTTAATACAAAATCATAACTGATAAGACTGTAAATGAGTCATACAATATCAAAACCTTACATGTGAAGTTCTGATCTTCATCTCCAGTTGATCGTGTAAGTGCTGCAAAAGATTAAGGAGAGCAAAGCTGGATCAGAAGTGGTACCCTGGAAGGAAGACTACAGTGCGCCAAGTACAATACTCATTAATGCTATAGCCTATAAGACTAGATTCAAAGTGAAAGGAAAGGGAGAAGTTTGTCTAATTTAGTCCAACAATAAAATAATGATCCTTTAATATTGACTAGAAAGGAATGGACACAAAGGATTCATAAAGCTTTCCTCAACGTCCAATTATGATGATCCTCTGAATATTGATAATAGCATACTGGATACAAAGGATTTATAAAGCTTTTCTCAACTAGTTGGGATTAAGGCATAGTTGAATGATTGATTCATTTGTAGATTTTGCAACCACCAGATACCTCTATAGTATTTCTTTTTTCTTTTTTATATGACGATGGTGTCCGAGCCAGCTTGTGCGCACCTCTATAGTATAACAAGCTCATTTAGGCAGGAAAAAGTTTTATTAAACTCTGAATCAGGCAGAATTTAACAGCAAAGCAGCAAAAGGATTTCCGATCATACAAGTCTAGTTTTCCTCACAAAATCGAAAAGAAAAACTAGAGAATAACAGCATTCATTCAGGCCTTCAGATTAGTCTGACATAAGAACGCCAATAACGATCCTATCAACATCGACATGGCAGTATTATTAGCAAGCCAAGCATGATATACAACAAAAGAATGATGATGGAAGTTTTAACGAATGCTTTTGGAATTAGATATGTTGTAGTGTTTATTGCCACCTGTTAAATGAATTTCTGCGGATTAGAAAAATGACTAACATTTTTGGGGGCAGTAGTCTTGCCAAAGCAATTTTTGACCACCCAGAGCAATATGTCCGATACAAGTATTGTACCATGTGCCTTATGTTTCTACTTTAGTCAGGCCAGATGAAAATAGTTCCAGCATCATCAAATAACCAACTTTGCAAAACTAGCACTTTAATATATTTTGCCTATCACGATACAGAAGAGCAATTAAATTGACATTGTTAAAACTTGTCAAAGAGAAATAATGTGTAGCAATTAGATATCTTTTCTTCAACATATAGCCTTTAATTTAATGTCTAGTGGCTGGTCAAGATGCTCAATGTGAATATCTCAATCTCGATAGCTGACTGGCAGAGAACATCTCTCCACTTGTAAGTGGTAGAAATTAAGGACTCTGCTGCAGGTTTTGGTTCTTGCTTGAATGAATCGACATTTTTGGATGCTTGTTCACATTGATTCCGTTCGTTCCCGTCCTTATAATCCATGTTTGAATAACAGAGAAGACATTAAGCAAGGGTCCGTATTAAAGATTTGAACAAGCTTTTTAACGAACAAAGAAAAGAAGAAGAAGAAACTCATAAGAAACTACAGATCCACATAATCTGCACGTCAATGATGAGTTTAAAGCACTAATACATGAAAAGCATGCTGGATCTTTTAACTCCCCAGAGATTATTAAATACCTCAAGGACTGTAAACAAATAGATCGGGAGAGAAACATAAAATACTTTCTTATTAAAAAACTACTTTAGTCCTATGTGATCAGTACCTTCACATTGTTGGTCAGACCATAGGCATTAGCCACACGAGGAAAGATGCCATATTCAGCCAATAATCCAAGCATGGATGACATAAAAATATATCTGTCATTCTCTGTATCCTGAAAAAAAAAGAATTAAGTCTTTCAATAAAAAAATCCTAGAGAGAAATGCAGATAGAAGATAAAACAACAAAGAACTACTATGCCTCAATCCCAAGCTAGTTAATTTAGCAGTATATACAGTTCTTAAATATCTTTCTCAAAGAAGAAACCAATATTCTGCAATTAAATCAAGAACAACAAGTACATAAAAAAATTAAAAGACTGAGGCTTATACACCCAAAAAAGTACCAGGTATTCACAGTCAACTCTAGTGCTTACCTTTAACTCGTTGACCAATCTTAAATTTTCTTCAAGATCACCTTTCCTGCGGGCCAGTTCGTTTGAGGCAGACATTATAGCTTCACTTTGCTTCTCATCTAGCGCCTACAAGTGCAAAAATAACAACACTACAAGAATGTATAGAACTAAAAGATTAAACAAGTAAATTCAGTCAGACAAGAAAGACAAACCATGCGTAGTTCAGAAAATTTCTTCTCAAGTCCATACTTCTCATTCAAGAGCTGTGATTCCTAATAACATGGTAACAATGCAATGTGCTTAAGGTACAACTTGAACAACAGAGTGTATTATCTCTTAAGCAAAAAGAAAATGAGCAAAGGCCAAAAAAGGGCACACCCGAACACTGGCAAGAGCAATCTGTTCCCGAAGATACAGAATTTCTTCCTGTTTTGCTTTAGCACGTGAATATAGATCCTGATCACAGATTTATTCAGCATTAGCATAACATGGTCTCCCTTCATACTGTAAGTTATATTCTGTAAAAAAGGTGAAAAACTACCATAGCTTCATGATCCTGAGAGTCGTTGATGGTGTCATTTCCCATCAAATTTTTTGGTAGAGAACTCATCCCAAAATCATGCCTGCAACTGAGAAGAATTAACAGACATACACACTCGACCTAAAATCTCCAACATAATCTAGCTCGATGATTACCTGCTTGCCAAATTAGAGCTTTGTCCCTGAACCCTTACATCTTTCTGCCCATTAATAGAGCTATTAGTAGGAAACATGTTAGCCAACTCCTCTCACAAGACGAAGTCAAATGAAAAGTTGTCAATTAGGCCCAACATCATCGACCAGTTCCTTGCATATTACAAGATATTCTGATTCACAAAATGCTGCAGCTCTTCCTCTTCCAAAAAGGACTAGCAACATACTAGCAAGCTATAAATAGTCAGCAACGAAGCGAAAGAATACATAACTGAGAAATCTGATTGGTTGAAAAGAAATAAGGCAAAAGCAGAAATCACTTTATCAATAGCAATTAGGACACGAATAATAAACAGATCAAGCAATCAGTAAGGCTTCGTCAAAGGGACTAAAAACAGTAACAGCCCGAGGAAGATTTTAAAGACAGCAATATATTTGCCAAAGTAAAGATTGAGCACAGTTGATCCACAGATGTTCCCAAGAATAAAGATGCAATCCTATTTTCCGAAAGAGAAAAAAGAGAAAGATTAATGATCATTTTTATTTGCTTTATGGAACACTAGTGACAGCTCTTTCATACATGTTTCTTGTGACATTTATATATTTAAGAATTAATTTCTTCTCCAACACCCACCAAAAGACCTTTCTTGGTACTATATTATATGCTTTCTCCAAGTCAATGAACATCATTTGCAGATTTTTTTGCCTCTCGCGATAAATTTTCATCTATCTTCTTAGCAAAAATATCGCTCTCATTGTAGATCTACCGGGCATAAAACCAAACTGATTCTTATTCACTCTTGTAGTGTCGTTAAAAGTATGTTCTACCACTCTTTTCTAACGTTTCATCGTATGACTCATGTTTAATTCCACGATAGTTGGCAAAACTTTGAATATCTCCTTTGTTCTTATAAATTGAGATCAACGTGCTCCTTCTGCACTCGTCAAGCATCATACCACTCCTTAATAGCATTAGACAGCTTGGTGAACTATCATATTCCAAGATATTTCCTAACCTCTATAAAGATACCATCTGGACTACAAGTTTTTGTAATCTTCATATTTTTCATGGCATCCTTTACCTCAGCTGACCTAATTCCATGAGTGTAATTAAAGTTTCTATCATCTACAGATGTAACATTGAACAATTGATCAAAATAGCCTCTCCATATCTCATTGGTCTCACTATCTCCGGCCAGTACTTGTTTAGAATCGTCTTTAATACAACTCACCGGGTTTAAGTCCTTAGTCCTCTTCTATCTCAATCATACTAGTTTTGCAACTTCTTTCTCTCCTTCTCGTGTCCCTAGCTTTTGTTACAAGTTACCGAGGGTTTCTCGAGTTTTATTGATCGTTTTCTTAGCTCCCTCTTAGCTCTCTTATACTCTTCAAAGACTTCTCCATTTTCTGTTAGTTTTAATAAACTCATAGTACCTCCTCATTCCACCACCAGGATTCTTGTGGTCGAGGTCCTAAACCTTTAGACGCACCTCCATCACTTCACTTGCTACCTTTTTAATTGCAAACTATTATTTCCTTCCACAGGATATCTACCCCTCCCCCATCTAAATCTCATGCTCCTTCCTCTCATAATTTTTCTTAAACCGCTAACTGGTTAGCACCCTTTAATGCCCACCACCGAGTTCTCTGTTGCTTACAACTATGCATATGAGTTATACTTACCAAATTCATGCTAATTGTTAGGAAAAATCTGAAGCTTTGATTATCACATCTTAGTAGTAACTTTTCTCACAGACCCTTTTGCTGCTTTAAATCAGAAAGAAAGAAGAAAAAAATCTAAACGAAAGCAGAGAAAAAAACTCACTGAAGATTTAAGAAACTGGCACAAACTAAAAGAATTATTAACAAAAGCATTGAAATGGGTATATACAAGTAAGCTCGACCAAAAATTCATGCAGAATTAACAACAAATAATAATCAAAATCCCTTAACATATTACATATGCATTAATAAATCACAACAAATTGAAAATTGCAATCTGGAAAGCCTACCTTTTCTTACGTAGAAGAATAAGTCGTCAAGAATAGAAAGGCTTTGAATCTCAGATCAATCACTCTAGGAATAAAATATGAAGAAAAATTGGGAATGAAAGAGAGAAGAAGGTGCAAAACGTCTTAATTCTCCATAAAGTCAAAACTGTGGGTCGTTGAAAAAAAGTTTCTCTATGCAACCTGAAAGAATAATTCAATTTAACTAATCGAAAATTGTTATGAGAAATAGCAATTTATGGTGTATCTTATTCATTCATTTATCTTTATCTTAAATGGTTTATGACATATTTAATAATATATTTTGTATGTTGAATGACATATTTCATGACATATTTTCTTCACTTTTTATGCATTGATAAACGTCTTGTAATAGATAGGAAAATACACAATTGAAAAAGAAAATATCTTCTTTCTTTCTATCTACATTTCTTCTTCATGTTTTACTAAGTTGCTTATATTTCTTGTTCATGTATTACTAAATTACTTTTATTTTATAACACGTTATCAGCACGAGTCTCTAACCATCACGGTAGGTTATCTTCTTTTAAAGTTCTGGACTCTGATTTAAAATTATCAGGTACAACATGTTTGTCTCTTTTGTAAGAATAATGATATGTTTTGTTGGATACTTAGTTTTTCTCAATTATGTTTAAAATAAAAATAGAAAAGAGAAAGATACTCATACTTCACCATGATCTCTTTATTTATGAATAAAGATGTAATGATTTTAATGAACTGCTTCTTAATTGATTTGCATTATTAAAATATAAATATAAGTAATCAACAATAGACTTAGATAACAATAATATTTTCTTGACAGTAGTACGTATCCAAAATATGAATATAAATAGTGTTTGCATCATTAAAATATTACATCCTACTTTGACTAAATCCAAGAAGTTTTTATTGATTATTCATCTTCTTCTGTATAGAAATAAAACATGTTAGTAATAATGAGGTTACTTGAAATTATTTTTGTTTTCAAGTCTATTTTCTTATTGAATTCAAGTATATCTAGGTACATGCTTAAGTACTTGGGTACACCTAACATAATGTGTGATTATACATTATTGTGCAGTATAACATAATATACTACACTAGCTACATTTAACTATTTATTTTGACAAGCCTACATACAGAATATTAGTACATACGGAGATACTATGTAGGTATATATTTTACGATATTAAAATTTTTATATTCTTTAGGTGCACATATAATTCTTTTATATGGTCAATCTAGAAAAAGTAACAATACTAGTTATGTAGCATGTCAAATCACTTAGCCAAATTATTACTAAAATTGTTTGATAAAGATCTTAGTGCAATAAGGGTATTCATATTAGCCGTTATTGTCCTACACATATTTAATACACTTTAAATCATGCTAATTAACTTGAATAATTTAATGATGCATGCACTAATTAGACATACAAGATCAAGTATGGATATCTCAAAAAACAAACTTGGATCGAAATTCAACTGTAAAAATATTTGTTTAATTGATTCATGTACCACACATACAATATTCCAAAAGAAGAAATATTTCTCTCATTTAAGTATGTGTAAGGCAGATGTTACTACAATTTCTGGTAGTAGTAGATTAATTGAAGGCTCTGGAAGAGCTACTATAACTCTGCCTAAAGGAACAATATTTATCATAGATAATGCAATGTTCTCCTCCAAGTCCAAAAGGAACTTGTTGAGTTTTAAAGATATCCGTCAAAATGGATATCATATTGAGACAATAGATGAGAATAATCTTGAATATCTCATCATTACAAAGAATGTCTCTGGCCAAAAGAGGGTTATTGAGAAGTTCCCATCTTTATCTTGTGGCCTGTATTGGACAAGAATTAGTGCAATTGAGGCACATTCTACCGTAAACCAAAAGGTTACTGATTCCAATACTTTCGTACTTTGGCATGATCGATTGGGACATCCTGGATTAATTATGATGAGTCGGATTATAGAAAACTAAAATGGGCATCCATTAAAGAATTTAAAGATTCTTTTAAATAATGAATTTTCTTGCACTTCTTGTTATCAAGGCAAGTTAATTATTAGACCATCACCAACAAAGGTTGGAATTGAGTCACCTGCGTTTTTGGAACGTATACAAGGGGACATTTGTGGACCTATTCACCCACCTAGTGGGTCGTTTAGATATTTTATGGTCTTAAAAGACGCATCTTCTAGATGGTCTCATGTGTGCCTATTGTCATCTCGCAACCTTGCGTTTGCAAAATTAATGGCACAAATAATTCGATTACGGGCACAATTTCCCGATAATCCAATTAAGTCTATTAGACTAGATAATTCTGTTGAGTTTTCATTCCAAGCATTTAATGATTATTGCTTATCAATTGGGATAAAAGTGGAACATCTTGTAGCTCATGTTCACACTCAAAATGGTCTTGCAGAGTCTTTAATTAAACGTCTGCAGTTGATAGCAAGACCGTTACTCATGAAAACGAGGCTGCCCACTTCGGCTTGGGGTCACGCCATTTTGCATGCAGCAATACTAGTTCGTCTCAAAACCAATAAATTATCACAAATATTCCCCATTGCAATTAGTTTTGAGTCATGAACCTAATATATCCCATTTAAGAATTTTTGGATGCGTAGTATATGTGCATGTAGTACCGCCATATCGTACCAAAATGGGTCCGCAAAGAAGGTTAGGAATATATGTTGGGTTTGAATCGCCATCCATTATTCTCTACCTCGAAACATTGACAGTGGATTTGTTCACTACACGATTTGCAGACTGTCGATTCGATGAGACACTTTTCCCAAAATTAGGGGGAGAAGTTAGTGAAACTAAAAGGGAAATTTTGTGGAAAAATTCATCATTATCTCATCTTGATCACGTGCCTCTATTTGTGAAAAAGAGGTGCAAAAGATTATCCATTTGAAAAGAATAGCAAATCAAATGCCAGACACATTTACGGACTTGAAAAGGATAACAAAATCATATATCCCCGTAGAGAATGTTCCAATCTTTATTGATGTCCCTATTGGACAATCTTCTAGTGTCATATCTAATGAGTCGAACGCACGCCTAAAACGTGGCAGATTATTAGGTTCCAAAGATTGAAATCCTAGAAAAAGGAAAGCAAATGATCAAAATGACACTACGAAAGAATCTCATGAGGAAATTCACGATTTAATAAATTCTGAGATTCATGAAGAATCTACTGAGCCCGAGACTTAAGGAAATAAGGAACTATTAATAAATCCAATCGATATTGAGACAAATTTTAATCGAGTGAATATAGTGGTGGATTATGTCTTTGCATATAATGTTGCATCTAGCATTATGCAAGAAAGTGAGGATCTTGAACCTCAATCTGTTGGAGAATGTCGACAAAGACTTGATTGGCCAAAATGGCAAGAAGCAATCCAATTAAAATTGAATTCACTTGCAAAACGTGAAGTTTTAGAGCTTATAGTTCAAATACCTAATGGTGTTACGCCTATTAGCTATAAATGAGTCTTTGTACGCAAGAGAAATGAGAAAAACGAGGTACAAAGATATAAGGCACGCCTTGTTGCACAAGGATTTTTACAAAGGCCTAGTGTCGATTATGAAGAGACATATTCACCCGTTATGGATGCTATAACTTTCCGTTATCTCATTAGTTTTGCTGTTCTTGAAAAGCTTGACATGCATTTAATGGATGTGGTTACCGCCTACCTTTATGGCTCACTTGATAATGAGATATACATGAAAATTCCTGATGGATTCATAATGCCAAACACACATAATTCAAAGTCCCGGGAAATGTTTTCAATCAAATGCAAAGATCTTTGTATCGTCTAAAGCAATCAGGACGAATGTGGTATAATCGTCTTAGCGAGTATTTATTAAAGGAAGCCTATATAAATGATGTCATTTGCCCATTTATTTTTATAAAGAAAACAACATTGGAATTTGTTGTACTTGCCGTATATATTGATGACATAAACCTTATTGGAACTCCCATAGAACTCCAAAAAGGCAATTGATTATTTAAAGAAGGAATTCGAGATGAAAGATCTCGGAAAGACAAAATTATGTCTTGGTTTGCAAATTGAACATTTGGCAAACGAAATTTTTGTTCATCAATCTGCCTATATAGAAAAGGTATTGAAACGGTTTTACATGGATGGAGCATATCCTTTAAATGCTTCGATGGTTGTTCGATCACTTGATGTGAATAAGGATCCATTCCGACCTCAAGAAAAGAATGAATAGCTACTTGGTCCTGAAGTACTATATCTTAGTGCAATTGGCGCACTAATGTATATTGCAAATACTACATGGCCTGACATAACTTTTTTAGTTAATGTCTTTGCAAGATATAACTCTGCTCATACAAGGAGACATTGGAATGGAATCAAACATATATTGCGGTATCTAAAGGGGACTACCGATATGGGCTTATTTTATAGCAATAATTGCAGTCCTGATCTTGTTGGTTATGCTGATGCTGGATATTTATCTGACCCACACAAGGCTCGATCTCAAACAAGTTATGTGTTTATCTATGGAGGCACTGCCATATCTTGGCGATCGACTAAGCAATCAATTGTGGCTACTTCATCTAATCATGCTGAGATAATTGTTTTTCATGAAGCAAGTCGAGAGTGTGTGTGGTTGAGGTCTATAATACATCATATTCGAGATAAATGTGGTTAGAAATGTGACAAACTACCCATGATTTTGTATGAAGACAATTCAACATGCATAGCTCAATTGAGGGGAGGATTCATAAAAGGAGATAGGACAAAACATATTTCACCAAAGTTATTTTTCACACATGATCTTCAAAAGGATGGTGATATCAATGTGCAACGGATTCGTTCAAGTGATAATATGGCTGAATTGTTCATGACATCTACCAGCGTCAACCTTCAAGAAGCTAGTGCACAAGATTGGGATGCGAAGGCTCAAGGAGGTAAATTGATGCTCTTTTCAGGGGGAGTTAATGCGCGTTGCACTCTTTTCCCCTTACAAGGTTTTGTCCCACTGGGTTTTTCTTGCAAGGTTTTTAACGAGGCAACAAAGGGGCATATTTCTATACATGTGTACTCTTTTTCCTTTACTAAATTTTTTTTTCCCATAGAGTTTTTTTCCTAGTAAGGTTTTAATGAGGCACACTATCTATGGACATCCAAGGGGGAGTGTTATGATAAATAGCAATTTATGGTGGATGTCTACTCTTCTTCCATGATCTTCATCTCAAATGGTTTATGACATATTTTGTATATTGAATGACATATTCCATGACATATTTTCTTCACTTTTTATGCCTAAAGGTCTTGTAATAGATAGGAAAATACACAATTGAAGAAGAAAATCTCTTCCTTCTCTCTATCTACATTTCTTGTTCATGTTTCACTAAGTTGCTTATATTTCTTGTTCATGTTTTACTAAATTACTTTCATTTTATAATAAAAATCACATAAAAAAATAGAGACTGTGTGAACATGAGCGCCTCCACTCCCAACCCCCCCCCCCAACCCCCAACCCCTCCCTTTTTCTTTCTTTTCTCTCTCTCTTTTTTTTTTTGGATTTTTATGAGACCCACTTTTCATTTCTCTTATTTGACAAAAACAGGAATCTTGAAAATGGAATAATTAATGGAAAACCAAAAATCAAAGATTAATAAAGAAAAATAATTATTTATTTTAAATTGGGATAGAAAATTTATAAAACATTACTTACTTTCTGGAAAATATTTTATGGTGCTTGGTTGGAGAGTAGAAAATAATTTTTAAAAAGTTATTTTATTGAAGATTGATAAAAATATTAACAAGTTGAATAGTGTTCTTAAGAAATAGTTGAATATTTGATACTGATAAAAATGTTAGTGTCGATTTGAGTAATAATATGAAGGGAAAATTGAGAATTGAGATAACATGGAGAAAAAAATTAAATTCAACAATAATAAGTTAAGAATTAGAAATAATAATTGTAAAGAAAATTCACTTATGCCCAAATATGAAGGAAGTCATTTTTTCCTATTTTGGTAAAAATAAATTCTTTCAAACGTGAAAGCTTTATTTTTGTAAAAATATATATTTGAGAATATATTTTCCAACCCGCCAAAACACAAAATAACAAAGAGATGGGGCTATAAATCAATGTTTATTTTGTTAAAAAATGATTTTTCATGCGATATATGGTATTTACAATGAAATTTGACTAGACTTATATTCATCTGAAAAGTTTCACATTAAAGAGTAAAGCGCTTTTTAGCAAAAACGATTTTAATTATAATTATATATATTTTTACCTGATATTAAATATTTATATAAGGGTTTGATTAAATTGAATTCGTGCCAAAAAAAACTCCACATCAAAGGGTAAGTGCTTTCTTAAAAAATTGACTTCTACCCAAAGTAAAATGAGAAACCTCTAAATAATGAAGAAAATTACTTATCTCTCTGCCAGCGACTCTTGTGTTTTTCTTTTTTCTTTTGATACTAGACTCTTGTGTTAATATAATATCTTACAGAGATGTGAAAGGTTTGTTTCGTCTCCTAATGGAAGTGGACTTACCATTTAAGTTAGTAAAAGATAAGAAAATGGTATATAATGTGTTTTTTGGCTCTAGTGCTGCCACGCAGCCCAAATGGTCAACTTGTTATCTTTAGTCTCTCTCTTTCTTTTTTCTTTTAATGATTACTTTACAATTGTTATGAAATAATATAAGAATAAGAACAATAGAGAGAAAAGTAAAGAGAGAAGTATTCTTATTGATATTTTGGGATGATTTACAATGGGAGAGAACCCCTTCATTTATAGGGAGGTGGTGACTTAGCCACCAAGTAGTAAACCCTAGAATCTCTCTAAATATAGACATTCACCTTAAATAGGATTCTATTTATAATACTCCCCCTTGAATGTCTATTCAATAATGTGCCTCGTTAAAACCTTAACTAAATAAAACCCAATGAGAAAAAAATTATAGAAAAGGAAAAAGAGTACACATATTTACAAATGCGCCTATTGGTTGCCTCGTTAAAAACCTTGCAAGGAAAACCCAGTGGGACAAACCTTGTAAGGAAAAAAGAGTGCAACGCGCATTAACTCCCCCTGAAAAGAGCATCAATTCACATCCTTGAGCATTTGCATTCCAATCTTGTGCACCATCTTCAAAACGATCTTTTGTAGAGATTTGATAAATAAATCAGCCATATTGATTTGAATAAATATTCCGCACCTTGAAATTATCATTCTTGATAGATATGAACATCTTCATATAATGTCGTGGAATGACTCTTCAATATCTCCATAGAGGTATTCTCGATGCCATCATGCTTATAGTTATAGCAAGATACATATGTACACAAGTTGCACTTAGGATGTGGTACTTCAGGACCAAGAATTGTATATGCTTCAAGCAACTTCAATCATTGACTTTATACTTTCAAGTATTTGAACTACATGTCCAAAACTACATGTCTTTCATATGGAATCAATTCCGCTTGAATTGTATCTCTTCCATTTAGCCAATATTTTTGTTTGTATTCGACAAACATAAGATCCTCATCGATATTTAGCGCTATCATAGATGTCGTCGACGAGCATTATATATCGGTTCCAGTAAATTTTCATAAAGACATAACATGGAGATCTCTTTATTCATATATTCAGGTACCTGAATCTCTTATGAGATTTTATGAAGTGTTATGTCATGTGATCTTCTAGATCACTTGCCTCCCCATTATGATTACTTTGATCATTTGCTCATCTTCTTTATTAAGAAGTTTTTGAAACCGATTTGTCTATACGCTTTAAGCGTATCAAAGACTTTGTCCTTCTGGGACTTACTATGAGCATTTGCAGTGAGAATATAGTTACTTTCTTTGGGTCAGCAAATGCGTATAGCATGCTTTGCAATATGTTACAATTGAATTATCCTTTTATGAACTTCAGGTTCATATTATGATGTTCGAGGATCTATATATACAAATGATAATTCATCCCATGTAACCTTTTCTCAATTGTTTATCATGTCTCCCCCTCATGTTAGAAAAGCTAACTTGTTTCCTCAACTTTGAGAGTCCATCTTTGTGCATTATGGTGTTAATGAAAATATACACCGCACATCAATAATAAGATGGAGTTATTTGGTTCCTGACCCTGAACCACTTGTGAGGGGAGAATATAATATACTCTCGTATACAACGTATATCAAACTGATATACATAACTTTGTTCTCATAAGAAACAATTTAGCTATTAAGTGGAGGCACTCAATAATTATCTTGCTAAACCAACTATGATATAAACCAACTTATCAAGATGAACTATCTTGAATAGAAAATCTGGAAATTATGCTCGAAGTTATATTACTGAGCAATTTACCTCGCAAGCACCGGCCAGGCTGCGGGTTAATAATAATCGCACATGTAACCATATCATAGATGCATCATATGTGGTATACATGGCAGGTGAATGGGCCCATATTCACCTTTGATATTTCCAGAATTTATGGGATTCAACCCGAACTCTTTAGTTGGTCAATTAATTAATGAGAACAAGTAATACAAGAGAATTCGTAAAGAACTTTCTAGTTCTTTAATATTTACCCATGTGAATTCTCTATTACTGCACATCATACTTAAAATGATATGGCTAACCCGAATGTAACTGAATAAATTATCAATATTGATAAACTTCAAATTTACACCATGACATGTGCAATTATCAATAAACTTCAAGTTTATTATGATATGGGTTTTTATATACAATAAACGTCCACTTTATTGTGGTATTCTTGTGTAGTACAAACTGGAGAATAAAGCGGGTAGTTTTTCACATACAGATTATCCCGCTACAAGTTGTAGTAATAGAAGATATCAAATCTTTCCTTTATTTATAGTCTCAATATAATCAATCACTTTCGCATATACTTTGAAAACTGAATAAGTTTCTTTGAGACTTACTACAACACAATACCTTAT
The DNA here is from genome assembly GCA_034376525.1 of Nicotiana benthamiana. Lineage (NCBI taxonomy): Eukaryota > Viridiplantae > Streptophyta > Magnoliopsida > Solanales > Solanaceae > Nicotiana > Nicotiana benthamiana. Next base: position 89,066,345 of record CM067329.1, on the reverse strand, counting down.
TGGTAATCAATTGTGTTTCTCCAACATAGTAATAATTGGCTCTTCTAGAGCTCTCAATTAATTTTGTACTACCACAAATTCATCAACATCCATGTGGTGAATATCTCTTTTAAAGAGAAAGTTATACCATTATGGTCATGTCAAAATTATATGCAAGATATGTTTCTTGCATTATTATTGTCCTTTGATAATCATATTAACAAATTATTTTGGCGTACAATAGGTACGTGACCAACGATCATTCATGCCATAATAATGACATTATTTTCATATATCATCTCAAACCTCCTTCTAGGGGTGAGTGTGGTATATTCAATACCAATTTCATGTTCATATTCTTCCAATAATGAATATGTATTCGTGAATCAGATGTTGTCACATTCACTGCGGGGATATGTGATTTTGTTATCCTTTTCAAATCTGTAAATGCGTCTGGCATTTGATTTGCTATTCTTTGCAAATGGATAATATTTTGCACCTCTTTTTCACAAATAGAGGTATGTGGATCAAGATGAGATAATGATGCATTTTTCCACAAAATTTTCCGTTTGGTTTCACCAACTTTCCCCCCTAATTTTGGGAAAAGTGTCTCATCGAATTGACAGTCTGCAAATCGTGCAGTGTACAAATCCCCTGTCAATGTTTCGAGGTAGCGAATAATGGAGGGCGATTCAAAACCCAACATATATTCCTAACCTTCTTTGCAGACCCATTTTGGTGCAATATGGCGGTGCTACAGGCACATCTACTGCACATTTAAAAATTTTTAAATGGGATATATTAGGTTCATGACCCAAAACTAATTGCAACGGGGAATATTTGTGATAATTCGTCAGTCAGAGACGAACTAGCATTGTTGCATGCAAAATGGCGTGACCCCAAACCGAAGTGGGCAGCCTCGTTTTCATTAGTAAATGAGGTATTCAAGATTATACTCATGTATTGTCTCAATCTGATATCCATTTTGAATGATATCTTTAAAACTCAACAAGTTCCTTTTAGACTTGGAGGAGAACATTGCATTCTCTAAAATGTTGTTCCTTTAGGCAGAGTTATAGTTGCTCTTCCGGAGCCTTTAATCAATTTACTACTACCAGAAATTATAGTAACATCTGCCTTACACATACTTAAATGAGAGTAATATTTCTTCTCTTTGAATATCGTATGTGTGGTACATGAATCAATTAATAAAAAGAGATATACGAACATGAGAATAAACAAATTTAATCCGTTGCTTCATAATTAAACAATATTTTCAAAATCTGCTGAGGTTATTCGAATAACTGAGTTGATAGTCGACTATCTTGGGAAGCAGTCATTAGGTTATTCGAATAACTAAACCTGATATTAGACTAACTAGCCTTGCGGAAAAATATTAGTTTTAATGCGAAATATTGGTTAGTTGAATAACTAATTAGTTACTCGACTAACTTAGTAAATAGTCATCAGGTTAGTCGACTAACTAAACTGGTTAGTCGGCTAACTTAGCTTGCGAAAAATCCAGTATTTAATACGAAATATTAGATAGTCGACTAACTTATTAGTTAATCGACTAACTTTACGGGGAAGTAAAAATGTCTTCGAAATTTAAGCATATTGAAACATTCTAAAGAACTAATACTAACATTATATCATAAGCTAACTAATACGAGCTGATACTAATGACTATTAGTTTATTCACTAACTAATACAAATAAGTATAATAAAATCAAACAATTCCATCTTCCTTCATCACAGATCCATCACCGGTTAAGTGGTCTATTTTCCCCTTAGGGTGCTCAAAGAAATCTGCCACATCCAAGTGGGTGATGTCAAAAATTTTCGTCAGAGACAGAATTGGTTTCAGGGCATTTGCCTTTTAGAGATGCTTGATAAAGCTCAACCAAATGTCTTGGTACACGGCAAATTTTAGCCCAGTGCCCTTTTCCACTGCAACGATAATATATATATTTTATGAACTATTTTCTTTTGGATTCTCATCGCATCGTGCTTGTGGCAGAGTGACCAACTTCAGGTTGTCATATCTCTCCTTTAAGCCATTCCACAAGATAAGTGGATCTTTGACTGTGATATATTCAATTTTCAAACCTTCATCAAGGTGATGGCGCAAGAAAATCAAGGCCTTAGCACAGTTTCAAACCTTCATCAAGGTGATGGCGCAAGAAAATCAAGGCCTTAGCACAGTTTCAAACCTTCATCAAGGTGATGGCGCAAGAAAATCAAGACCTTAGCACAGTTTTGGGTGGATGCATTATTTCTGTCTTTAATGGCGTCGCCAAGACCCATTGCATCCATATGGATTTCAGCATCCAACACCCATGTCATATAGTTCTTGCCCGAAATTTCAAGGGCAACGAACTTTATTTTCATAATGTCAGACATAAAACAAAATTACATCAAGAGCGTGTCCATACTTACGGGCTTTATTACAATTATCACATTCACTTCAGGGAATGGATCATAATCATCTTTATGTGCTATATACAATCTCATGTCAAATATTACTTTCATAAAGTGAAAGATTATTTTGAGAATCTTTATTATTCTCATTATCACAATGATGACGATTATAATTCCGTCTATTGCCACGTCCGCATCCATTGATACCTTTACGGTAATAATTTTGTCTTCTTTCAGACTTATCACATACTGCTATCACATTCTCTAAAGGGAATGGAGCAAATTCAATTGGACGGGTTTTTTAATTCTTTGCCCACAATCATACATGAATTTGATCATGGCAAGGCATAGAAATTTTACCACTTCACGTGAGTGTAATTTCTTACAAACTCCATTAGAGTTATAATCAAACTTTGTTGTCTTTGTTTGTATATGAAATCAAATCGTAGAATTTCAAGAATTTGAAAGAGAAAAGTAAAATACTTACCTTAAATCCTGAATTTTAATCAGATTAAGGAAGAAATTGTTTGCGTAAACAGATTGGAAAAGATGCAATAATCCGGCATGGACCATTGGCGGATTGTCCGTCCCATCCATGCACAAGCCAGAAAATAGTTCATCGGGAAGCGGCAACAAATTCCGGCAATTTTGGTCGACTACGGCGGCCAATTTGATGCCGGAGAACGCGACATATTTTTCCGTATAGAAATTCTTAATTTTCTCAAGAGGATTCTTGAGACGGTAGAGTCTCGTGCTGATAACGTGTTATGAAATAATATAAGAACAAGAACAATAGAGAGAAAAGTAGAGAGAGGAGTATTCTTATTGATACTTTGGGATGATTTACAATGAGAGAGAACCCCTTTATTTATAGGGAGGTAGTGACTTAGCCACCAAGTAGTAAACCCTAGAATCTCTCTAAATATAGACATTCACCTTAAATAGGATTCTATTTATAACAACAATTTGACTTTTCTGTCAGCAAATTAGATGAACTTTTAACATTCAAAAGAGAAGGAAAATTCTTCAATGCGTGTCCTAACAAAGGAGCAAATGAAACATGTAAAACATTATGAGGCCGTTTGGTTCAAAATTAGATTATTCATTGATTACTATAATTTTGAGATAATAATCGAGAAAGATAATTTCACATTTTATATGAGATAATGTTTTCATATTTTTAATATAAATTTTATTTTGATTTGAGCTAATACCTACCATTAAATACTAAACAAATTTAGTTTCGAATTTCATATGGAGATAACCCCTAATCCATATAACCATATGACCCATCACAGGAAGAAGAATGTTTGAACTCAAAAGATAATGTCGTTTTTGGACTCCGATGATATAATAATTTGCCCTTATAATGGTACAGTTGAATGTATATGTGATTTATAAATAAGTGAATTGATTAGACCCTAAAATAAATTAAATAAGAATATAAAACTTAGCATTGAAATCGAAATAAAACAACAGAAATCTTAGTCTTGAAAGCGGAGCTTACGGAGGCAGTAAGAACAATATTAATGAGTAAGAGGATAAACTACTATTAAGCTTTTGAGCAAAGTCACAAATCTTAGGTATCACAACTCCTGGGACCACACCTTGGTACTCGACAAAAATCATAAATCCTGAACACCTATTCCGGTACTAGTCCAACCATGTGTATTTCATCCAAAACCAACCTCAAATCGACCCTTATATTGATTTCACTCTCCAAAATATAGTTAAAATCCCCCAAATTTCACTTTTAATTAACATAAACTAGGTGTAATAGTTCATGGGTAATTAATATCTAATATCAAAATTAAGTAAAGTTTACTTACCCCTTCAATTGTGGTATAATTCTCCCCAAAAATTGCCCCTAATTGAGCGCTACAGTTCTAAATAATGAGAAAATGACCAAACCCTTTGAACTAATATTCTACCTAGCTAATTCACATATGCAGACACTTTTATACATATGCGACTCCGCTTCTATAGAGAAAACTCTCGCACTTGCAATCCCACTTAACAGCCCGACCAACCGCACTGCGGTCACCTCACCGTTCCTATGCACCCACTTCTACGATCTCCTTATCGCAGATGCGGCCCCACTTTTGCACCAAACCATCCACATGCGCCGTCCCTGTCTCCTCCAAGCCAGCTCCGCTTTTTCGGTCCCAGGTCAGCATTTGCGGACTCGCACCATAGTCCAAAACGATCCGAATATTACCCATGGATTATTACACCTAATATTCAGCAATGCAACATAGTCCAAAATAATCCGAAACTAATCTGAAACACACTAGAGGATCCCGGGACCCTGTCCAATCACACCAACCTACCCAAAAATATAATACGACCTACTCGAAGCCTCAAATCAAACCAAACAATATTAAAACCACGAATCACACCTCAATTTAAGCCTAAGGAACTAATCCAAATTTTAAAATTCAAAACATACGTCGAACAAGCCTAAACAACTGGAAATGGCCTCAAAATTTCCATGAAAGTCACATATGACACAAGGACCTATTCCATCTTCCAAAATTACAATATGAACCTGATATCATCGAAGTTAACTCTCGGTCAAACCTATTAACCTTCTAAAACTTCAACTTTCCAACTTTCGCCAAATAGAACAACCTAAGAACCTCAAAATCCAAATTCAGACATATATCTAAGTCCAAAATCACCATATGAACCTGCTGGAACCATCAAAATATCATTTCGGGGTCGTCTGCACAAACATTAAAATATATTCAACTCTAACAACTTAAGCCTCCAACCAGGGGACTAAGGGTACCAATTCAATCCAAAACTCCCCGAAACCAAACCAAATACCCACGCATGTTACGTAAACACAAGTACACATATGTAAAGCATCTAATTGGGAAAACATGGCTGAAATACCCAAAACGACCGACCGGTTCGTTATATTCTCCCCCTCTTAAACAAACGTTTATCTTTGAACGAGTGTAGACCATACTTAGAGTCTAAAAAGGGTGAGGATATCTACTTCGGATCTCCTTCTCGGCCTCCCAAGTAGCCTCCTCAATCGCTTGACATCTTTAGTGAACTTTCACCGATGCTATATTCTTCTACCTGAACTTTCGAACCTGCTAGTCCAAAATGGCCACCGGCTCCACATCATAAGTCAAAATCCTCATCCAATCGCACTATGATAAAGTCTAATGCAGATGATGGATCCCCATAGTACTTTTGGAGCATAGAAACATGAAATACTAAGTGAACTCTCGATAGAACAGGTGGCAAGGAAAGCTTGTAGGCCACCTCCCCAACTCTCCCTAACACCTCAATACAACCAATATACCTAGGGCTCGACTTGCGATTCTTCGCAAACCTCATACCCTTCATGGGAGAAACTCTGAATAGAACTTTCTCAGCCACCATATATGCCACATCTTAAGCCTTCATGTCAGCATGCCTCTTCTACTTGAACTAGTTATAAGGTCGGTCTTGGATTAACTTCACCTTCTCCAAAGCATCCCGGATTAAATCAGTGCCCATAACCAAGCCTCCTCAGGCTCAAACTAATCTACCGAGGAACGACATCGCCTCCCATATAAGGCCTCATACAGATCCATCCAGATACTCGACTGATAGTTGTTATTGCAGACGAACTCTCCTAATGGTAGAAATTGATCCCATGATCCCCCTAAATCAATTATACATGCTCGTAACATATCCTCCAATATCTAAATGTTACGCTCGGGCTATACATCCTTCTAGGGATGGAATGTCGTACTCAACTTGACTTGTGAGCCCAACTCGCGCTACACTGCTCTCCAAAAATTCCATATAAACTAAGTGCCTTGATCCAAGAAAATATACAAGGACACACCATGAATGTGAACATGCTCTAAGAGTAGGTAGTCATGACTGGAATGGTAGTGGTACTTTGATCCCAAGTCAATCTTCTAAAATACCCTAGCACCCTAAAGTTGATCAAACAAATCATTAATATAGGGAAGAGGGTACATGTTGTTGATAGTAACCTTGTTCAACTACCTGTAGTCAATGCAAATCCTCATAGAACCATGTTCCTTATTCACAAATAGTATTGGTACACCCCAAAGTGACAGACTTGGCATGTTAAAACCCTTATCAAGCCATTCTTGTAACTGTTCCTTCCATACATTTAGCTCCATTAGTGTCATGTGATATGGTGGAATAGAGATGAGATTAGTGCCCGACACCAAATCAATTCCATAATCAATATCCTTGTCAGTGGCATGCCCAACAAGTTTATAGGAAACACATCTAGGAACTCCCTCACTACTAAGACTAACTGAACAGTAGGAGAATCAACACTAACATCTCTCACGAAGGCCAAATATGCGAAACACTTCTTCTCAACCATCTGTTGAACCTTAAAATATGAAATCACTCTACTGGGAGTATGATCAAAAGAACCTCTCCACTCTACCCTAGGCAACCCCTACATATCCAACGACATAGTCTTAGCATGATAATAAAGAATAGTATGGTACAGAGATAGCTAATACATACACAAAATCACCTCAAAATTAACAATACTAAGCAATAAAAGATCAATTCTAGTCTCATAACCCCCAATAGTGACATACAAGACATATACATGATCGACCAAAATAGAATCACCTCCATGTAGATACATGAACATGCATATTTAAGGAATCACGTGGCATATCCAAATAACGAGAAAAATAGGATGACACATAAGAGTAAGTAGAACCAGGTTCAAATAACACTAAGGCATCATTATGGTACACTGAAGCAACACGTGTGATCAAAGTGTCAGAAGTATCTACCTCTAGCCTGGCGGGAAATGCATAGCGATGGGCCTGACCACCGCCTGACTGACTTTCCCCTCTAGGGCGACCTCGAACTGACTAAGCCCCGCCCTTAGCTAGTTGTACATGTGGTGTAGCTACTGGTGCTGAAACCATAGGCTACATGCTTTACTGTATGACATTACTCAAAATTTTGGGGAAATCCTTCTTGAGATGGACTCGGTCTCCACATTGGAAACAACTCTTGCTACCATGATGCTAACCCTGATAACCAAAATAACTACCCGTGGAACCTTGAGAAGATAGAGCATGGTAAGAACTCCATAACGGAAACATACAAAATAAGATTGGACTGGGCGATCACTGTATGTACTATGGCTAACTGATGAACCACAATGAATCTGACAATCCACCTGGGAGGGCCTAAAAGGATGGCCTCTCCTTTGATGCGACTGGACTCCAGAAGAGGCAACACCTAAACCACGGGGCGTCTTGGCCTCCCATTCCTCTCGCTCAAGCCTGCAAACATGCTCACATATCAAGCACCTAGTTAAACCTAGAATCTGTGTCAGTCTCCCAAGCCAAACTATATCGTAGACCATAGTTGAGGCCATCAATGAACCTCTTGATCTTCTCCCTCTCAGTGGGAACCAACCATATTGCATGACATGCCAAATTCGTGAATCTCATCTCGTACTAGGTCATAGCTATATCCTCATTGCGTAGATGCTAAAACTCCCTACACAACTCCTCTCTATGAGTCTGTGGAATAAATTCTTCTAAGACAAGAACTAAGAACTGATTCCAAGTAAGTGGTGTTGCGCCAAATGGTCTACTCATAGGCCTGCCACCACTTGTAGGTTGGCCCTATCAGCTAAGAAGTAGTAGATTCAACTCCACTGGAGTCCACAAGATCGGCTTTACAAAGAATCAGGTAACACTGATCAAGAAAACCCTAAGCATTTTCTGACTCTCCCCCGCTGAACTGGGAAGGACGAACCCGTTAGAAATGCTCTAACCGCTTCTACTCATCATCAGCCATAGATGGTCCAACCTCAGCCCTAGCAGCAATAACTGGCTGAATTAGCAATACCCCTGGTGACTGATAACCTTGAGCTAGTTGTTCTGGTGTACATGCAGCAGGAGTCTAGGCTCCTCCCCAGCCTGTAAGGTAGATGGTGCAATTACTGTCATACACGCCTAAGCCAAGCTCATGTACACACTCAAGATCTGAGATAAAGTCTCCTATTGGACAGGTATAACAATAGGTACCGCTGGTGTTTGAGCTAGTCCCACTGGCTCAACAATATCTGGAACCTGCTCTTTTACTAGAGCAAATCCTAGCTCCACGGATGCTGCCCTAGATGATGTGCAAGCCCCACCTTGACCCCTAGCTCAGCTCTAGCCTTTTGAGGCCCTGACTGGTGGTACTAGTGCTTGCCCGCCCAATTCGGCTGAAGGTATCCTCACCGTTGTGAGAGAATAGAAGAGTAAAGGTTCAAACATCAAAAATAACAAATCTGGACAACAAGAATGCAAGAAAGTGAAGTTTTCTAACAGTTTAGTAACCTCTAGAAGATAAGTAAGATGTCTTCATACCGATCCACAACACTCTACTAAACTTTCTCATGACCGTAGAACCTACAAAGTTAGGCCTTTGATAACAACTTGTCACGGCCCAAAATCACCAACCAGTCATGATGGAGCCTAACTATATTCTAGGAAAGCCAACATAACAAAAGCAAAATAGAATAACAGAAATATTACAAGTCTAATGCCAATAACAAAAATAACTGCATCAAAAATACAAAACTTCCCTAAAAATTGTAAATATAGAGCCATGAGCTGTATACTGAAGTACAAGTCTGGAATAAAAAGTAACCATAATATTTGAATAAAAGCAACAATACTAAAGTAAGAAGAGACACCAAGACTACTGTCGAAATTCAGCTCTACCTCGTCTCCTGAAGATGCCTACAGCAACCACTCACAGCTAGCCACACTCGGTCTAACACCTGAATATGTACCATTAAGTGCAGAGTGTAGTATGAGTATAACTGATCTCGTGTACTCACCAAGTACCATAACTAACCTGGGCAAGGTAATGGAAGTAAGAATTATCAATGACACTCACTATTCACCTATACAATTCATAAATATAACAAGTACATTACGATAATATAAGCTAGCCATGAATCATAGATAAAGCCACCTTGGCACACAAGATAACATAACTGATGGTAGGCTATAATCCCGTGTTTTATCGCTTATCGCGCTCTAATTTACTGCACTTTAATTGAGTTGGGGCTTTCGCTAGTATTTTTCACAAACTATGTGTTTTATGCGTTGTAGGAGTGATTTCAAACTATGTAGATGTTATGGAATGAATACAAGTGATTTGGATCTTTGAAGTATGAGTAAAAGCCCAAGGAATTAAGCCAGGATCGCGTTAGGGGACCAAAGAATGATAGTGCACTTTAAGAATGGAACGAAGAATGTAATAGGCATACTGCAAGTTTCCAGTAAAATGCATATAACATTTCACTCAAAGATCTATTTCAACTACACAATATATGGTTGAAAATCTATTTAAGGGCTACAACTTTCATGTTTTAGTTTTCCCAAATTCCCAACAAAATAGGGTAAAGGGTGCACGACCACACACTTGTCGCGCATTGGGTGTGCATATTGGGCAGAACAGTGTGAAAAGTGCACGAGCACACTCCTAGGTGCACTGATACGGACGGCCAACTTCGAAAAAGTGTCCTATTTCGCATAGGAGAAGGTGCTTTCATTTGGGCCCGTCCCTACTTGGTATATATACATGGAAAAATGGTTTTTTGACACATCTAAGACCTAAGGAGGCTAATGAAAAGCAATAGAAGCAAGAGCACAAGGAATCCCTCATTTAGCCCCAAGTCAAGACAAGGTTTTGCATTGTTTTATGTTTTCTTTACTTTAAACTTAATTATAACGAATTACTCCATATCTATGGAGCAGTTCTCTTTAAGGTTTGATGGATTTGGTGTATTGATACTTGTTTGTGAGTATCAACTCTAGTTTTATTTATTGAATCCTTTTGGATGTTCTAATTGTTGCATCTATATTCAATTGTTAATGTAATCGAGAGAGACATAACTTGTGATATTTTGGCATTCTATCTAGTTGGTTGAATTCATTAATTCTTCTTAGTAATCGAAAGAGACTAGTAAAATTGTTGATTAAACCTAGTTAGGAGGATAATTGAGAGAGGTTCTCCTAAAGACCAATTCACTACGAATTCTTGCATATCTTCACATGCTTAAAATTGGTTTATCTTTTGAGGTTGAGACTAATCAAGAGAGGTGTTTCTACTGAACAATTGAACTAATAACCAAGTGAATTCAAGAGCCTCACTTGAACATTAAAAGTGAATTATCTAGAGTTAAATCCCAAACATTTGTCTTGCATCTATCCTATCAACCATATTTCTCCCGATTGATATCTTCCTTTGCCCACTACTTGGGTTGTTTGTCATTAGTCAATAATTTAGACTCTTAGTTCATTTTAGTTTTAAATCACATAATTCTCAATTTTTGATCATCTTGGATAGCATTCTAGCTACAAACTTCGAAAATAATTATTTAACTCCAATCCCTATGGATACAATATTTTATTTACTATATTAGACTAGCGAGCATATCTAAGTGTGCGTTTCAAGGTCGGAAAATTTTGGAGATGTTGCCAGGGATTGGCAATCAATAGTGTTTGAGATAGTTTGTAGTGCTAATTAAGGAATTAGGTTTTAGTCTTTTCTCTTATCTTTTCTATTTTATTTTCTTTATTAGTTATCTTTTTTTCAATATTTATTTTGTAGTTCCTAACAAGTTGGAGAATATACTGTAAATATTGAACTCTAAATGTTTTGAAGATGGAGAAGAACTAGCCTAAGAAAATAGTTGAAGAGTTAGAAGCTGAGTTTTAAATGTGGTGGAAATCATCTAGGGGTTTACCGTCAAATAAGAAGGTATTCTTCCTATGGTTTGTATTTTGAACAGTCTCACTCTGTGTCATGACCCAAATCTATGGGTCGCGATGGGCACCTGGTACCTTATTAAATAGAGTATAACGTATATTTTCATGTCATACTATCATAGATAATTGATCCAGAAGGCTGCTGTGAGA